>OX439001.1:38311522-38789022 GCA_949316495.1 Amphiduros pacificus | reverse complement strand
GGTGAAAAAAATATGGAACGCTTCACGAATTTGCGTGTCATCCTTGCGCAGGGGCCATGCTAATCTTCTCTGTATCGTTCCAATTTTAGTATATGTACCGCCGAAGCTAAGTACATTAAGAACATAGGGCGCAGTCTGTTTATATAGTGGCCATTTAGCAGCTGATGAGATTGTGGTGTTTCACTCTAGTCCTCCCTGCTACCTGAATGCTGAAGCCACTAACAATGCTTACCAGAGTGACAGATTATTATATATTAAACAATAATAGAATGAGAACAAAGAGGAAAATATTTAAAAACATTTTGATGCAAATGTTTTGTACATGTAAACAAGATTATACAAGATTTTGCCAGTATTAAACAAATCAGTTTAGTATTTCTGCATCAGTGCACTTCATGTGTGCTAAGGCCATGCTCAACGACAGCTGTCGTTGTACACACGACACACTCTTACGAAAATAATCAACAACTGCCCAAATTTTCTTTTATTTCTTTGATTTTCATTTAGATTTTTAGGTTAAAATATAGGTTTTAATTGGTTTATATCTGTCATATGTACAGTTTAATTCTCATTGAAATAAATTATTTTATTTTTATGAAAAAAGTGACCACTTTCAAATGGGCTAACTCAAATGTAGGTCAGTGTCCAAAACCATCACCCCTTGACAATCAACTTAGTTAGGTACTCTGGTTTCTCTTCATCCACGCATAAATCTTTCGCCTTTTACTAAAGATTTCCGTGGAGAGGAACAATACAATGAGTCTATAGACTTATTTTTTTAGTCCTGCAACTGCAGGACACGTACCTTAACTAAAAGATAAAAGTTTTGAACTCCTAAATCTTCACTGAACCATTTACCCTCTGTTAGTGTAACCTTTAATCAAATTGGACATGCGAACACAGATGCTAGTGTTGACATTTCCCAGACAGGCTTATCTCATTGGTTGGGCAGAAACCTGAAACGCCCATTTCCCTCTTCTTTATCAACACATTACATTAGTTTAGTAACTTTAGTGCTTGTATATACGAATATCTGTAAAAAATATCAATAACAAGGCATTACTCCTCATCATGGGAGATTTCTCAGACTGTCACGATGATTGGAAGACTTATATATCACTTGATTTATTAATTCTCAGATTGTCATATTTATTCCAAAAAATATTTTGTGACATGTGTGTCAAGAAAAACTTTGGGGTTGCATTTGATCACAAAATATAACTGTTTTATGTCCAAAAATACACCAAAAAATTATCTGTTTTTGATAATCTTGATGATAGATAATGAATAAAAAAAAGGTAAAGATATGTTTTGTTTTGTTAATTTGACAGAAATGGTTACAGCATGACTCGCATTGTTCAGCAGTCAGTTCAGGAGGATGTAGTTGTGCAGCCGGGTATCTTCAAGGGTCTGTATGGAGCTCATGGTATAGAGATACTCATGCTGACATACAATGAAGACCGCACACAACTGCTTGCTCGCAAAATCACGGTGAGTAGAGCATTATTTACAGGGGGGGGGGGGGGGGGGGGGAGGGCCGAAAAAACTATATATTGATATGGAATATTTGTATCTTTCTGTACTGATTTATTTTATTTGTATCATAATTATATATATTTTTTTGAAAAATATATTGATGGCAATTTGATGGCAGTATAATATGTAGGGGTTAGACTGTTAGACTGTTTATGAGGCAGATACTCTGCATTATATCAGTAGTAATGTTTGTTGTTCAATCCTCTTGATCACTACCTCTGCTGTCATTCCCAGTTTTGACATTGTTCAAAATTTGGAACTGTGGGTCACACCAGCCAAAATGTCATAGAGTCAGAATTGACCAGCCTCAGGTCACAACCTGTGATCATTTGGTTGACTGAGACACTTACCAATCAGAATCTGTATGTATGAATAGTCATTTATTTTTTCACAAATCAGTTCAGAGTAAGATTTATATGAATAGTCATAACATAGCAGATCTTGTGAGCACCTTTTTATCATTGGAGGCAGAGACTGATATGATAGAGAAGTCTTTGTTTTGCAGGGTGTAGTACTCTCACAATGGACTTCATCCCTTGGCCATTACACAAGTGTTTCAAAAGTTAGGTCGAGTTTGATCACAGGTGACCTTGACTATCTTCAAAGGTCACTAATGTCTGCTTGGCTCATCCACAAATACCTGCTGCCTAGGAAAAAATCTTCATTAAACCATGACTAGGAACAAGACATTTTATTCTGACAATATCTGAATGCTGATTGTTCTTATGTTGAATTCCAGGAAGATCTGAATGCTAGAGTTGAATATGTCTGAATCCTGATTGTTGCTTATCTTGAATTTCAGTGAGATCCTAGTGCTAGAGTTGAATGTATCTGAATATTGATTGTTGTTTGTCTTGAATTCCAGGGAAGATTCAATGCTACAGTCAAATATATCTGAATGTTGATTGTTATTTATGTTGAATTGCAGGGAAGATCCAAATGCTAGAGTTGAATATATCTGAATTCTGATTGTTATTGATCTTGAATTCTAGGGAGATCCTAATGTGCCAGCCGGTGAAATCACATTTAAAGTGGACCTGAGTCGCCCCATGGTATTGACACTATCTCAGCAAGACACACTTGAGAACTTAGCAGAGATAGATACAGCCGATCTTCCGCCGGGAACAAAACCCAACCAACTCCCCTCTCAACCATTTAAGATACCGAGAGACTGTTATGACAGGGAAGGCCCTGAAGACATTCCCAATCGATGTCAAGCCAGGTAAACATACCTATTTTTTACCTTTAATATATTTTACTTTTTTAAAATAAATTTAAACAGCTAAAAGTATGAGGGTTCTACTTTTAAAAAATGCCATGCACATTGAGGACTTTTCTGGATTTAACTTTTATTTTTGTGGATTTAACAAATTTTTAACCCAATACTTTCACCATTCATTTTTCTTTTATTTCAAATTGCCTGAACTGATATCTATGTTATTGTTGACACCTGTCTAAAATATGATATTTTCTTTTCAGATTTCATGCAATGGGGCAGATAGCTCACCACGGTTTTAACCATCCCAGTTTCATACCCTCGCACTGGGTGGTATTTGACAATGACAACTTTGGCAACATGTGGATGGAGCTCAAATCATTTAGCATGTTCACTAGGATTGCAGAGGTTTTTGACTGACTCATCAAACTGTGATATAAGCTATTATTATGACTCAGTGGGCATTCGTGTTCAATATCTTAAAATGCATAAAGTTATGAAGCACATGTGAAAAATTACTTTTGATCATGTTGTTAATAGTAGAATTATACAGATAGTATGATTCTATCAGCTTTGAACATTTTATTTTTTATTGGGGTATATGGTAGGCATGTGAAAAAGGAAGAATATGCATGTTTAAATATCCTACATCTGAGAATTGCAATAATGTGTACATCCCGTATCAGCTATTTTTAAATGGCATGTGTGTATATCCCATATTGGTCATTGCTGAATGTTGAATGATGCATGTATCCCGTATCGGCCATTGCTGAATGTTGTTTGATAAGGATGCTTGTATCCCATATCAGCCATTGCTAAATCAAGCAGTCCATCAATTTGATCAATTGTACAGAGACATCAGGTGTATATTATTTAAGATGATGTGTTATGTGATACTGGATAGGTTTCTCAGAATTTTGACAAGTTAAAGTTAGGGGGAACAGGGACATTTCATACAGAGGATCACAACTGTATGAAATTTCTTGTTCACTGTTGCTAGGATACCAAAAAGCATGACATCACTATTTCATTGATAAATAGCCACAGCACCATTATGACGTCATTGATCCTTCAACTACATGAAATAGTGCACCATTATAAGCCACCAAAACCAACTACAGTGACCGGCAACTGTCCGAAACCGGCAGATAAAACTCGGACATTTTTAACTCGGTCAAAATTTAGCATACCTTGCTGTACTATAATTGCAATTGAGCTGAATGTTGTCTCTCACATGTCATCTTGTAATTCCCCTGACTTTCAAAACGTTAAAAGTGTTTATTTGTTTTCATGGCACGAATGTTTGTGTCACTGTCAAATGACGTCAGAAGTGGTGACGTATCCAAACATAATCGTATAACTCAATGGAAACTCAGACAATCTGCAGGTTTACTGAATGCGTGAAAATCAAGCTATTTCTGTTAATATTGAATGGGTATCATTAAAACTCCACAGACCGTTTAAGTCGAAGATCTTCTTTCGATGTAAGCAGTTTTTACACAGTTTTTAAAGGTTTTGTGAAAATCGGGAGTGAAAAACATGAAAATGTCCGGATTTGTCTGCCGGTCACTGTAGATAAATACCATATATTGGTTCAGAGGGGATCAATGTTTATTAATGCACATGAAAACATCATGTATTGATCTTTTATGACTAATCCATTGGCCAGTAGCTGCTGCATTAGACTTCATCACTGCCCAGTGAAACAAAATTAGAAGTCAACAAAATATCATATTTCTCAAACTTTCCCACGATTTTTATGACAAAATTGAGAATATTTGCAAGTTTAATTATCAAAATTTAAGAACAGGTTTACTCCAAATATTATTCTATTTAGTTTAAATAGAGGGAATTTTGATTAATCATCTATATTTTGAGATATCTAGCTTTTTTCAAAGTCAAGTCAAAACTACCAAATACTAGTAAAAGTTTACATTAATTTGGATTATTTTATTTACATAAATGCAGATTACTTGAGTTATTAGACATTTTTGAAAATTCTGTCTATTTAAAAATACCATCATTCTAGCAAAAGTTTAATGCCTCTATTTTGTAGAATGATTGTGTAGTTATTCCCAAAAATGTTTTCCAAGTTAGCTCTATCCTTTTATTTATTGTTACCAAAAAACCCATCTTTTTCGGATTTCTACTTCAACTTTGAATCCAAAATGATGAGAAATGATAAAATTTTATAAGCAAATCAAAAACCAAATCAAATGAAAATTCCATCCTTTCACATTTGATATTTTAAAAGGCGAAATCAGTTTTGTAGTTATTTTTATACAAAACAATTATTTTGCACCATGTCATTTTTGGGGTTCAAATATGGGGGACAAGATTATTTTTGATGGGAGAAAGAACTTCAGAAGACACTGTTCCCCCTAATGTTAATAAAAGGTCATTTTTGTTCAAATGTAAAATAGCTTTTATTTTAGTGAGGTAGCTTTGGGTTGATGTTCATCTGTTAATAACGAAACACAGTTGTTGTCTGTTTTTTCTGTTGTTTCTCAGTCTTATACGTTATATTTGATAGTATTTATTTTATTCCTTTTGCATAAAATAATAACAGTGCAAACTAATCTCCGTAATCTCAATCTATTCAGCAGGAACCAAAAATACCATTTACATTTCTTTTTTAATTTTAAATAATTGACAAATAAACATCAGCTGGGGAATATATCAAACAATAAATATTAAAATTAGGACAGAAAATTATATATTTTACACAATCTGATATTTCATCTTTATATATTCAATAATATAAACTAAATCATATTATTATATCAAGTATTATGGTATTTAGAATTTTGTGACAAAGTGACTTTGATTCAGAAATCCATTTAGAAAATAAAAGCGCTATGGCATATTCACTGTAAGCTCTAAGCTCTATTACATATATAATAAATTAGAAATAAATAAGAAAGAAGAATAATGGTATAAATCACTTTTAATTCAATGTATTTCAAAATGTCAGAAAAAATGTGTTGGACATTTAATTTTTTTTTTATCTACCATAGGTTATTTGATTACACTGCAATATAAAGGAAGCATAATTCTGTTTGTTGATGATTGAGGGTATGAATTTAAGCAAAAGCCGGACTTGGAAAATGTGAACATTGTATTTATATTTTAGCATGTTAGTAATGTGTGATATTCTATGATATGTGTTCAACATAAATTATTTGAATGATATTCATATTTTGGCAATGAAAACACAGTAAATTTCAACTTTCAGGTGCCTATTCTTTAATATACACATACTAAAATTTACATGAAATAAATCAAAGTTTGATTCAAATCTCTGAGAATCAATTTCTCTTTTAAATAATGAATTTGGTTTTGCGTATCTGGAAATAAAAATAGAAACTATATTAAAAATAGATTGGCCGATCCTACGAGGAAAGTCAGACAAGACAAGAATGGAGATTTCAGTTGTTTATTTGCCTAGTTTTTGTACATATTATACAGAAAATGTTTGTCTTTGTACATGAATATAATTGTTTCTTACAATATATGTATATGCCCACTTGTATACAACCAGTATATTTATCAATGAAAATAAATATTTAAAAAATAATTGGTATCACAGTTATTTTAAGTACCGGTAATATAGGTTTAATATTATGGTTTAATATTATTTACCATACAGGCATTCAATTTTCAGTACTTTCTAAAATGCCCTAAGTTTATGACCCCACACAAAAGTGCGCGATTTGAGCTTGAATCATTTCTCACTCTGACAAATGAACCTCAGATTTGAACTCTTCAGAAATGCACACAATTGAGCAATTAAGGTAATTTACATCTGCCACCAGGTGGCACTACTCACAAGTCAATACATTTAATACGCATTAATACTATGGTACAGAATGCATTGTCTGCCTTGTGTTTGATCTATTGCCGAATTGAATCAAGATCAGGAAAATGTCTTGTTATGTCTGTTGGCAGATCAATTTATGTATGAAAAGACAAGCACTGAACAGGTAGGTAGGTTAATGAAAATTGTAATGTATTATTTGGACAATGATTTTTAGCTTTCAGTTGTGCATAATATTTGTACAAACTTAATGTATAGCTGATCATTATCTCATGAATGTTCAATTAATATCTGTCACAGGTGGCTCTGTCATTTTTTAATAAAGAAAAAAAACAGTTAACACTGGAAATACCTGATGAAAGTTAATCATTATAGTTTAAGTGATTTTTGGCCAGACTGGAGTTTGGTGCTGATATTTTGTGGTTATTTCCCAGAATGCAGTTTGCAAGATTCAGTTTTTTGGCACTGATGTTTTGTGGTTATTATCCAGGCTGCAGGATTCAGTTTTTTTGGCACTGATGTTATATGGTTATTTCCCAGGCTGCAGGATTTCAGATCCAGGCACTGATGTTATATGGTTATTTCCCAGGCTGTAGGATTTCAGATCCAGGCACTGATATTATGTTATTTCCCAGGCTGCAGGATTTCAGATCCAGGCACTGATGTTATGTGGTTATTTCCCAGGCAGTGGGATTTCAGATCCAGGCACTGATATTATGTTATTTCCCAGGCTGCAGCATTTCAAATCCAGGCACTTTTTCCAATATAATTATGAAGCTTGAGTCCTCTCCTCATCAGTCTCTTCCCCTTCCTCCTCTGACAGATCTAATTCTCCTCGCTCCTCTTTTCGTTTGTGTTCTTCCCCTTCTTTATAAGCATGGTGAAGTTTCTGTAATGTTTTTGCCAATCTCTCACCTCGCTTTCCACTGCCAAACCTATAGGTGCATAATATGTTCTATTTTACACATTTAACTCTCAAAAACAAAAGGTGAAAATGTACCTTTTACAACAAGAGCTTTTAAAAATCAAGTGAATAAGACTAGGAAAAAAGAAGAGGAAAAGATAACATCATATCACAGCAAAAAGTAATTTTTAATTAAACATGTTTAAGAAGATGAAGTCTATAATACAAAAGGTCACTGAAACATGATATAAATATTCTGATTTTTTCATAAGTTTCAAAGAAAAATTAAAGGCAATGCTGTTATAAAAAAAAGGTCACTGGTCATCAGGAAATGTGTAACTTAGAAGAGGCAAATGATATAAATGACTGACTTTTCTTTCCATTTCTGCATGGTTTGTATTTTGTATTCCTCTTGGGCAGCCTTGCGTGCTTCAATCGCGCGAGCAAACCTCTCTCTTTGTGCCTGCTCTTTCCGCAAAGCATCCTGAAAGACACAAATAAAAAACTCTGATCAGGAAATGGTATTTTTAATTCTCATCAAATTTCAAATTTTTGCACACATTTCTCCCGCCATAATGAAATTTACAATTTGCAACCAGGTCATTAGTTTATTTCAGGGTATGTTAAAAAAATATATTGCAGGCGGGCCAGGATATTTTCTGGATAAATATGTTAAATGTGAATAGCCCTCCTCGCCTCTCCACCCCTCCCTAAGAAAAGTCAAACCAGCCTCAAGAATGTTAACTATATTTTTATAGATACCTTAATGGCCACATCATTCTTGTCGAATATGATAGTCTTGGGCTGTCTGCGCTGTGTGGGCACGCTAGTCAGTGTTGATGATCCATTATATGTCGGAGGACGGCTACCAGGGTTATATGAGGCACCAATCATGTCAAATTGGGATTCCCTGATCAATAAAAATAATTGAGAAAATCATGCATTAAATTATATAGGCAATTACTCTTGGCATTATAAGCATGTCACGTGCTCTAGGCATTAATTGAGATAATTTTGCATTGAATTTATGGACCCTAGATTTGATTATAAATAAACAGTCATTAAAGGCAAAAATAATTAGCTCAAAATTATACATTAAATGGAGCGGTCAAAGAAATGATATTATATTTTGCTTTTATGAATTTATTTTTCATCAGCAATTTAAAATAAGGCAACCTTTCTCTCATGCTTTCTCTCTTTTTGAGAACTTCTTTGTAGCTTGGGAACATTGGATTGCCTCTGAGTGGAGGTCTGGTCTCTGCCAAAGTCAGACGTCTAACCTCTGTGTAAGACACCATTGCTCCGTGTCCACGGGGACAATGAAAATATCGCTTTCCATTGAAAACACCATTATGCACTGATCCGACTGCAAAAATAAAATTTAGAGATTCTTTAAATTATGAAAAAAAATAAAATGGTAAGTGGATATGAATATTACATTTAATCATATGTGTTGATGCCTATAAAAGTAGCATTGATCATATGTGTCATGATGCCTATGTAAGGAATAGTTGGATGCAACCAATTAATGCAATTGTTCAGAGAATGGACAAGATGGCAAGAAATCATGTAATCTGTATTTTTAAATGTAAACTTTAAAACTGATATTGAGCCATTTTACACAATAGGAATGAGGTACTTACTGTTGTCATCTAATTGAACTCCAACATAAGCCTCTGGTACAAGAACACTATCCTTTAATGTTCCAACATATTTCACTGTCCCTGGTTTGAAAAAAAAAATGAATTGTAAAACAATTTACATTACCGGTAGATTATTTTCAAAAGATTTTTTTTTCAAAGAATTAAAATAAGAAAAAAACTGAAAAAAGAAAAAGCGGGAATAAAAAGAATAATCTTGTTTCATCCTGTCACAAAGAAAGAGAAGAAAAGTGAATTTTAGCTAACCTGGATATTTTCCTTTGACCATCACCCGATCCCCAAATCTAATAGTTCCTGGATGATTCTCATTATGTTTGATAGAATCAAATATTATGGATGTGTTTTTTGACCGAGTGATTGCAGGATTTGTCACCAGATCCGATGATGCACCAAAATTCTCCTTCCAGAATCTTTTGCATGGGCCACAAGTACACAAGAAAGGGTCGACATCAGGCTGTTAAAAGAATTAAATTGAATGTGGATTACCATGAAAGGTTTCACACTGTTTTGTTGATTTTAGAAGTATTGAGTCAATATTAAGTCTCTGTATATAGTTACATCTGGACCACTACCCAATAAATAAGTTGTCAATCAAGTCCTGCTTATTCAGACAATATGAATATTTTTGTGACATACAATTACCCACCCTGTGGTTTTCACTGGTTTTATAGGTCTAATAATTATTGTGTAATTGACCTGAGGTCTTTTGTTTAAACATTGATTTTCACATTCTGAAATATCAATTTATTAGTTTATAAATTTTGATAAGTGCCAGTTTGCGCATTTAAAAAAGAATTAGGTAGTTTTGAATTCAGAAAAAAAAAGTTTGGTAGAAATCAATATGCTGTCAAAGCTGGCAATTTTTTATTGGGCTTGGATCATTTCTAAATTCTTAAATTACATGTCATTATCTGAACCTTTAATCTATTTTAAGTTCCGATGCATAGCTGAAACATCACAAGTGGTGACTCAAACGTGCCACAAATTGGTGCAAATTAGCTTTTTTGTCCTTATCAAACATTTACCTGATTAACTTGTGTCGTGATCATGATTACTTCCTCGTGTTTACATTCTTCAGGATCAGCAAAGCTTCCTTGGTCACCAGATGTGTGTCAAAAGTCGTAGGTCACCAAAATGGGGTCAAAGGCAATTAGGTCAAGGACGGGTACTTGTAAAATACCGTTTAATACAAAATAAAATATTTAAAAGTTGTTATTTGATATGTTATATGCAAAATAAGCGAACATAATTTCACATGTGTAATTGTTTTAATTGTTTTTATTATACAAATTCATTTTGGAAAAAAATACATTAAACAAAATGATGTTAACTTCCGCGTTTTCATCATTGATTTAAGGAGCCCGCAATGGAACATGGCGGCTGGCTACACGTTCAACAGTAGAGAGGTGAACTTTTTTCGCCAGAATATCCAACCTGGGCGTAACCGGTGAGTGTAAACCCCACAAATTGAACTCCATATATCCAGCTGGTCACTGGCGAAGTTTTCTCGCGATGTGATAAATATATCGTCGCCATTCAACCGTTTATATTTCATACTTTTTGGTGACTCACAATCACGTCTTCACTTGACTTCAGACTTTACAAAATGAGTTTGACAGCTGTCATTATACACTCAAAGTTTTATCATTCAGTTTTTGTCGCAGTTATTTACTTTTAATTCAACCGATTGCCAACAAACTTCTGACAATCTACATATATAATTTCTCACTTTTAAAACGTCTAATAATATTTGTTAAACTCAAGGGGGGGTATCTTAGATTGGAACTGGCAGCACTTTAAATCACACCTGTCACTTGCCCACATATTAAATATGTCAAATGTATGTCAAATTAACGTATGTCAAATGACATTTAATAGTTTTGGTAAGTGTAAACAGTAGAGTCAGATTTTTGTGTTTATTTCTTGGTTTTGGCCATTCTAAATAATTTACGAAAAAATATAGTATGACTGAAAACTTATTTTTTATATTAAATCTGGATTAAATCAGAAGATTGTTTAAAGTAATGTTTGATTAAAGTCTAGCATTCACAAAGCCACAATTGATGAGTTTTTTTATCTTCAAGTTTGTTTATTATTTTTGTTATTATTACAGCTGACAGTTATTACTTTTATATTTGACAATTGTTTCATTATTTTTGTTATGTTTTTTTTTTCAATACATCTTAGAGAAAACATGGCGGCTTATAATATGAGAGCTTTTGCTACAAGTACAAGATCAAGTACAAAGTCGTAAGTGTTTAAGCTTGGCGTAGCGAACTGACTTGGTAGCAGGGTATAACATTCCAAATCCCAGTTTTCCAGAGCATGGGTGTTAAGTGGTGTGTCTGGGAGTATTTGTGGCAAAGAATAGTACATCAGATAATGAAAATCTTGGATAAGATTGTGTTTTTTTTGTAGTCTTGGTTTTTTCGCAATCTGTATTCACTTTAACAATTGTGACAATTGAAATAGGAACAGCTCCAAACTAGAGATAAACAAGGTTTATTTCAATGTTGTAATTGGGGAGCAATCATGGTTTGGCCTGTCTGATTGTCACATATTAGTGCATATGTTTGGTACAAAGCACATAGATACAGATTTTGACACATTTCAGCAAAGGAGTATGATCATTAACTAATTAATAAAATTAAGGCAGGTTGAGGTTTCATCAGGCTATATCCAATTGTATATCTATGCTCACTGTAATCCTTTGGAATATATGTGTTCAGTAACCCCTCAAATGTATACATTCACTTACACCTTTGACCATGTATGCTCACTTACTACCTGAATAAGTTTGCTCACTAACCCCTTTGTATGCTCACTAACCCCTTTGTATGCTCACTAACCCCTTTGACAGTGATTTTTGTTTCTGAATATTTACATGTTTGATTTCTTCTTTGAAATTTTTACACCTTTTTTGCTGTTTTTGTCTGTGCTGACTCTGTCCAGTTGGGCGGGGGGGGGGGGGGGGGGGGGGATTCCTGTCATTCTGTCTGTTAATCATCATCAGGTATTTCTTAAACTGCTGGAAGGATTTCTTAGATATTTGCGGGAAGATGTAGTTTTGTCAGGAGATGAAAATATCTATTTTCCATAGGGGTTAGATGTTTAATTTTTTTCTTAAATACAATGGTAAACAGTGAGTTGTTTTGCAAATGCAGATACACCTGGAACATGCAGTCCCTCATTCTACTAATCTGATTGTAACCTTAATTTGAGATTTCTCTAATAAAGCAATGAGAGAATGATGAATTCAGCCTCAATATTGGGAAATTATTTTTAACACTTTAGCTGTTCTCTGGCTACAAAGCTGGGTTAATACGTAAAATGAACATTTATGGGGCTGTTTGCTCACAAGTATTGCAAAAAGTAATGGTCAGCACAGCTCTTTGGCTATTGGCCTATGTTTTAATTTTGAACAATGTCCAACGTGGAAAACATACATTTGTTTTACTGAAAGGGGAAAGAAAGAAATGAGTATGTGCCCTGTTAATGTTTGGAAAGATAGCCATGCTGACTACAATAACCTTCATATCTAATCAGAATATAAAGTTGACTTGAAAATAATCTCAAATTATTGTATACTTTAATCTCAAATTATTGTTTACTTTCACTGCATATTTAGTGCGTAACAGAGTTAGCATAAAAGAATGCATTTACATATTGAATAGCATAAGTAATATATATGAGTATTATATGCATGCACATCATCATACATTATTATAGGGTCACAGCACTAACTCCTTAATGGCATGCTGAAAGACAAACACAACCAATACACACTGAGATAGATACAATCATGATAATAGTCTCTGACAACACTGCAATCTGATAACAAGATTTTTTTTCTCATAAAAGATGTGATATTCATCTTTCACAAAATGAAATTCTTAACAAGGGGTATAAAGGTTATATGGAGGTAATGGTTTGATGGTTATATGGTTTTATGTAAATGTATGTAATATTGGTTGTGTTTATTGTTAAGATGGAGGGATGAGTTGTGTATAATGATTTGCATTTCAGTTGGTATGGAGCTGTGCGGAATGCCCTGTCAGCTTCCCAGGCTGGGGCCAGTCAGTCACCAATGGCTCAGTCCCCTGCCTCTGATCTTATCAATAATACTTCAAGGTTATAACTAGGATTAATGCTCATAAACCTGTTAGATTCAAGTGTTAAAGTTGTTTTGACTTTAGATAATTAGATAAGGAAATATGACCCTGTATGATAGACAATTTTTCCATTTACTTGGAATTAATTATGAAACTTCCTCATTTAGGTAGTCTTACCTTTTACATGAGCCAAGTTTTGCTTTCATCATAAAACAATTTTCCAGTGCTAAGTCTTATATTTGCATGCAATTTATAAAGAAATTAATACTTTCATCAATTTATATTTAATTGATAATCATTTCTAGATCTTCCAATCAAACAAATATATCCTATGTAAGGCATATTTTCAGAGAGATTTAAGAATTGTTGATTAATATTAAAAACTATATGCAACTACATAAATATTTGAAATGTTACTAAATACATTGATTTATTCTATTTTGAAAATCATAATTCTAATCTTTTGCTTGAATTTATCTTGCTTTCTTTTGTTTTAGGTATGTTTAAGTCTGAAATACAAAGGTTCTTTTTTTTGCAAATTTATATGGCTGCACAACTTTGTTGACACAAGGGTACCAAAATTACTTTTGCCACTACCACTATTTGTTAAATGACAAAAAACACATTGCCAAAACAAACAAGATATGTCTGCATTTCGTCCTTGCAAAACTCCAGAAATATTCACAATGTGTTCTAGTTACAATTTGATTCTTGATTGAATATTGATCATGTATTGAGTAATAACAAATTAATGGAGAAGCTCAAGGGCTTCTTCACAAAAAAATGTTTATGAGAAGTATTACTCACTTATATAAGGAGTGGCAGTAGCAGATGAATTTTGGTACATTTGAATAACATGAGTTGTTTGGTATCTAAGGAATTTTTAAACATTTGATGAGTAATGAAAACCTTGTTGGTGGAATGGAAAAAAAAGTTCTGATTACACTATGTATTAAAGTATAGAGTAAGATGATTTATTTATCATATGAGTCACAATTTAAATGTTTTTATCATTCACCTAAATTATCAAGTTGATGTGATATATTATAATATACCTTATCAGATGGTATTGTTTCTATAATTCTTCAATTGTTTACATGTTGCTTGAGATATCTACAATGTCTCATAATGCCTTGCACAATTCCTGTCTTCTTTAATATGTTTAATATTATTATTTAAAAAAATTAAGAATGATATGTATCTGTTATGATGTGTCCAGATATGGCTCTGAGGATGGTATTGGGATGGACGAGGTCCCTTTGATGATGAGCGATGATGGCTTCGAGACAGACGAGAATGATTATCTCATGCAGCCCGGGGCGGGGCGCAGGAACGGGGGCAAAGGCCTCGGATACTATCTGTGCGACGGCTGGAAACTGGCGTGCACCAGGTCAGGCAGTGTTATCCATTTTTTACTTTTTGGGCAAAGCTTAGAGTCAGTTTGGGAAGTTGCTCAGCTGGCAAGATGTCTATCTCCCATGCTTGCTAAAGGTCTGGGGTTCGAATCCTGGCTGATACAAGTGCTTTAGTCAGGCTGCATGGTCAAGAAAGGTGGATGTCTGCCAGAGTTGTTTCTCATTCTAGCAAGTTCTCCATGACTGGTTGTTAAAGGCTGTGGTTTGTACTATGGCTGTGTGATAATGCAAAATTATTATCCTTGGTCATTCTTCAAAAAGAGTAGGGTATTGAGTCCTGGTGACAGGCTTTTATATAACCTGATATAGACTAAACAGTGCTGAAAAGGTTGTTAATACCAAGAAATCAAATAAAATCAAAGCTTATTGTTTGCCAACCATTTTTTTTATTTTGGGGGAGGGGGTGGGGGGTTAATTGGCAGTTCATTTGTCTTTGATTTGGCCAAATTTAGATGTATAAAATAACCTAGCTTAAGATTTAATATCAGCTCCTGATATTTATATGTCAATCTAACTGGGCAGGCTAAAAATTAATAATGTGCTAAGCCCTTTCAGGTACATGTAAATGTTCTTTCTTGTAATATTTTTGAACATTTTGAGTAGTGTGTGTTAAACATTTGTAAATATATATTTTGTTGTTTTTCAGATGCTGTGACTCGTGCATTGACAAGTGCAGAAGGAAGAGGAAGTACAGACCCCGCAGCCTGTGGCTAGGCAGACCGCCCTCTAGTGGCCAAAAATATCCCCCAAACACTATCTGCAACCAGAAATATAGTTTCTTCACATTCATTCCAAAGGTATTTATGTCAAATAATAAATATATTTATAAGATCAATTAACATAATCTAAAAATGATAATGATATCTAATTAATCTAATAATGGTAATAATAAGACATTTATATGAGGCTATATCAGATGAGGTCTGGGAATGACACTCCATTTTTGTTTGTTGTCTTTATAATAATAAGACATTTATGTGGGGGCTATATCAGATGAGGTCTGTGTGTATGACAGTCCATTTTTGTCTGTCGTCTTTGCATATTATTACTACTATGAAATATTTTAAAGCATAGCATTGTTCAAATTTTTATATGAATATTTTGTATTATATCCTTAACTTCTTATGTTTCATTTGTCTTTTCAGGTCTTATACCAACAGTTTAAATTCTTCTTGAATTTGTACTTCTTGCTGATGGCAAGTTCTCAATTTGTGCCTAGTATACGAGTGGGATATCTCTACACTTACTGGACCCCTCTTGTAAGATATTCTATATTTAATATAAAAAATGCAAACATATATTTGTTTATTGTGGAATAATGAAATTTGTGTGGCCTCAGTATAAATATTTCCATATATATTTTAATATTCTCACCTTGTGGCAAAATGTTTTGCATGTAGTGCCTAAAGCACTAATGCAATGCTAACTTTTTTGGTTTTAACTTCTTTGGTTTTAAAGAAGTGCAGAAATAAAACAAAAAAAACAACTACAACACGATATGACACTGATTATTGAGATTATATAGTTTGTGTGGATGCTTGTTCCAGATATTTGTGATATGTGTGACAATGATCCGAGAGGCTGTAGATGATTTCCGAAGATACCGGAGAGACAGGGAAGTGAACTCACAGAAATATAAGAAATTGACAAATCGAGGGAATGTACAAGTGTCAAGTTCTGATATACATGTAGGAGATCTGATTTATGTGGAAAAGGTAGGATAAAATTATTTTTATGATAATAACCTGTAATATGTGATCATTTTAAAAATTATATAATGACTCCAGTAATTGCTCTTTAGCTAAATTAGGGTAAAGCAGAAAAACATTTTCAAACTTTGCAATTATGCTACAGTTTTGCAAACATTGATAATATATTAACAATGTTTTCCTGCCATTCATCATTTAGATTTAACATTTGCTGGTGAAATTATCAATCTTTTTATCTGACGTTATTATAGGACCAACGTGTACCGGCAGACATGATATTTTTGCGTACCACAGAACGTAACGGAGCATGCTTCATCCGTACCGACCAGTTAGACGGAGAAACGGACTGGAAGCTTAGACTGGCAGTTCAAGCCACGCAGAGACTGCACTCAGACTCGGACATGTTTGAAATATCAGCACAGGTCTACGCAGAAAAACCCCAGAAAGACATCCACAGCTTTGTGGGAACATTCACTAGAGTGAGTGACCAATAACAAAATGGGGGGAAAAAAGTCTTAAATGATGTTTGATTTGAATTATAAATGTATGCATGATGTGAATGATATCATAACGTTATAATGACATCATAATGTTGTTACAGACTGATGGGAATGGTGTGGAAGATTCTCTCAACATTGAGAACACCCTGTGGTCGGACACGGTCGTTGCATCTGGTCAGTGTCTGGGCATCGTGGTGTACACAGGCCGAGAGTGTCGCAGCGTCATGAACACATCACAGCCCAGCAGCAAAGTAAGTTTTGCCCATAAAATTTTATCTGAAGTTATATCCATCAGCTAAAATTGAATATTTGAAAGATTTCAAAATATATTTATAAAATTTTGTGTATTCAAAATTCTGGAGGCATATTTTTTTCTTGAATTCAACATATTAATATTAAATCAATCCTATGTACAAAAAGTATTGTGATTTACATAAACTATATAGTCACATTGTAATTAGACATACAGTGAAGTAGTTGATGATTGGTAATGGTTGCCATGGTTTCATGTAGGTTGGCTTGCTGGACATGGAGGTGAACACGTTGACCAAGTTGTTGTTTGTTGCCGTAATGGCCCTCTCCGTCGTCATGATGGTTCTTAAGGGCTTTGAGGGGCCGTGGTACAGATACTTCGTGCGTTTTATCCTGCTCTTCTCCTACATCATACCCATCAGGTGAGATAACCAGCGCTCTGTAAACATTAGGCCAGACAAACATATCATTTTGGTTTTGGTTACAGGAAAACGAAAATGTAGTCTGGCATGCAGGTGATGATTTTTCAAGAACCATTTCTATTGAAATCTCAATTTGTATTTTTTGTAGTGGTTATTAATATACAGAATTTAAATTACAAATATAAAGAACAGACCCTCAATAGACCTTGACTTTAAAGGGATTAAGCACCGATTTTGAAAAAAATGTTTAAAATTCACATATTGGTAATAAATGTACTTGTCTTTCATGTCTATAATTTTTTTGAAAAATGCATCCCCATCATTGTCTGTAAAACCTATTTGAACAAGACCTTAACATATAGGCCCCTAATGAAAGCACACTCCTTTCTTGGCATCATTTTTATGTGGAGTGTCATCATAGAGGCACTGAAAGGTAAAATGATGCCATAAGAGTATGGCAATATGCTTATGACGTCATAAAATGTATTGTCCTTTGAATAGTGCCGAAATGACGTCAAACAGTGCTACACTACTTTGAGCCTCAATTGAGGTCAAATAAAGTACATGTTACCTGTGTTTACCCGTCACGTGCAGCTTATGGCTCAGATAGACCTCTGCTGGGAGTGTAACTGCTATGTCTCATAGCAACATATCTTATTACTCTATTATAATTTCAATATGTCATTATGTTCATACGTGGCTAAGCTTTCAAAAACACCAAATTGGAGAATTGATGCTTTAAGCATTTTGGTCTCTGGCCCAAATTGGTAACTGCCTTCAAATTCACTGGCCATTTTATTGACAACTACATAAATAAGTAATAAAACATTGGGTCAGTGTAATTTTAAAATCACATAACCAAACTTGCATTATATTTTAGTTTGCGAGTGAACTTAGACCTGGGGAAGGCGGTGTACAGCTGGTTGATCCAGCGAGACAAGGAGATAGAGGGCACTGTGGTGAGAAGTACCACCATCCCCGAGGAACTCGGCCGCATCAACTATCTCCTCTCAGACAAGACAGGAACACTCACACAGAACGAAATGATATTCAAACGTCTACATCTGGGAACAGTGTCCTTCAGTCAAGAAACTATGGATGAAGTAAGCACGTTCAAGAAGTTCAACTGATTTGATACGTTTTGAAATTTTCAAAAAAATAAAATTGAGGATGATAAGAGGGGTATCATTATAAGATTGATAGCCACATGAAATAATTGCTGCTGTTATCCCTGATTTGGTCAAAAGGTCTGTGTACTGACAGTTTATTCCTGTAGTGATTTATCAAATACCCTTTTTTAATTCGGAACTATCAGATAGGTTATAAATATTAATAAAATGTCATAATGACCCACATAAGCCATAAAAACAATGTACAAATATAGTTCTTGAGTGTTTTGTTATGACATCCCAAAGTAACAAAATTGGGGCACAAATCTCATGAGATAACAGTTACTGTAATAGCCTGGATTTTAAAATGATCCCCCAATGCACAGATTTTTGGACAACAACAATAGGTATGTGATAAATATTAAATATAATATGATATTACAGGTGATGGCACATTTGAAGACATCTTACTCCCAGGAGACTCAGAGCACAGGGACTGGACCGGGAGCAAGATCCATGCCTAAAATGCGCAAGACAGTGGTGACCCGAGTCTATGAGGCAGTGAAGGCCATCGCCCTCTGCCACAATGTCACGCCCGTCTTCGAGGAGGAGGAAGATGAAGATAATTACGAGATAGAGGCTGACCAACAGTTCCAGCAGAAAGTGGTGTACCAGGCCTCCAGTCCTGATGAGGTGGGTCAGCATACCTCGTTATACAAATTACTATGAGATAAAACTAGTGGTTATAATAGGTTGCCATGAGATCAAACGCCTGATTAGATGAGTTACTATGAGATAGAACTACTGGTTATAATAGGTTGCCATGAGATCAAACGCCTGGTTAGATGAGTTACTATGAGATAGAACTACTGGTTATAATACGTTGCCATGAGATCATCACCTGGTTTGGATAAGTTACTATGAGATAGAACTACTGGTTATAATAAATAGGTTGCCATGAGATCAAATGCCTGCTTAGATGAGTTAATATGAGATAGAACTGCTGGTTATAATAGGTTGCCATGAGATCAAATGCCTGCTTAGATGAGTTAATATGAGATAGAACTGCTGGTTATAATAGGTTGCCATGAGATCAAATGCCTGCTTAGATGAGTTAATATGAGATAGAACTGCTGGTTATAATAGGTTGCCATGAGATCAAACGCCTGGTTAGATGAGTTACTATGAGATAGAACTACTGGTTATAATAGGTTGACATGAGATCAAATGCCTGGTTAGATGAGTTAATATGAGATAGAACTGCTGGTTATAATAGGTTGCCATGAGATCAAATGCCTGGTTAGATGAGATACTATGAGATAGAACTGCTGGTTATAATAGGTTGCCATGAGATCAAACGCCTGGTTAGATGAGTTACCATGAGATAGAACTGCTGGTTATAATAGGTTGACATGAGATCAAACGCCTGGTTAGATGAGTTACTCTGAGATAGAACTGCTGGTTACTAAAACAAAAGTCCTGGTTAGATAGGTTACTGAGACAAAGTGCTTGATTATGATAGGTTACTGGTTAGATAGGTTATCATAAGATAAAGTTCCTGGTCAGATAGGTTACAAGATAAAGTTCCTGGTCAGATAGGTTATTATGAGATAAAGTGTTTGGTTAGACAGGTTACTGAGACACAGAAGTCTGGTTAGACAGGCAACTAAGAGATAATGGATAATAACACTAAAATCTTGAAGAATCTCCGGGTAGCATTCTGGTGTGTGATAGAATGTTGAGGGAAAAGAATAAAATGCAAGTTTTTATATTGACCGCTTATTCCTGTAGGTGGCACTGGTGACATGGACAGAGAGCGTCGGTTTGGCCCTGGTGAAGCGAGACCTGAACACAATGTCTCTGAGATCTCCCGACAATGGCCGCCTCATCACGTACACCATCCTGCAGATTTTCCCCTTCACCTCGGAGACCAAGCGGATGGGGATCATCGTGAAGGAGGAGGAGACTGGGCAGATCACGTTCTACATGAAGGGAGCCGACATGGTCATGCAGACCATCGTGCAGTACAATGACTGGCTGGAGGAAGAGGTGAGGCAGACCTAGGTGACCTTGACCTACTTCTCAAGGTCATATAGTCAACTTAGTAATAATCCTAATAAAAAAATTGAGATTCAGGGATTGCAGTCACTGACTTTTCAGAAATCTATTTTGTTTGAAAAAAAGCTACATATTTGGACAAATAATCCATTTAGATTAGTAGTTAAAGTATATTTTATGTATTTGGTTTTTAGTGTGGAAATATGGCAAGAGAAGGATTGCGGACGCTGGTCGTGGCAAAGAAAACCCTGACAGAGGAGCAGTATGCTGACTTTGAAGTGAGTACCTTCATATATTATGTAATGGCTTGATTGAGAAGTGGGCGTGGCACCATTTACATTGTCAGGTGTAAAGACATATTTGATTCCTGTGATCTGTCAAATCTTATCACTGGTTACAGGTTGAAAATGTTATCACAAATGCACCTCCATTAGGCCCTAATATGACCTTGACCTATATTTTCAAGATTAAGAATTTGACTACAGCAAATGGCAAGAGCTTTGTCAGCTATGAAAGCCTTATTTTTTAAGTGAGCACCATCAATGAAGATAATATTGAATGGGATTTTTTTTGTTATCTCTTTGAAGAGTCGTTATCACCAAGCAAAGATGAGCATTCAGGACCGGAATGCCAAGGTGGCGGCGGTGGTGATGAGTCTGGAGAGGGACATGGAGCTGCTCTGTCTGACCGGAGTGGAGGACAAGCTGCAGGAAGGAGTCCGGCCCACTCTGGAACTGCTCCGCAATGCCGGTATCAAGGTGAGCAGATACTACCGGATAGACCTCACTGTAATGGCACCAGAGCTGATGGCAACTTAAAAGCAGAACAAGGATTTTATATTTTTAAATCAATATTCCAGTGATGCTCATTTTTAAGGAAAAAACAATATGCTCTTAATACAAAATAGCCTGAAGAAATATCTCTATAGCAGTTTGGTTATAACCCTTATGATTTCTTAGATACAGATTATTAGCAGTGCATGAGAGTTTGATTGTATATATTATTTCAGATCTGGATGTTGACTGGAGACAAGCTGGAGACGGCCACATGTATAGCAAAAAGTTCACGCCTGGTGTCTCGGACCCAGACCATTCACACATTCCGAACAGTGACAAACCGAGCTGAGGCTCATTTAGAACTCAATTCATTCCGCAGAAAAAATGACTCTTGTCTTGTGATCACAGGAGAATCTCTGGAGGTAATTAATCCTTATGTTAAAAAACTTAAAAGGCATTTATATATCCATCCTAGCTTCTGGTTGAAGAGCTTCATATATGCTGCTTAATGTCAGAAATATTGTGGTTTTGTTTCAGGTGTGCCTTAAATACTATGAGCATGAGTTTGTGGAGTTGGCTTGCCAGTGTCCGGCAGTGGTTGTGTGTCGGTGTTCACCCACACAGAAGGCAGAGATTGTCAAACTACTGAAAACACACACTGGAAAACGCACATGTGCCATTGGTCAGTTGCTTTAAATTTGCTGTGATTTTTTCAGAGTATATTTTATCTTGATATCACTACAATCTCACTTCCAAACTCTATGAAATAAAATAATGATGTAAAGTTCAATTCGATGAAAAGATGAGTAACCCATCTTTTGAATAGGAGTGAATTTGTTTAATGTTATATAAATCTGGTTGCATGTGATGGAGGTAATGATTCAGGCTGCTGATGCTGGTATGGACATTGTGAAGTTTGTTTGTTTAATGTGATATGAATGTGTTTTATGTTCTAGGTGATGGAGGTAATGATGTCAGCATGATTCAGGCTGCTGATGCTGGTGTGGGTATAGTTGGCAAGGAGGGGCGGCAAGCATCGCTGGCAGCAGACTTCTCCGTCAACCAGTTCGGCCATCTTGGAAGGCTATTGCTTGTGCATGGCAGAAACAGGTAAATCAATATATCTCCATTTTGCATCTTTGGTTGTTGCCTTCAAATTTCAGTATTAGAACTGTAATTTGTGGTTTAATAGCTCCAGTGACCATGTTAATAAATATAAACTTGACTTAATTACAAAAAGTGGTTCCCAAAGCGATGATTCTTAAATCTCATCTTTTTATCTAAAAAAGACAAAATTCTTAACAATTTTCAGTGTATATTTTTGATGCGAGTCCTTCTGCCCTATGTTTCAGCTATAAGCGGTCTGCGTCTCTGAGTCAGTTTGTCATCCATCGCGGCCTCATCATCTCCTCCATGCAGGCTGTATTCTCCGCTGTCTTCTACTTCGCTTCTATATCACTCTTTCCTAGTATTCTCATGGTAGGGTGAGTATCTACAGACTATCATTCTTCAATATTTTAGACAATTTACCTGCTTTTTGTTTTACATTTATTATTAAACAATAGTTAAATTCCAACCATATTTGATCCATGATATTCATTTCTGCCATTCATTTTGGTTTTTGTTGTAGATATTCCACAGTATTTACCAACATGCCTGTATTTTCTCTGGTGCTGGATAAGGATGTTTCAGCAGAAATTGCCATGACCTATCCTGAACTCTATAAGGATCTTACAAAGGTAATCTTCACAAGAAACCACAGAAGCCATTTTGTTCTTTTGATGAAACATGGTTAAGAAACAAAGAGCAATAATAGAAATCATTGATTTAGAGATTAATATGTCTTTTTTTTCAAAACTTAAACACACCCAGCTTTAAAAGGGAAAACCCTTTAACCATGCTAACTGCTGAGTTAAATTAATGTTTCAAATATTTATTGTTTCAGGGGAGATCATTGTCTTTCAAAACGTTTTTCATCTGGGTGCTAATTAGTATATATCAAGGTGAGTTATGTAAAAAGATGAAAAGATTCTATATCAAGGGTCTTTTTTATTTATTTTTAAATGGTATGTCAAAGGGTCTGTTTATCAAGGGAAAAAATGTATATATATAGGGTAACAGGTCCATATCATGGGGACATAGGTATAAACAGAGATATTTAAACAGAGATTGGAAACAGCAGGTCTGCCACTAGGTGTCAGCGCGGTGCACCATGCAACTCCAATGTGCTACTGTTGTGGATCAGTGATAAATAGCTTTGCATTTATTACACAAATTCTTCCATTCTTAATGTCATTGATGTATGATTAACATAGATATTTGAAAAGTAAGTAATTCTCCTGATAAGTTCTTGCAAAAAAGACATAGTTATACAAGTCCGCGAGTACGGGAATCCGGATCCAGGTCCGTGTTATAGGTCTACATGTAGTATTTACTGTGGCGACGGTGAGATCGGTTCGCTTGAGTGATAATGCAGAACTTCAGCTTGTTTCCAATCTCTGTATATATATATCAGGAGTGAACAAGGGGATTACTAGTCTATTATCAATGGCAGTCTCAGGGTTATCAAAGGGAATACATTAATCATCAAGAGTTGTCTCACTGTTCACAATTCCCTTTTTGTTTCGAGAATTGTTTTCTGAAGATGGTCCTTTTTTTGTATATCTTTGTAGGTGGCATCATCATGTATGGGGCGCTGTTCCTGTTTGAGGCGGAGTTCCTCCACGTGGTGGCCATCACCTTCACGGCTCTCATCCTGACCGAGCTGCTGATGGTCGCCCTCACCATCCGCACCTGGCACATCATGATGCTGGTGTCCGAGATCATCTCCCTCGGCATCTACGTCGCCTCACTCGTCATCCTCAAAAACATATTCGGTGAGTACCTCTGCTGAAATACAACTGGCTAGTAAATTGTTAAATATTTAAAACAATAAATAATCCTAAATAGTCAGCTTTTCTAACAAGTAATAACATATTCGGTGAGTGCCTCTGCTGGAACACAACTGGCGAGTAAACTGATAAATCTGTAAAACTAAAAATATTTTTTTCTTGCTGGGTTGAAAATTTGTGAGAATTTTGTAAAAGTCTACTAGATGTGCCAATTTATCAGAACCAGAAAAGAAAAGTTAACAATGCCTTAGAAGTTAATAAATGACATGAATTTAAATAAATACTTGCTGAATACTGAATGAGTTCTACAAATCTCTGATATTTAAAAAAAAAAATTTATATTATTTACAGACCAACGTTTCCTGATGTCGCTGGATTTCCTGTGGAAAGTGGTGGCCATCACCTCCATCAGCTGCATACCACTCTACATCCTCAAATATCTCCGCAAAAAATTTGCCCCGTCAAGCTACTCCAAATTATCACAATAAACTACATGGAAAACACACAAAGAAGCCATATTAAGTCCCAGGAGTTATCCGTCATTATATTTTGATTTTGTCATGTTCATAAGCCTATTTATTTATAATGTGTAGACAGTTTTATTTTCACATATTATTTTTTCACATTTCAAAAAAGTTCGGCATTTGAGGGAGGTCAATTTGGTGTTGGGCTGTGAGGAGGTTTTATACAAAGTTTGATCTTTTCGGTGCCTCTTTAAGGTTTTTGTACTTGAAATTTAAACTAGATTAAAACTGATGTGGTGTTGAACGTGTACAATTTCTATGGGAACAAATACCAAAATGAATATTATATAAAAGAACATACAGTGATAGACATTCTAGTCGTCAAATCAGGATAAGTAAATATGAAATTTTCAAATTTTGGGATAATTGATTTTTTCTATTAGGTGTTGCTTTAATTTATATTTCAATAACAGACTGGGTCAGTGTGAAAATAATTGAATTGTGGTTTAAACATATTTGCTTACACAATAAATTCATATATACTTATCTTGATTTGCACATAATTAATAGTCCCAAATGTGAACTACTTCTTTTGTAAAAGAATAAAATCCAGATAATATTATGAGATTCATAGAGGATATTGGAGTTATTCAGAATGAACCATTCAGTATTTCCTAATTTTGGATATTAAGGCTTGATTATGAATTTTATATAATAAGGGTCAGAATGTAAAGGATTTGAGCTGTGTTTTTAGTCATTTAAAAAATGTATAATTAAAACTATTTCAAGACTTTAAGGATCTGGGTTTGACAAGTAAATTGCATTTTTGTCTGTTCTTAATGTAAAAACTTACAGTGGACACTATTCATTTCTAGATCTGTGCGAGCTACCTGTACATATTTCTGGAATTAAACATGGTGATTTGATAATAATTTTTATTGGATTGATCAGCAGGCCATACAGTTATCAAGGGATATATTTTTAAAAATTTGGTTTTAAAGTTTTGAGGATAAAGTAATATGCTTTTCCTTCAACCTACTCATAAATGATTTTTTTTAAGTTGAAACACTTCAGAAGTGTGTTAACCTGTATGTTTATATCTGTCATCTTAGTTTGTACATAACGTTTATGTTTAAAATGTTTGATCTAACATAGATAAATTATGAGTTAATAACACCAGTTTGATGAAATTTTAAAGCTTGTCAATGCACATATTTATTCAGAGGCAGAAATCGGCCTATATTTTCTTGGGTAAAGTGAAGGCCAAGATAATATAATGATAGAATGCGAGATATACAAATGGAATTGAAAATAATTTTGTACCCTTTCATTTTGTACATAATCATCCTGTGACTGTCTTTTGTAAATTGTATATAATGTGATACTATTTATCTGTGCTAATTGGTCTGTGCTAATTGGTCTGGTGTCAATATAACTTTAATATTAGAGACACTCTAATATACTCCTCTATGGCCAGCCTTAAAGGTTCTATATCACCATATTTTATATAATAAAATCAAAGTGGAATGCTTTAATAAAGGTATACCCAGAATACTCTAATTAAGATATGCCTGTCTATATTTGAGCACCATTGACCTAGATGATGGTGATATTTTATGTTGATGTATATACAATGCCTGACAAGCTATTGAACTGAACACTGCAAGGTTGTTTACAGAATCCAAAAATACAATAAAAATAGTTAAGTCATTTTAAATATACAAAAATATGTATTCCTTTTGAAGTTCTTGAGATATGCATCCTTTTTCTGACCAGTGGGTTTAATAAAACTTTCATATTTATAGCTTGCCAGGTATCTTATCATGAATAAATTAATACAAAGTTACAAAGAAACGTCTTCATTTCTTTATCTTAATATCAGTTTCTCTCCAAGATAATTTCTAAATTGAACAAGACTTTTTATTAAAATGAGAGCATTGAAGACACAAGTCTACTGGTCTTCTCAACTGTGAAATCTTGGCCAATTCAGGATTTATAAAAAAAATAAATAACAAACTTTTTATTCAATCATCAACTAATGGCCCCATAGCTTTAAGGAGATATGCTATGGTGGAAAACACTCTCCAGTGACCAAAAAAAGCTAGTCTTTCTTTACAAATGACAAATTTGTTCATGTCTGGTTTGGGTCCACTGAAACCATTAACCTTGAGAACTCCCAGCACCTTGCTCATGCAAGTCACCAGTTTGGTAACAATAAAGCCGTCTCTATAGATTAGGATCCCAGGTACAGTCAGGTATTTCTTGGCTTCTACAATGGGGAATATCTCCACATCTTTCATGAAGTATCTTCTGCCGCCATGTTCCAGAATTGTCTCATTTGCAAAACCTTGTGCTGTACTCATCAAATCTATCAACAGCTTTTCTGTTAATGTTTTATTAGCCTGAGTTTGTGTCCAGTTACAAGCTGCTGCTACTGTTGGAACTAGGTCAGGTTCTTCCCTCTGAAAGATGATAGTAAATACTGGTAATCCTTCAACTGTTCAGAACTCAAATCTTTGAAAAGAAATATTTCAATGGAGGTATTATTATAACAATATTTTGATCTTTTCGTTTAAACGGTCCTCATATTCTTTATAATCATTTGATTTGGATTGTTCAAAATTATTGACAGGAGTAATGTGCTTTCACAATCACTTTTATGAATTGCATTAAATCTAAAAAAATATATATAAAGAAAAAATATCACATATGGCCCAAGGGTATTTTTAAAATCCAGTTTTTAGAACCAGTATCTGTTCATTAAGCACATTAGTATTCATGTGAACAGTGTTTAGTTTCGACTGCTTTTTATCTGACCAAAAATCTTCCTTAAATGCCTTCATTTCGCATCTGCCTTCTCTCCCTCTCCAGCACATTAATACTACCTTCAGTATCACATATTTAGATCAAATTTTGTCCCCTTCAAAGTTACAGATGAATGAAGTCACAGATAATGATAAACAAATCACAAATTTACTCACTTCTAAAACTTCATGTCTTCCAGGCAAAGACTTTGGTGTCAAACCACTTGATATCTGTAAATAATTCATTATTTAGGGACCCAAGAAAATTGACGGTCATAGGACATTATTGTTACGAATTAAGTTTTGCCATTTTGTGAGAAGTCCAAAGTTCAAACATTTCCTTAAGTAATAGCTGTTTGTGACCAAATATAGGATTCAACCATTATTATTCACAAAACGTGATTTCATCAATCTTAAGTCACTGGTGTTTTCCAGGTTCTGATTCTCATATTACCACCAGGGGACAGCACCAGATCATGAAGTTCAACTCCTATCAATAATCGTCTTCTGTTTATTCAATTTATACACATGTAACTTTTTTGATTAAAAAATTGTTCGAGTGCTAATTTATTACAAGTATCGCATTGACATTTATATATCTATAACAATTTAATTTTGACTCACCTCAAGAACCAGGACTGGTATGGACATATGGCATGTCTCAACTGCGGCAACAAGGTCAGGTCTGGACATGAATGGTCGACACTTTCTTGTGTAGTCATCATTTCTCACACAACTCATGTTCAAGCCATCTCCCCTGCAAATATAATCATTAAAACTCCTACAAATCCAGATATATGTCATTCATCAACATCATATGGATTTATAATAGCCTACTCTTACATTACATGGAATTACGAGGAATAGTTTTCTTGAATAGGATTCCTAATCTCAGGACTGTTTACTTTAGATTTTGTAGATTACTGGTGTATTGATTCTTTACATATCTTATGAATATTATAGATCAATTCAGATGGTCAATAATTATTTTTAAGACAATTAGAAAAATATAATAAAATATAATAAGATATTTGTATAGCGCATACATTAAGCCAAGCTTGCTCGCAGCGCTTTAAGGTCGCTATATGTTATCTAAGTCAATTTTAGCACTGTAATATTCCTTAAATAAAAATGTTTTCAATGATTTTTTTAATTTAGTAATATTATGAGATCTTTTGATATCAATACTAGGTATCTCATTCCACAATCTTGGAGAAACATATTTAAGGTCTATAATCCACAATCGGTTTGAAGCATCTGGAGAGAACTTCGTGTGGTCTCGTGTATTTACGTAACTGCCTTCGGCTCTGGGGGATTCCAGGATGAGAGTGAGGCTATGACGTCAGTGGGGGGTATTTCCCATACAGCACACATGGCGGGCAAACTCGTTTGCATGAAATTTTTAAATACCCAACTCTTTTAGTGATAATTCATATTTTATGCCATGATTATTTCTAAAATATCTCAGAAAAGCTTGATTATTCTTTGGATGGCATTAAATAAAGAAAATATAAATACTTGATATAAATCACCAGCTGCAAAACCTGAGTCAAACCCGTTTTAACTACAGTTAAAATGGGTTCAATTTAAAAAATAAAATATTAATACTAGCTGGTTAAGTTTACTTTTTCTGTGCTAAATTAACAAATAACATTACTTTGAACACATTTAAGCCAAAAAAACATAGGTCTGTCCCGGTTTTACATTGTGGATTATAGACCTTAAAGGATCTTTCACCATACCATTTAGTGCTAGTCTAAGGAATAATTAACTCATATTTATTATTGGACCTTAAAATTCTATCTCTCTACCTACACTGCTGTGAGATACAGGCTGACAGCTAGACTTACCTTGACTGCATTCCTATTATAATTAATACATTCCGCACAAGTTGTTTTATTTGTTCACCCAGAGTATCCATTCCATTAATACCTCCATCATCGTCATAGTCCTTCCACCTCATCACAGCATGAAGAGTTTTAATGATATATTTGATGTGATCTAACCCCCAGTGACCACTATATTTCTGGGCCATTTCTGAGCAGTATTTCTCATATTCAGACTCTGTCATGGAAGGTTTAATCAAATCTAAGTCATCAAAAATATCCATCACATTGTGACTCCCCGCAGTCGTCAATAATTCTTGTGCTTTGGTTTCAAGATTAGGGAAATCCCCAAATATAAAGTGTACAATGTCCTGTGATATTTTTTCATTGCTTCCACTATACACAGAGAGTTTGTAATTGTTGACACCATCACCATTTTCTGCAGACCACAGATGAGGCGCATATGTTGTTGGAGAAGTTTGGGTGTTTGCTACCAGGTAGGCTTTCATTGCTGTGCTGCATGTAGACAGGCAAACTGGCGGCCCATGGTCATCCTCACTACCGGAGCTTGGCTTTGGTTCTCCCTCCTCCTCCGAAGATGACATGTACAATGTCTTTGTATGTATGTGTTTCTGGAGAAAAAAAAATTATAATTTGTGCGATATTTAAAGTTTGCGAAAGCTATAATCATCTCCAGTTATATCCATCACCAAGCCGGGCCCATACACAGGATTATGTTAGGGGAGTGATTAATTCTAACTGGAGAAATGGTACATCAATTTGGGGAGGGAGGTTCCAAATTAGCTAAGCTTGGCCGATGGCGGGTCTCCCTACTGCCCCTTGAAAACAACACACTGGAACTGCACAAATAAAATCAAAAGTGCACAAAAAACTCTCTAAAATCCAATCATAAAAAACAAGATGGTAACCCACAATAGCACTTTGAAGATTTTAAAAACTGATAATTCAAACCCATACACAAGGGTTTTATTTTTTCCCAATGATATTTTCTCAAGCATGGTGCTGTCGGTAGCGTCTTGTTGTGAATTTGCATTTAATTAATTTTACATATCCCTCAATGCTCTCACTGTCTCAGAGAAACACATTCCAAAGAAAAGTATAAAAGCGTATAACGTGAACTGGTATAAGGGCTGCTGAAACTGGTCCAACAGCTCTGCCTCTGAGCACAGGCCCAATGCATGTTTATATTCCACGCCATTATTTCCATGTCCATTGTTTACACTGTGATTATGTACCACCAATCAAACACTGTGGGAAGGAGAAAGTGACTGATGGAGTGGGAAATTGCCATGCATTGGGCCTGTGCTCTGACCCAGGTGATTCCATGTTAACTCAAAAGCTGATGGTTTTATCGTATTTTCTTTCATAATATGCAGTGACAGCACAGGAAACTGTCAGAAATGTCAACTCCTTACCTCTGGTAACGCGTATACCCCAGCGTGATAGCATTCTGATTCTTCTGAAGACATTGGTAGGCTGTTATCGTGACAAATGTGTTTCTGATCAAAACTTCTTTCTGAAAATGGCGGGCGGACGCACTTATCAGCAATCTGTTTTGTGATTGGCCGAAAATGATGAACTTGTTGTGTTGACGCAAATGCTCAACAACGCATCAATGCTCACCAAGGCTCTTCTGTTGAATTACTTATTTGTTCAGTATGAAATATAAACATTTTCCCCAGTTATCTGATAAAGTGTATTGAATAGATGGACATGGAAGACCTCAAAAATTGACAAAGGTCAGTCATTATCCAACTTATCCCAAATTCTATAAAAGAATTGCCTAGTATTTCCCCTTTTCAGCCATTTATATATATTGAGCATTTCTTGATATGAATCTAAGATAGTAATGATACTGACAAACCATATGTATGATTAAAAATACGTTTATGGACCCAAAATAGAGATGAGGGATAAATGAAAGAAATCATGTTTAGTCTCTGTTGAGAAAAGAACAATACTGCTGCTTCCAGTCAGACCGCAGAGACTTCTGGTGGTTGATTTTGGCGTAGTGAAACTTAAATTTTACTGTAAAAAAAAAAAAAAAATCACTAGTAAGAAATAAATCACTGCTCCACCCTCTTGCCTTAAATTAATTTATAAAGAGTGAGAAAGGACTGACAACAACATGTTTTTTTCAATACGAGCATCCATCTCTTTATTGTTTATTTAAAGTTGTACATATTTTTGTATCGGTGTGACCACAAAAAGACCTGAACGAAAACACCTTAACATTGCCAATATAAAAGACTGCATATATTTTTTGTGTTGAAAATATCATATTATACACTGTACTCACTATCCTATCTCCGTATTCATCCAAATAAAACCACAAATCAGAACGATTTGGGGAATTGTAGGGATGAAATAGTAAATTTTGTCTAAAGTTGAAGGTGTTTTTGAGGGATGAATAATTCTTATATCATTTGTGCAAGTGAAACGCTATATATTGGTAAATATACAGTGGGAACTATACATATTTCTCTGATGCACCAATTATAGCATTCCTAATCCTCAGTGTAGAGTGGCAATGTAAACCAACTGACATTTGTACACATTTGCATAAACTCTTATTGTTCGTTATGGTCATATGTGCAGAAGATAATTAGGTGCATTGAAGGTCATAGCATTCAAGAGAAAATCTCAATTTTAATTGGTTTAATCTAATTAAAACAATCTGATTCTTTAAAAAAACATAGTATGCATATTAATTTTTTTTATGCAAACCAGTTCACTTTTCACAACAAACAAGGATTATAATTCCAAGTTTTCCGAACTCAGTTATTGTAGCTAGAACAGAAATTCTAGTCATGTTCCATGGTGGTGAAAAAACAGGCATAAAATGAAATACAAATCAGTCCAATATATAGTTATATTATTAAACACAATAGCATTTTTTGTTGATGAATATCACATCTTTACATATTCTGTAGCATACATTGGAATTTTAATAATTGTAAATTTTGAACCAATTATTTGAAAAAAAAAACTTTTTAACTTTTCTTACAGAGCATTATTTTGTTGAACACATTGCATTTACTGTAGATTAACACTGAGGCATATGACCACATTCAACAAACTCTAAGCTTTGGTGGCATATATAAAAAATAATTCACTAGTTATTCCTCCAAAAATATCTTTTGTCAATTGTTCCCTGGGTAATCAGCTTTCTGTTAGAGCACCATACTTCATCCCAAAAATAAAATTAGTTTTTGTACATTATGTTGCTGTGCAAATTGCCACATTTACATCATCAGATGCTGACATTTTAAGAGAATAAATAATTCTGTATCAATTCAACTTTATCCTTTTTCTAAATACAGCTGAGGAAGTTTGGCTTTTGGATTCATTTAATTCCTCTTGTTCTTTTAAAACCTCACATAAATTTAGCTCTTTTTCATGCTAATACATGTATTTTATTAAAATCTACATATTGAAGAGATTTATTGAGGTTCTCTTAGATTACAATTTGACATAAACATTTGATCATAACCTTTGTCATTTTATATTTTCATTCAAAAATATAAAATGAAAATATGAATTTGATCAAGGAAACTACTCAATATCTTGCCACAGACTTAAATTGGGATGTCCATAGTTAACTAATCACACTGTGTAATTCTCCAAAACTAATTCAATACCTACAATGGTTAATAGCATAATATCATATCCAAATCTCATGACTAGAAAAAAAACCATGTGGCTTTGAAAATATGAAGTAAGATTAAAATATGGAGTGCCCATAACTAGTGTAGTTATTATATTTAACTATCAAATCATATATTTGGCAAAAGGGTGAGGTAAATGTAATATCAGACAGTCTGTGATATATAGTAAATTGGTTCTGTATCATATAAAATCCCATATCTTTGCTTTGACAAACCTAATCCAAAACTTAGATGAGAACAAAGTAAAATATGTTGATTTGTTAAAATAACTTTATGTTTTTTTACAAGAAGTATATATTTATATCTAAACTGCCATCTTTATAAACAAAAAGTCAACTTCAAATAAGAAAAACGAGACTGATTAGAAATCAGGAGACCACTCAGCTATCACAGAATTATACACATATCCTTCATTATCAAACTAAAATCCTAGCATGGTAGGTCCCATGCTGGTATAGTTTATTTAATAATTACTTCTTTTTTACTAAAAAAAGAATTTTATGAAATTAAAAGTGTCATATTTAAAATCTGTGGACAATTTTGTGTGGAATTGACCCAAAATTTGTCATGTTCTGACCATTACGAGTAAATTTGTAACCTCAAGGTCACAGCACCAAGGTCAAAGGTCATAGAGGTAAAAAAAACTGATAGTACACATCTACTGTGGATGATAGTCATGCATGCCAAATATGAAGTGCCTGAGGTTTACGGTTGCTGAGATATAGCCTGCACAAAAATACAAAGGTCAAGGTCATTGCATCAAGGTCAATGATAAAAACAAAGAAAAAACTATATAGTGCATTTGTGGTTACTAAAATATTGATGTAAAATAGATATGAAGTGCCTGTATTGCATTTTTTATGAGGCTGACATTGTATACACAACAATTTTACGTTCAAGGTCACTGAGCCAAGGTCAAAGGTCAAATGACAAAATGAATATGACAAGGCACAGCTATACTCCAGGACGGTCATTCATGCCAAATATGAGCTTCCTGCTATTTACGGTTGCTGAGATATGCTCTGCACAAAATTTGTAACCTCAAGGTCACAGCACCAAGGTCAAAGGTCATAGGGGTCAAAATATCTGACAGTGCACATCTACTGTGAATGGTAGTCATGCATGCCAAATATGAAGCGCCTGCTATTTACGGGTGCTGAGATATAGCCTGCACAAAAATTCAAAGGTCAAGGTCATTGCATCAAGGTCAACGATAAAAACAAAGAAAAAACAGAACAGTGCATATGTTGTCACTAAAATATTACTGTACAATAGATATGAAGTGCCTGTATTGCATTTTTGATGAGGCTGACATATTGTATACACAACTCTTTTACGTTCAAGGTCACTGAGCCAAGGTCAAAGGTAAAATGACAAAATGAATATGACGAGGCACAGCTATACTCCAGGACGGTCATTCATGCCAAATATGAGCTTCCTGCTATTTACGGTTGCTGAGATATGCTCTGCACAAAATTTGAAACCTCAAGGTCACAGCACCAAGGTCAAAGGTCATAGGGGTCAAAACACCTGACAGTGCACATCTACTGTGGATGGTAGTCATGCATGCCAAATATGAAGCTCCTGCTGTTTACGGTTGCTGAGATACGGCCTGCACAAAGTGTCACGCCCGCCGCCCGCCCGCCCGCCGCCCGCCCAGGCAACGACAATACCACATCAGCCCTATGGCTGAGTGGTAAAAAATGGTCATAACTCATTTATATGTAAATTTAAGCATCAAAGATACATTTTCATCTTAAATGTGGAGAGGAATGCAGCTGTAGTAATACTGTATGTATTCTTGGTTATATGGTAGCTAGTATAGTAATATGGTAGGTGATGCAGTAATATGGCCAATATATTCTGCAATATGCTTAATATCCACAGCTCCATACTCTGTCTAGTAATTTAGCTGCACAGGTATACTACTAACATTTTATGACCACTTTAAAACTTTGCACACATTCACCATGCTTGTATTTGATGAAACTTGAAAAAAAAGTAATTAAATAAATACAAGTGCACCTTACAAGAAGTAGGAATGCTCCAAAAATTAGTATAAAACAGAAACTGTGCATCTCTTTATCGAATAAAACTGTGGTTCACAAAAATGGAATGTGAAGACACACACAGCATGGATATTTCAGGAATGAAGACGTGTTTGGAACCATCATATAATCCTTTGCATAATATACAGGAAATCACATTTCATTGTGTTGAATAAAACCTTGCGAGTTAGTGGTGTTCCTTTTAATTCCTGTCACAATACTGTTTTGATACGATCACCTTTTAAATTAGCTATAAGCCATGAAAGGTGGACCCCCAGCGAAGACAAACCACATATTTCCTCATACAAAAGTGGGGAATAACAATTTAACTCTTTGACTGACAGTGAACGCAGGGTAGATGAGTTTCTGCAGTTTGTCGTGCTTGATGAGACGCTTGCCGATGAGCGAGGCGCTCTGGCCCGACAGCACCAACTTATAAGTCAATATCACAAAATCAGAATGGTCCATGTACACCGAGACTGTCACGGAGATCGGCAGATTTGACAGCGGCATCAAAAGTTCCATGTTATTATTGTGGCTGAAGTAAAGTGACCCTCCAGTGCAGATTATTCCGTGAGATATCGCAGTTATTCCGACGAGATCCTTCACGTTGAGCTGCTGCGATGCAATTCCGACGCCAAAGAGATACCCGGTGGTCCAGTCGCCGAGGTGGCCCGTGTTGCGTTCTATGGTGATGGTCCAGGTGGCGCTCTTCGTCAGCTCTTCCCCGGTGAAGCTGGTGGAGGAGAATCCCCAAGTGATGAGGTATTTATTCTGGATGCGAGGTTGGAGATCTGACTTCCCTGGGGACGATGGAGACTTGATATGCGGCACAATAAACTCACACTTCTGAGTCGAATCATCTTCAAAGAAAAGTGGAATTTCTAAATTATCAAACATTATTGTTGTTTAAAAAAAAAATCCATTTTTATCCTTACCAAATTATAAATATGAATGAAATGTTTTTGTTCATAATATAATTAAATTATTTCACTTATATTATAATATTCACTATTCTTGTATAGAGTTTACCTTTCCTATGTCTCATCAATACCACCAAAACACAAAACTCTATTTAATGTTGAAATGTTAATCATTCATTTGTATATATCACACACCTATGAGAGCTTTGAGAGCTTTCTGAGCCCGACCTCGGAAGTTGTCCACTCCAGACTGGAGTTCCAGATATGTGGGTTTCTTTTCCTTCAAGATGCCATCGTACTTCTGTGATATTGAGTCACACCTGCAAAATCAATGGCAACCATCAGTGCTGTCCTCTGGTGAGGAATATGAGTATCTTATAATGTGCTCCTTCAAAATCTCAGATGGAATAATTCAACCTTAGGACACATAAATCTGTCTCCTTTTGCTACTTTCTACCATGAAATTCATAAAAAAAAATCTCAATCAAATTACAGTTATACTTCTCTATGACAAAATTTCCAGTCCAGATTAAAATCTTTGTGATTAACTTTACATTAAGTCCACATAACAAGAAAGAAACAATGTTAAAAACAAGACACAAGACATGAAAGTTGTTTCACAAACTATTGATGAGGTTTGAGTAGCAGAGCAATAAAATCTTGCAAATTGTCATATATGCCCAATGTGTCTCGTCCCTTATGATCAAACAAAAATAAATAAAATACAAGGCATGAGAACAAGGTCAAGGTCCTTACGTGTCCATGGCTTTTTCCAGCTGTTTGCTGAGTGGCACCACCTCGTAGGCCCTCATAAGAGTCCCCTTGAGGCTACGTTGCCGGGACAGTTCCTCGCAGGCCTCGGACAGCGTGGAGAAGGCCTGGCTGTGCCGGTCGCTCGCAGACAGGTGCGTCTTTGTGGATTCCAGGTAGAGGTTCTTGGTTTTCTCCATGCGAGTGAGGATGGTTGTCTTCTCGTGCTGTAGTGCCGCCGTGATATCCTCTATGAGACGTGTGTACTGCTGCTCCACGCTCTCACAAGACTCCACGTGCTGCTCCTGAAATATACAAAACAGTTCACATCATTCTACTTTATTTACTGGCACAACCATTAGAGTAGTAGGTCTGTTTTTATCTTATATGTGAGAGTTGAGGTGGTAGGTTTGATTCTTACTCATGCCAATGGCAATTCAGCTATAAATGCTCTTTGACGTCTATTTTTTGGAAAACTTGTTTATGAGCGTGATATAAGGAAATACAAAATTGATATATCCAGCTATTTGGAGTGAGAAAAATCATACAATGTGATGAAAATGTCATCTTGAATGGCATAGAAGTAAGCAAAAAGTTCTTTATAATAATTGCTTTTATCTATAATATCATGTCACAGAGTTTTAGTTGGCCATTAAACAAAAGATGAGAGCCAATTAAAGCTGAAAGCTATTGTTAAATATCACACTAAACATGAAAGTGAATGCTAAGCAAAAAGATGAAACGACATGCAATCTTAAAATCATGCAAACTGGTCAAAGCTGAACACCACACAAAAAGGGCTAGCTTAATAACACGCTAATCAATACAAACTGAAAATCACGCAATGTGGCCAGATTTTAATATCACACAAAATACACAAAATGGATTATTTGTCCACCCTTTCAAATGAAATCTAAACTTAAAAGGATTTACTGATTTTACATGTCTGATTAAATAATGAAAGGAATATATTATTCAGAGGAACCAAGAACTGCAAAAGAAATTGGTGTTTGCAGAAAAAAAAAAACTTCGTGCAGGCAGCATTTGGCTTCAGGGTATATCCCTGGATGGTTTGTGTGTAACTTTCTTGTATAACACATGGAAGAACTCAAGACAACCCATGGAATATGGTGTACAATAGGCTTATTGTATGATGGGTTATTGTGAGTATTCTGGCCGCGGGATGACCCTGCCGCTGACCTCAGTAATGGGGTCACAGTCCCCAATGTGTGGTGGTTACAGCATTGTGGCGAGGAACATAATGAATAATATGCCACATTATGAAGAGCTCTCCTGGCTGATGAGGGAGAAAAACACATAAGACCAATATTGTACCTCCACACAAAAATATCTAAATTGACACTGCCAAATTCTTTTTAAAAAAAAGAAATTAAAAAAAAACAACAAAAAACACAAAAAAATGAGCCATAAAATCAAAATTGATTCAGCAAAGCAATTATACTAAAAAAATGTCATGGCTTATTTGCCAAATTAGATGGTTTTTTCTGGAGCAGTGAAGGGGTTAGTTGGCATTGTTAACCTATGGATGGCCTCAGTGTAACTGCTGCAGAGGGACAATATTCTCCGGAAGGACCGGCAATACGCGACCTCATCCTCCGGGGTCCCCATCTCAGCTCTCCATACAACGATGTAATTGCATTAGTGTGTCTGATCAGAAGGTGTCCACTTCCTAACAAGCGTCTTCTCTCGATGTGTCCAAATTCTGCCTCTCTGTTTGTCTCTGAGCTCGGGCCCCACCACAATGAAGTACACTGAATATCAGGGAGCCTTCATTAACTGAAAGTGGCACTGGGGAACTCTTGTTATTTTGTTTATCACTCTGGGGAGCATCTGATATTCTCAATTTGCACTGGACATTCTGCGTAAATGATCGGATTTTATAGCCAATATCTAAACCTGGAAAAAATATCCCGCTTGGGAATGACTCTTCTTTTTTTGCTCCGCCATGTTTTTAGTGCTTCGTTAATGGAGCTTGAAATGTCACAGGTGAAAAGTTATGTACTGGTGTCACCACAGGGAATATTCACGCTGCTCCCCTTTCAAGTGATTCTCATGAACATACATCCCTACGAAGGAACACAAGACTATTTCCAATCAATTTTACATCAAAACCCTCTTCACATCTTGTTTCACTCAACGAGTATACAACTTATTCTAATGGCAAGCCGGCAGCAGGATTCAGTAGAGAAATGAATATTTTACAATATATGACAATAAATCAAAGTGCATAAGATTGGTGTAATGGTGTTAACCAAAAAAACAATCTTTTTTTAAAAAAAACAAACAAAAATCTATAGTGACCTGTATTTCCTCAATGACGGCTTCCATCTTGAGTCGTTGCTCTTTCACGGTGGCGACCAGTCCATCACTTTGTTCCTGCGTCCTCTCCGCCAACTCCTGCGAACAAAACCATCAAAACACCCTCATTATTCTATACTTTATCTTAACACACTGCCAGTGACACCATGTTTCTGGCCCCTCCTGTCACCAGTATATTTCATTTCTGATGTCGTCGACCGAAACCGAAGATGGCCACCATTCAAGCTGTTGCTGTGACAGATGTTTGGCCGAAAAAATAAAAAATAAAAATACCATAACAAAGATATTTCTGGGTGTTTTTTTTTAGTATGCCAATGAAACACAGCAATTTTTACACGTTCCTGTGGGAAACATAGCAATTCTGATGACAACTTTTCCACATCCAATCTTGCATGTTATGTGAAGGCTGCTATGAATTGTAGTTGCTTTCTTCATAATGCACTCGTGCCGTGTCTGTCCACAGGGAAATTTGCCTCGTATAAAATGGATAGAAGCCGCAGCATTAAAAAGCACACATTCTGTGTAGCACATAGCCTTGATAGAACCTACATTGTCAGTGTATGATAAATAGAAAACCCACCACAATTTTCTCCTTGTGTTAAAAGCCCCCCAAATTGAGTGGGTGGCCAACACCTATCTTTCATAGTAGAAAAGTCAGACGTACATCAATTGATACACTAAAGTCTTTCACGCGTTGATGGCACCAATGCCTGCTAAAATGAGAAACTAAATGGAAGCTTTTATTTCCATAAATACTCTTGATATATCTTCACTTATTCTGATGTATATTCTCTTTTTCCTAATGTAAACTACCCAACCTGTCTGCGAGTGTTGCCTGAGATATTCGTGATAAAAGCGATACTTTACACATATAGGTTTTCTACAAATAAAGTGCATATACTCGCCATAATTTTCACAAAGATGCGCGTTGATGTTATAAGAAGTTGACACTGCCAAAAGGTCGGCTCGCTCTGAGGGAGGATGGATATGCACAAAATTGTTCTCCTTGTCAGAAGATGGTTAGAACAAAATATCTCTAGCCACAGCAACAAATCAGACCCAGCAAGATGTAAAGTACACGACATGCAGTTTGAAAGAGGATCGTTTGTTTTAATCATTCACCAATTAGATACATTCAGATTGACGAGCATGGCGGAGAACGATTAATTCCTCCGGGTGAAAAAGGTCCAGACAAAACAATCGATCAGGATCATTTCAAATTGATTTGCAGGAAGTTTTGTCAATCACTGATTTGACCTCAAAATGAGGCCATGAAAGACTATTTAGCGACGATATTGTTTTATATTTGCATAAAGCATGTCCAAATGACACAAAAGTTCTTCACAACAAAACCTGATCAATTAGTTGATGAATTCTTAACACTGAATGACTTCATTTTGTTACAATCATGCGTGACCTTAGACATGTTTGGTTCCGACTGATGAGCGTCACATACCCTGACCCCTTAAAGTCAATACATGCACATGATAACATATTTATATGAACCAAACTAATAGAATACGGAGGCTCTTGCCTGCACTCTGTTAATCATACACTTTTCTTCCACTCGCTCTTATTTTGCCATTTTTCAAGTTTAGGAGACAGAGATGGTTGTGTTTTAAGAGATGGTGTTCCTCTATCAATGGCCTTGTCTAGACATTCCCTATTATTTGAATATTTTGTCTGATCACTTTTACTTTCCCATAAGCCTTTTATATTTGAGTGTCATGTCAAAAAACTGAGAGAGAACTGTTTTGTTGCATGTTATGATCAATATAGAAAGAGTGCATTAATTTTGGAGATACACAAGTATTCTATTTCAGGCGATTTGTACATCTAATATAATAACAGGAAAGATTACTGCTGTATGGCATGCAAAGGGTAAACATAACTGCCTTGGTACATCACCATAAAAATGCCAAATAGCAATAGAAAGTGAATCTATGCAAATATATACGTATAGTCAATGTTTATTCTCCATCAAGCCATCAACTCTTTCTTTCTGGATATTTATTGTGCTATCTCTTTGTCATCTGTGTCAATCAATGTTCTCTTTTATGACAAATTTTAAATATAAATATGGAGCTCTATTTGAACATAACAGCTGCGATTTTTTATCGCAATGCATTCGGACAAAGTCTGCCCATAACTTTGCTCCATATGCCTGTTATTTTATCCTGGAATATTGCCAAACATTTCTCCACAGAATGGAAATTATGAACATTTTAAAAAGTTATTTTTCCACCATTAGACTTTAAAAGTTTTTCCTTAGCATAAATGAGGGCAAAAAAAACATGGCAAGTGCAAATAAAAATAGAAAACAAAATATCAAGAGACATTTTTACTTGATACCCCCATAAATACAGCAATTTTCAGAGCGGCCACTTTGTAACACTGCAGGCCTTGACATTAAGATGAAATCAGATCTCTTAGATACTTTTTTTATTAAATCTACTATCCACTAACATTTAACGTGAAAATATATGAAATATTCATTTGCATCTGGACCAGTAGAATTTCAAAACCACTGGCCCATACTGACTTGGGAGACTTCAAAAACCCTTCAGGACCATTTAATGTCAAGCCCTGAACAGCATCAGATCCACTGGTGATTACTATAGAGAGCATTCAGTGAGTGCAGGCAGAGGAGTTAGCAGCAGACTGTACTTAACGATCCCATCTTCCCCTCAGCTGGCACCTCATGGCTTTGATGGCACATGAGTATGTGAGAGTCTAAGTATCTGAGAGTCTTACATTATTATACAGCACCACGGCACTTGCTTACTGGAGGTAAATCCTCTAACACCTGCTACATTTGGACCAGTCTCCCTAACTACACATGAGCTGCTATCTTTAAACGCACGTCTCCCCTCTACTATTGACTTTTTTCTTTTCATCCAATAAGAAATAAATGACAATAATCTAAATACTTGGAAAATTTTCAATGATAGGTATTTTCTAGCTGTTCTCCTCATAAATATTTCTGCCATGCTTTTGGTCAGAGCCTTTTATGAGTGACATATATGACCAAAGAGAGGCTTGTTGTACTTGGCACGTGACGGGTTTGCCACTTGGCGCGTTCAACACAGAATGACTTGTATGAGTGTGACGTCACACAAGGACATTGCGTGAAAGGCATCAGTGGTAGGTACAAGAGTTCAACACCTTGATAATGTCCAAAGCATCCACAAGAAGTACAGAAATCAGGCAGAGAAAGATGACTTTAAACAAGGAATAACTTCACAACAGGTAAATATACATATGCAAATACTGACTATATTCTTAACATCAACAAAAAAATTAAACATTGCTCTACTAATTCACCAAAAAATGGCATGCAGAGTTAGAATATATATAAAAAAACATAAACACACCTGGTGTGAAGGTGACATGTGAACATGGAGATATTTTAGACAATCATGTTTCTCCCAATCTACACTGACTGTGAGCACTCAGGCCAGGACGTGAACAACACAAGGGCCAAGAGCTCTCAGATATAGAAAGCATTTTGTTGTCTGGTGGGTTTTTCTGGGGGGCAGGGATGTGTCAAGGCCAGGACAAAGCCTGGGATGGCTCGTGTATGATGACAGCAGCGAGGGATGGGGGGAGTGTGAGCTGGCTACACAGATATGCCATTAGTTGTGCCTTTGTGAGGTGTGTGCCACGTATAGTCTCTGGATGGAGAGTGTGCAGATCCACGCATCTAACATGCCCTCTACAAGGTCTAATGGAAAACATTAATTCCCCAAAAACACACACAAATGCTTTGTTGGTATACCAGAATTATTGAAAAGACATCTCTCTTTTAGAATTTCTTACTCATTCCAAAATGTATGAAAAAACCAATAGCATTCTATATTTTGTCATTTTAACATATTTTATGATATATATGATGTACAAATCTCCTGTTTTTGGGAAAGTAAACAAAGTGGTATGACCAAATGCTGGTATACTGTCTGCTGAGACAGTCCAAGGTGCCAGGTCACATATCTGTCTTTACAGTGCCAGGTCACATATCTTTCTATGCAGTGCCAGGTCACATATCTGCCTAGACAGTACCAGGTCACATATCTGTCTTTACAGTGCCAGGTCACGTACTATATGTCTAGACAGTACCAGGTCACATATCTCTCTACACAGTGCCAGGTCACATATCTTTCTATGCAGTGCCAGGTCACATATCTGCCTAGACAGTGCCAGGTCACATATCTTTCTAGACAGTGCCAGGTCACATATCTTTCTAGACAGTGCCAGGTCACATATCTGTCCAGAGAGTACCAGGTCATATATCTGTCTTATCAGTACCAGGTCATATGATAAATAAAAAAGTTCTAGGTCACATATCTGTCTGGAGAGGGCCATGTCATATATATGTCTAGACAGTGCTATGTCACATATCTGTCTAGACAGTCTTGACAGTATGCTGAGATAAGCAAAAACGATCAACATTTATCCAGCTCATAACTATCCAGAGGAAAAAATTATGTAATACATAAACATATCTATAACAAGGCTGTCAGACTGGGTGTTCCTCAGCAGTTGAGGTTTACAGATATCAAGTGATGTGAGAGATGATGGCATGCAAGTCTTCACCCTGTCACTGTGAGCAAAGTATGTACTCCATCAGGTGTAACAACATCAGTCTCAATTACATCTCGCCAACAATGGCACATGCATCACAATTCACCACTTTGTGTAAATTATCTTTTCTGAAATCTAAAATACAAGATAGCTCAACTCTAAGATGACAAGGACAGATAAAAACAAATAAATCTCTCTTTTAAAAATTTCTAACATACACTTTGACTGAGTTTCTTGCCCCCTTCTTATGTCAGGAACCCAGACAGCATAAAAAGGTTAAAGTGGGATGACAATACTCCAAAATATATGAACAAAACTAACAGCATTTAATAATATTTTGATTATATTTTTCCATGTATAAGTGTAAAAATATAGTAAACAAAAAGAATTCAGCGATGATCTTATGGTGTTTGTCAAGGAGGCTATCTAAGCATGTACCACATGTTCGCCTGTTCTTTGTCTTGGTGGTGCTGCAGACTACCGCAGGCGCCGTCTTCGGGGCAGGATAGGGGACCAGAGTGCCTAGTATGGCATGCATGCTGCATCATTAATGCAGCCAGATTGGCACTTACCCATCCTTAGCATGTGTGGTAATGGTCATCTGGTGTGTGTTCCTCAGGTTAACATACCCCATTCTCCTTCCACTCACAGCACAAACATCTACCAATTATCGTTCAAAAGATTTGCGTTTTAAATAAATCTACATAGAAACATTAACCTATGAATATGTATGTAAGACCCTATAAAGAAAACTATTTTGTTGATTTGTACTAACTTAATGAAAGCATGATAACAAACAGATACTTTTCTTCAATAAAATTACCATTCGTGATCCGAGTCTTCAGTATGAGGCTGGAAAACATCAAATGTGACTTGCACCCATTATCTGGTAAAGATGATCTGGTTTATTCTTATATGGACCTGCCTGTAGCATGCTGAGCTCTCCGTGAGATGAGGGCCTCAGTCTCCAGTGTGATCCACACTCATTTAAGCATTGTACGGGCAGTGGCCCACAGCGCAGGCTAAGGTGTCAATCAGTGTTCTTCATCTTGGACAGCCAGCCAGCCGCAGGCAATCTCTTCGGCACTACCATATGGTAGTCATCACTAAGGTCTCATACTATTGTGATTATCTCTCATTGTACATCAACTTGCTAAATTACGGGCATAAATATATTCTTTTGTGTCCTATCAACTGCTCCTAAAGATATCCATATCCCTCTGTAATAAAACACCAACCCCCCAAACAAAAAAAACTATGATTTCAAACATTCATATTTGCTCAAATGTTCACGATTTACTTTCAAATAATACTGTTCTTCCTGGGGACATTTTTCTGCTTTTGTCAAGTCCCCCCTTTGTGCCTGAATAAATCAAGAAAACCTCAGGAAACTTGGCAGGAGTATGAAAAGATCTCCTAGAAATCTTTGCCTTCCGTTGTGTGTTTATCCCACAATGCTCCCACAATGGCAGAAAATTGACTGCTTGTTAATGAATGTTAGAGGGCATATCAATGGTACATATCCTATTTCCTCGGGCTTTTGTGTGTCTGAGATCGGATCAATAATAGACACATTCCGGCTGAAAGCTATGGATCCTACAGGTAATTAGATCAACATGAAAAGAATCACCTGTCCTCTCCACTGACAGAACACCTCTATTTTACCCTCATCACTTTCAATTACCTATTTCTTAGGAGGTTTTGCAGCCATGTTTTGTTGAGGTGTAATAGGCAATGTGTCCCCTCAGATAACACAGCATTTTTCTTGGGGCTATTCTTGGTTGACACAGGTCGTACAAACTTTAATCTTGTCTGAGAACACCACATAGAAAACTGAAGAAAATCCCATATAAACCATTAATTACTTAAAATTTGTAATGGATATGGCTGATTGGGATCATTATAGGTTATACTGTACTTGCGTTTTTGACATATATCAATCATATCATGCGGCCATTATTTAGGCTAGAATAGCAATGCTTCACCATAAAACCTCTCCACTCAGGGTCTTACAGGAGAAAATTGGGACTTGTTATAGATCTTGTTACATCACTGGTCCTTGAATAATATATGAAATACCACCACAAATGTCAACATCCCAGGGAAGTATCTCATGGTAAATGGGACATAAAAATGTGGAAAAAGATAAAGTGCTGCCGGTGCAAAATGTAACCAGTCTCCATTCAAATAATATAAGACAATGGCCGACATTCCTCTCTGTGATTGCCCAGTAATCTAGCAAATCTACCATCCTTCAGGATCAGCCATTCATTAGGAACTCTCATATATTCTATTGTAATTTTGAATTATTTATCCATGCACAATTGAAATAATCTTTCTGAACGCAATAAATCAAGCAGTGACTAATGTTAATCGAGTCTACAAATGCTACCACTCAGAGAAGAGCATTGTATGATTATATAAATATTGTGTACACATACTCATGGCCCCAGTTCCTCACTATTTACTCAATGTTTTCTCCCTCTGACTTCTTTGCACCCTCAAGCCAATTGTCACGGCAAATTTGATATTTTTCTAATTTTCCCCAAATTAGGTTGTGTCCATATATGTTGCTGCAGAACTGCTGTTATGAATACTAATGAGATGGAGTGCAATATCTGCTGGTGCCCTACCCATGCAGAAGTAAGTTGTCTGTTGTTAAATGAGGTAGGGATCTGCATACAGATAGACTTCCTGCACCAGCAATATTGTACAGAGGTTTTGGCAGCATGGGCCTCACATCCCAACCTTTCAAGTCTCTTCGTGATGGTTTTCGGCTTATATGTCCAACTCTATTGGATGCATTTAACCAGACGACCTTGTTAGAATGATTTATCGGATACCCAGCCTACTTAGTTTCCTCTGTATAACTTTCTTGGTTTTTCTATGCAGTGCTATATTCATGGACGTTCTCTTCTGTAAACCATATGCATTGGTATGAATATAGTTCTGTCCTGACTTTGAATAGAACAAACTCCATCACTTTTAGCTTGGACAGGAACTCTCGGAGGAATCTGTTAACTCGAGCAAACTTGGACAAAGCGAAAGCACTCGGCACAATGTGAAAGCTTACATGAAAAGCAGTCGATATCATAACCCATCAGTTTTCCACAACTTATAACTTGGTTACAGAACTGCTTTTTAATGGTGCTTAGGGAGTGGGTGATGCAATTAGACGCAGACAGGGAGCTACATGTGAGGGGACAGTAGAGTTTGGAGCAACATTTGGTGAAGTGGTCCCGTCTAAATGGTCTCTAATCAAGATAAATGGCACCCACTCCTCACACCCTCCTGTGTCCACCATTACTTCATCTCTCTCCAAACTTTAAATCACTCCCGGTATTACTATATTAGTCTTGTGGTTGATTAATGCCTCATTCTTTGATTATCCGCCAGTTTCTTGGGTCAAAGTTACATTCACACTTCATCAAGGAAATTCTAAATTTATCTTTATTCCCAGAAGAAGTCTTAGAGTAGTCCAAAAATATAAAGATTACAGGAAAATATTGATAAAGGTATTTACCAACAGTATACAGGCCACAACAAAAAGATGTAGAATATTTTTTATCAGTAGCAAATAATAAACTGTAATATGTCATATCCAAACTAACCCTGTTTATACAGGTAATTACGGTCACTTGTATTATTGCTATACTCATAAAAGACATAAAATTACAAAATATGTGAATCACAAGCAGGAAATTTCAAGAGAAAAATAATTTCATTTTCAGCATCTCCATGTCTATGTCTGTAAAACATCTAATCAATTTAGCTTTTTACTTAAGGAGATTCTAGGGTTTGATAATTCCCCCAGTAGTTGGCCAATTTGGCTCAGCAGCAGGTGCCACAACAAGAGTGCTTACCAGACAACTGTCAGTATAACTCTGACATGCACATGTAATATCTGTGAAATTCTCCACTTGTGTGACGGACTCGCTGACTGACAAATCACTCTTGTCTTCCCCCCAGGCCAGGACTCCATCCCCATTACGGGTGCCCCCATCTAATATAAGTGCTCTAACAATTCTCTTCAAACTTTTAAAAACAAAGTAAGCATAAACTCTCAACTTTTGTTTTGCAGCATACATTTTGCAACATCAATCATTTTTTTTGGTTTGTGGCATCTTTTATAAAATACAACCAGCATTAAAACAATGTCCATTATGGTGCCAGGATATTAATAAGCAGGAGTCTATGGTGTCAATGATATTTAGATTTATATCTGAAGTTTACGTGGAGGAGCTAAAGTAACTCTTAATGGGGACACAGTGTCTGGGTTAGTTTCATCTTCACGCCTTTGTGCATGTTTTTAACACATCTCTGTTCTCCTTTAATGTGTACTTCAGGCTCCTCCAGAACACGACTACAAACAGGACGGTCCACCAGCGCTGCAAGTTATTACATATCAGCACCGAGAATGGCACCAACTACTCCCCACCACACCATTATAGATCAAATGTGTCATTGAACCACTCCCGTCAGCACCCCATTCTATATATCACTGCATTTAGGCTGGCATCAGAGTGAACCCATCAGCACCCCATGAGATTTATCACTGTATGGTGAAATGCCATATCGTGTCATATCTATATCTAAATGTAAACCTGAACAATTTAAAATGCAGTTTTCAATCAAATATCTCCAGTCAGCACCCCATATCCACGTCTTATCTGCTAAATAGGAATCTTTATACCTTGTGGCTGTACCATGACCGAGTGATTTGGAACGGCAGGAAAAACTGGCCACAAAGATTGTGGCAATTGGATGGGGCATGGGACAAAGGTTATCAGTGACATGATGGAGAGGCTGTCATGCACAAACAATGCACCGTCGTCCAATGTGATCTCAATGGATCTAACCCACCTCAGATGGACAATCCAGTCATATAACACCTACCCAATAGAGGGCGCTAAGCATCGTTTAGCGCTTTGTCATGCCAATTTTTATTTTATTTTATGAAAAGCTGTGGTTTAATAAAGCTCGATTTACACAGTGCATATCATGTTTCTTTCATTATCTGATGTATCTGAGCAGTCTCCATTTATTTGATTTCAGACGTTTCTATTGTTTTCATTTTCCATCAATGGTGATGATTATCTTACAAGGTCACACCAGATTAGAAAGTTCTGATAAAAACTTTGTTGCCTCTTTTCAGATCAACATTTCACATTTGGATTTCAATATGGAATTTCCGATTACTGTCCCTTCTGTCCATACAAATAGATAGATAGGGTCCCCTCGTTTAGATCCGATCATGCCCCACACTAAGGCAGTCATGATGAGGTGCCAATCATACAACCCTTGCGGTAACCTTCTCCTGACCTTGCAACGACCTTTCATGGTGGAAAGCCGACAGTCATATCTTTGATGGCAACGACTGCAAATAATGCACGGTATTAGAACTATTGAACATTGACAGATAGAGAAGCCGATGGCCATGGACACAGCCAATCATACTTCTACAAACCCTTCAATCCCCTAAAAACTTGACTTCCTCTCTTATTGAAACCCTCAACAAGGAATTATTACTTTCCGCTTGCATGTAGCTGTATAGCGTGTGTTTTGATGAGTCCAGCTTGCACCCGGATGCCCCCTGGTGACCTGAAGCTCTCATCTGATTGGTCAGAACAAGCTTCACATGGGAGATGGTGTTTTCAGCGGATCAATCCAATGCCGGCTGCCTCTGGTCACCTCTTATCTCCGCCAGCTTTCTCTACATCTCCTCCAGATTCTCTCCGGGCCACCAGGGAAATAGCAAACATGGTAAACTGGTGCTAAACATCTGCTGTTTATCGGAACCAGTGTTAGTTTCTATATAACTATGTTTCCTATAGAGATACTGCTCAAATCAGCAGTAAAACAGATTAACAGATCCATATCTCCTGACGTAAAACATAATTCACTTGAAGATTAAATAATCCTTTATACAAATATAAGCCCTATTGCTATAAGGAATTTAAGACGTTTTATGACAATTGATGTTCTGTTGTATTGAAATGGATGACAATCTTCAATGTCTGCCATTCAAAAATGTAAATAAAAAAGACATTCCTCTAAAATATTCCTACAAATTACAAATCCTGCATTTTACATACATACTAGAAAATGGCTTGTGGTTAACTTACTCGAAGATTGTTTGTTTGTTTGGGCTTACATCACTTTCGACATTATTTCAGTCATTTCATGATGAGACCTACTTGTAGCAGATATAGTGCTGTAACACTGAATTGTCATGTCGCAGATCCTTGTCATGACACCCCATCCGGTCACAGATTTATAAGGACAACAGGTTACCCCTTTGGCAGGGGCCTCAGCTCATGTGTGAAATTGTATCATGATCTACAAGGACAACGGGTTAACCCTTTAGGTAGGGGCCTCAACTCATATGAGAAATTCTATCACAAGTTCAATCTAGGCATGGCCGGGGATCGAACCAATGACCTTTGAATCACCACAGTGGAGCTGGTGCTAATATGTTGGTGCTCTAACCAACTGCGCCACGGCCCATGGCCTCTTGAAGATTGTATCCATGAATAAATCTGAAATTGTCTTCTTCGTAGTTGCCTTACTGTGGTTTGGATTATTACAGAATTTTGCTCATATCAGATTGAGCTGGCAACCATGGTGCTATAGCTTAATGAAAGATATCAAACAACATCGAAAATTTTCACCTTTCCAGATCTGTCATAAGTTTGTTTCTATCTTATATAGTTATCTTGTTGTTCTCATTCAAACACCAATATATATATTTCAATGATTCTGAACTGTTCAGAAAGATTTCTTGTGAGAAAGGACAGCTCCGTTGGACAACCTCAAATGTAGATAAATGCCATTGACATTACAATCTACCACAACCAGAATTCAAATTGTTCAAATATCTTCAGAGATATGGTCATGGGCTATTTGGCATTATTTTCACATAAAAAATTAACGGGGCCGAAACCCTTGGAGAGTTTGTTCATCTGAATTGGTGTCTATTACAACTCTACTATGTTGCAATAATTTTGAAGCAAAACAATCTAAAATCGTGAGAATGAAAATGAGATCTGAAAAGCCACTTTTCAATCAAGAAATAGCCACAAGTGACAAGAATTGTAAGAGACATAAATTCAGATTAACAATCTGTCCACGATGGACATAAATGTCACTTCCTGTTGTAAAACCAAGGTGAAGCTTGTTTCTTTGTTTGCAAAACATATGAGCCATGTTTTGATGAAAAATGGCTTGTAGGGTTTATATCTAACACAGAATGATCCATTTTAACCTTTTAAAGGCCCAAGGGCAGGAAATGTTTGTTTATTCACTCTATGGTGGTCAAAATGATTCGTGTGACATTGATTATGACAGCTTGAAAACACCTATCACATGAAATTCTCTTTTCACATGGGATAATCAATTGAATTAATGATTTTCTGCCTGAATTTTTTCATACTAATGTAAAGATAGAATTGGAAACATGTTTGTTTTTTATATACTGCACTGACATTTCCAATTTTTTTTTTAAATATCATAAACTATATCATGAATTATGGACACTGATAGATCACAAATTTTATGCAGCAGTGAAAAATAGAAAGTTGGTATGCTGTCAACAAAAAACAATTTTTTTTTATCTGAGGTTATTAAAAAATGTATCCATTATATGCAAATCAAGCATTCTGGAAATATTGTTAATGCATTCAAAGTATGGGAGATGACCAACATACGGAAGGATGTGACAACAATACCAAAAATAAAGACGGGTTGGATAAAATGACTTGAAACAACTTTGTTACAATATGTTTTTTCTTCAGTTGTTTTAAAAACTATGAAGTACAATGGAGGGAGAAAGAAATGAGATTGGATGGCTTTATGTGTGGCGGGTGGCATCTTTTTTGTCTCTTGCCAGTTGCACCTAATTCCTCGCACACTATTGAACAATTCGCCTCCATCAAACTCTCTCTTGTAGCTTTCCACTACACAAATACAACACCTCGCAGACTCAAATTAACTTTGACTACAGGGGCCTTAATGTGGCCAAATTAACAATGACTTTGGGGGCTTATTTGTTATTCATGAGTATCTTACAGACTTGCTTTGTGTAACATTGATTATGTCAAATGCAATTTCACTCTTAACTGAAATGTTTGATACCCACGAATAGGGTTGGGGAATACACCGAATGCCAGCCCCAGATGTGGGCTTGTTGTGAGTGAGATGTAATATGCCTTTATTATTTCCACCTCAAAAACATTAATAATATTACAATATTACAATGACTACTTAACATGGAAAAACAAAAGGATGTCCAGAATAACATGAAATTGACCAATTTCTGTGAAATGAAAGTTTTTAAATGAAATGAACACATTAGAATGGATGACATGATAGGATCATCTTCATCTTTCAAGAATGAAATGAACAAAAGTTACACTTTTTGTACACATTCACTTTGAATGATATCAAGATAAAATTGTAATTTGAGTTACTGCGTCTGTAAGATAATGCAAGAGAAACATTCTTCTACATTCTTTGAAAAGAGAAGGGCATAATGTTCCAGTGGCAGTCTCCTGACCTGACTCACCAAATAAAATTTAACCGATGCTGAAGTGTTCACTGATACAAACAAATCTGTCTGACAGAAAGTGAACTTCTGTGCTCCGAAGACAAGCTGAGAAGACACTTGATAAAGCACAAAGTAGCATCTGTGAATGCAGAAGTGTAGCGCAGTGTGTTATGACCAAGGGTTTCTGCCCTCCTTCAAAGGTCATCCAGCTAATGCTATTTCCTATCGACCTGTAACATCTTAACAAATGCACTCAACACGACTTACTTCTCTCTGCCAAGAAAAAGCTCATTTGTGCCTTTCAAGCTTGGCTATTTCTCTGCTCAGCTTTACGAGGGCCTGGTGTCGCTGAGAGTGGGCTTGAGAGGACTTCTTGTAATCATGGTGGGATCAGAGAGCGGGATCAGAGAGAAGCTGATGGGAGTGGATCCTGTATGAATTAGGAGGGTCACATGATTGGAGGGTCACATGATCGGAGGGTCACATGATCAGATGGCACACATCACACACTCTCATCTTACTACCATGACGACGAGAATCATGATTCTCTCCTCAAGAAAAATATATCTTAAACATACATCTAAACATGTTTTATTTCCCCCATTTCTTTTTTTTTTCATGTCCATAAGTTTGATTTATATTTCATGCCTATCTGTACAAGATCCAACAATTTTACAAGCAATCCCCACAGAAATAAAGAAGGAAACTTGTACTTTTATGATTATCTTGTTGATTCTGTCTAAATTCCCACAAATAGTATTTGTTGGAACGGCATTATAAAAACATGATGTGAATGCCCTGGCGAGTACTTAGCTCATCCATGCTGATTCAGTTCTCCCTGTCTCTCCTCAGTGCACAAACACCCACGTGTCATTTGCCACAGATAAGGTGTGTGTTTTAATGGCTTTTATCTTCCCAAAAATCCGATCCACATTTTACACAGCCTCATTATGAGGGTTTTATTGCACTGATAGGTACAAAATGCTCGTTGCCTTTTTGTCTCCCATGCTAAAATAGTTCTACCCACCAATCTAGCACAAAGCACTGAACAGGGGTGGCAAATCAGGCACATACATCCTTTTTTGGGTCTGGGCATACTTTTTATGCCATGAAGGGTTTTTAGGGACTGAGCACACATTTTTATGCTGTGGAAAAATCTTAGGGACAGGGCATACATTTTTATGCTATGAGGGGTTTTTAGGGACAGGGAACACATTTTTATGCTGTGTGGGTTTTTTAGGACAGGGAACACATTTTTATTCTGTTAGAGGTTTTCAGGGATAGGGCATTCATTTTTTTGTTGTGAGGGGTTTTTATGGACAGAACACATTTTCATGCTTTGAAAAGCAAAAAGATTTAATTCATAATTCCCCTTCTGACCCAAAATGAAAACACTTTCATTGCTACAGTTTGAACCTTCCAAGGGTAAGAGCCTAAATTGCTTGTCGAGGTAAAAAGTCAACTTAACTGTCATTGAAAATGATCGACTTCAATATCGCAGGAAATAGTCATTTTTGTTGTCAATCAAAAAAGGCAATTTGGTCTGTAATGAAGTGTCCAATGATTGCTTTCCAATTCCAGTGAACAATGAAAATGCACACTCATTGAAAATGTTATCTTATCTTTCATTGAGGAAAAGAAGTTTTTATTTGATTGGATATAAAAATATGAGGTAAACTCATTTCAAAACAGACTTATAAGAGGAAATATCCCGAGAAAGATTTAGAATGGGTTATATCATAGGGATGAAAAGCACAGAGATTACAGATGTGGTCATAGATTACGGATAAAAAGAACAGAGATTAGAGATGAGGTCCTAACAAGACATCCCTCATGGTAGGGCACCCCTGATGGCATTGTCTGTGAGTAATAAATGTGACATAAATGAGACATAAATGTGAAATAAATGTGCGACAAATCTGGCAAGTTGTGCACTTCTCCTGCATACAGATCATCCCCTGCATCAAACTCAACCCAGCATCCAGGGAAAAGTCCTCCCCCTCCTATTATCTACTGCAAGAACAATGGAGGACTGACTGACTGAACTATATATATATGTGAGAAAATATACATCTACGCCGAAAATGTTATCCTCATTGAGGATAATAAGCTATATATTATATATATATATATATATATATATATATATATATATATATATATATATATATATATATATATATATATATATATATATATAATCTGAGAAAAATACTTATCAATTGTCAATTGTGCCATGTGAATAAAAAGCTAAGGCGGATATTTGTTAAAAGGCAACCGGATATGACTATTGCCAGGATACGGAAATACGTCAATCAGTACACAATTACTAACTACCGGTACTTTATAAAATGGTGTGAATCTTTATTGTATACGAGAAAGAAGAACATTGCTACCTGATTGATGTCAATGAGCTACACAATGAGATGTGCACACTCTACATACAGGAAAGTGGGTTTCTTGATTCAGAAGCTGCAATCCTGATATCACATATCCTGATATCACATATCACATTATCTTAGGACCGAGTGCTGCATCGTCTAAGGACAAACCTGAATATACTACCTAACTTCCATAAGAAATAAAACTAGTCTGACTCCCAGAAAAGATGCTGAATCGAAGAAATAAACTTTTGTGAATATCTCTGCACAACCCTTGACCACAATCATTGTCTAATTGAAACGTGTACCGTGATCTTGGTATAGTTATATTTGTTTTGGTCATCCAGTTAAATTTTGAATAGCAAACTTGATTTTTTTTTAAATAACAGACATTGGTAGTGTATTTAAAAAAAAATAAAGTCACATATATGATTCCAATCCCTCTCTGATGTGAGAATATCACAATTCTATTATTTGACCATGTCAATAAAATAGATGTTGTAACAGTGATGCATCAGGAAGATGTTGTAACAGTGAAGGCATCAGAAAGATGTTGTCACAGCGATTCATCAGGAAGATGTTGTAACAGTGATGCATCAGGAAGATGTTTTAACAGTGATGCATCAGTAAGATGCTCTAACAGTGATGCATCAGGAAGATGTTTTAACAGCGATGCTTCAGGAAGATGCTGTAACTGCGATGCATCAAGAGGATGTTGTAACAGTGATGCATCAGGAAGATGTTGTAACAGCGATGCTTCAGGAAGATGCTGTAACTGTGATGCATCAGGAAGATGTTGTCACGGTGATGCATCAATAAGATGCTGTTACGGTGATGCATCAGTAAGATGTTGTAACAGCGAATCTGTAATTGCGATGCATCAGGAAGTTGCTGTAACTGCGATACATCTAGAAGATGCTTGCTTCACTGTGAATCTGTATGAGGAATCGACTCCTTTGCTTCTGTTTGCTGAAACGTTCCACACGATATTAAATAATATTTGCAGAGTGGTAGTCCTGTGCTTTGATATGTGTATGCAGTGTACAAGTACATACCACTGGGACAATACAATCTATTAATATTTTACATCATAAAAAATAGTCCGGTGCATTGAGGGTTTGTATCAAGACATAGAGCGTCTAAATCACCATTAGTGACAAGACGGAGGTCAGAAGACACTCACTTTCCACTGTATTAGCAAACAGACTCCCTAAATAACATTGCTTAAGACGTTCCCGTGACGAAGCCTTTGGGTCAGGCCGGCGGGGTCAGCTCCAAAGCCACTTTTATTTCCAGTGTGCATGACCTGGCATAAAGTTGTGACATCCCATCTTCCCCGTCTGGCGGAAGTGCCCGAATAATGGCCGAAATTCGACTTCTCCTGTGTTATTATATAAAAAAAGCCTTGTTCCCAATTTGCATGTGAGGTCAGACTGTGTGACGCAGAGGTCGCGGTGGCATAACAAGACGCAGCTTCTGCCTTGTGCCAAGGTCACGTCAAGGTCACAAAGCTTCCATGACTGCACATTATATCCACAGATGCAAATCAGCTTCATAAAGAAACACACATTCATCTTGTCTGAAGCCACTTTCCATCAAAATGACATCATTTCTCTCTGACTACGATCCATTCTCTGTGGAGAAATATTCTGCCACAAAAGATTTTCCCCCATTACCTTCCTCCTTTCTTGGACACAAGGGCTTCTATATTAGTTATTGCTCAATCCAAATACATACCAAATGATAGGAAATTCTCCATATTCTAGCACAAATTGATTCATACATATTGCAGAAAATTATATCAATTCCTGGAACCAATGTCATCAATGGTGCCTAGTTGAAAATATCCCCATACTTTTTGAGGAAAGAACATCTCATCATTCAACTGAAATCAATATTTACCTATGATTAGTGAATAAATGATTTTGTTTGCTAATAAAACATCCTTGATTTGATTTGCTAATAAAACATTGGTGATTTGATTTTTTTTGCAAATACTAGAACTGATACAAAGTGACTGTTTTCTATTTTGGTTCATCATCAATCCCTTGGTGACAATAAAGTGTGGGCCTTATCAAATGCTGGTCCAAGTCCCAATGCCCAACATGCCAGATTGCTGGAGTTTGAAACTTTGAAGGTCACTGGTGGATCTCTCTGATGGTATCATGTTTAAGAGGCAGAAGGCGATACTTGTGCAGGAATCACAATAGACGAAATGGGTGTCGAGACTTGTTTGTGTGAATAAAAAAGGCCCCCGAGAAACCACAAATGGTGACAAAAATAAGGCTTAATTTCGGTGTCATCAGACTCATCCATTGTGCACCGAGGAAGCAACGAAGACAGCCGGCAGATAAAAGAAGTGGTCTGCAAATCTGGCAGACAAATAAGTCTGTATCTGGGAGAGACTGGGGTAATCTGGGAAGGCTGGCCCGCATGCTCAAATCCTGGCTGGACACTGTCTGGACCCAGCGAAGTAATACCTGATCATGTCTGTCTTATTTGTTTACTTCATTGTAAAACACATTAGAATTTGTGCCTGCTATTTTGAATAAACAACAAAGCATCATAAAAAAATGGCTTTTTTTTGTTTTGTGTTTGTGTTTGTTTTTGTTTTAATTCTTTAAAATAAGAAAGATGAGATTAGATTTCAAGACTCCAGCCTCACTCTCAATCAGTTTGAAAGCGAGGCTTGAAAGGTCAGAAATGTTTGTGTGGATGTTGTGGGCTGTGACCTTTGCTATCTTATTGGGTCTCTGTGTGTGGCTATATTGGATTGTGCAGTAATAGGGTGGACGTCAGGCATAACAGGTGTGGACATGGCAAAGTACTATTGATTCTGGTCAGAACTCGCCTCCACCATATCCAGGCTGCACCTCTTGTGTTCCGGTCACAATGGTTTATAAGGAACTGCGTTCTGGGTTTGACAGGGTACAAGGCTTGCCTCACCCCTCGCATGTTATGCCAGTTATGCGTGATTGTATGATGTCATGTCTGATAGAACTCCAGTCAGACATGCTGTACAAAGCAGTCATGAAGGAGAGACCAAAGCCTATTCGCATTATTCCAACATGCCAAATTTGATTAATAAATCTCAATAACTCCAATATCATTTATGGACACGAAAAAAAAACGAAAAAAAAAAAACGAGGATCTTACAGTTAAATCAGTTCATCAACTTTGTGGATTTGAACATATTTATTGTTATCTCTGGCAATTTACTGAACATTTTTTTTCCTGCACTCAACAAAGTTTAAAGCACAAAATGCAACATATATTGTACTGATGCCCATCCATCCCACATACACTGGACCTGCATTGCTTAATTCTATTAATTTAATGTCATCAAGCCAAATGACACAAATGGCAAAGTTCACAACAATACCACCCAATGTCTCCATAAATCATTTGCTTTGTTCATTACTTTTGATGGACATCACCCATTTCACACCTAACACAGCATCAATACATCAAGACCGAGCCATTTTGATTTCACTGCTTCCTCCCTAGAGATGTCCAGGGATTCACCTTTCTGAACTTTACCAGTTGTTTGTGGACAAAGCTATTAAGCATTAGTTCCAATAGCATCTAATATGTTTTCAAAATGGTCTCATTTTAACCAAACACTCTATCACCCTAACATACTGACAGATTTACTTGCCAAAAGTCCTAGTATTGTTTAGAAAAACAAATTTTGATGTGAAGTCTTGATAAGTTGTTTGTAATTACTGACATTATTTGCACCATTCTGCATTACACATATCTCATTTGTTTGTTGCATGCTATACAACATGTTCTGGAGTTACTGCTATATAACCTTACTGTGCCAATATGCCATGTAGCAATCCAATTCATTTGTTACATACATATATTGTATGGGTTGGTTGCATGTTACATTAAATACAGTGAGTAAGTTAGCTTGTTGCACTGTTCATAATGTACCTTCTACATAGCCAACAAAACAAGTACAAATGATAAAATGTTTGTGCCAGGCGAGTTGGCTTTCTCTTTTCATGAACTTGTCTCTTCATTGAAACAAACAACTTGCTCTTTTCCCCTGACAGACATTATGACCTTTCATGTTGCCATACTTCACATTTACAGAAGTGATATATATGAGAGCACTAAAAAGAGTGTAAAACATCACCCATAAACAATCCCATCTCAAACCAGTCTTATTGTTCTGCACACACAGTTTACATCTAAATCAGGACGTTTTAAACGAGACAACAAGCTAAACAACAGCAAACGATGCTGCTTTAGTAGACAGTAACGTCCTCTCGCTGTTTTATTTGCCCATATAACTACCAATTTAATGCCAATCACTTTCTGTCCCATAACACAGTCCCTTTGTCTTTGATGCTTGATTCATCGCTGATTTCAACCTTCTTTTCTTTTCTTCCACCTCTATTTCGATAACGACATTAGTCTGATATCATGAAGAAGCCATTCTGAGACAAGAAAGCGGATCTGATTTGCACCCATCTTCAAAGCCGAACCGGGTGTTGTCTAAGAGATGAGAAGATCATCACACTTAATAGTCATCTGGGAAATGATGTATCCATTGTTTTAAGCTATAATAGGAGCCATGCAGAGTGATTAGCTGTTATATTGCAATAAGCTTTGGCCTGAGACGGAAGCCTCACCAACATGGTTAACAATGGAAAAACCATCATTGATAAACAGACGACATTCAGCTTACTCTATATATACATATATATTCAGAGACCATGTGTCATGTAGATACCACATGCCATATACATATATATATGGCACGTGGTAAATACCATGTTAGATTTATCTTATACTCTGCTCTGCTTGTCATAAAATTATTAGATGTATTTTAAACCTGTCCCATCTTACTTCAGACTATAATAAAACATAAATTGATGAATGTGCAAAATCTGTATTCCCAGCATGATTGATGGTAAAATTTTCTCATTTTTTTTCTTCTCAATTTAATATTTGGATTCTGCCGAGTTCATCATTGCATGATTCATGAAGCTCATCTCATCAATGTATTTGCATTGCAAGATAAATTATAAATCAAAGAAATGGTGGCATTTCTACCCTCAGTTGCCATAGAGATATATATAATCCAGCTTACATGTGTATATGTTCCCAGGGCAAATAGCAAATAAAATATAATTTTTTTCTCTTTTTTTCCCACCTTTTTCCTCTCAGTTTCATTATCAGGTTTATAACTGAATAATTTTTGTGTCCATATTTTTGTTCACATTTAACACAGTGAGTAAACTCTTTCAAGCCAGAGGCAGGAGTGGAATATGAAAATTAATTACATAAGTGACCCCTGTGACACTGAGGCCCTGTGGGGTATCTCAATAATTAAACAAAGTTTTTTTTTAGAGGAAAATCTATCAATCTTAATTTAGACCCTTAATTGGTCCCCATAAACTTGTGGCATACCTTTTGGGTTTGTTGGGCTTTTGAATTTTTTATCAACATCATTTAAATGTGATTCACAAGCACCTCCTTAAAACCTGATCAATCTCCGACCTAATTAATTGCCTTGTAGTACAGGAGCCCACTTTAGAGGAGTCAGACTCTCAGGCTCTCTTTATATGGGAAGAGGCAAGTTGCATATAAACAAGTGGGGGAGGAGGTGGTTGAACTTCAACAAGACACTTGGTCTGATAATGGAGGCACTGAAACGTGAACGGCCGTGGCCATATCCTGGGTCTTGGGTGCCACAAATGGTGGTCTCTTCCAAGCGGATTAACCAAGGTCCTTTCTAACTTATTGATGTCAATACAGTATAGTATCACATGTTTAGTCAGTACAATTCCCCCCACCCCATGTGGGATTTCCCCAAAGACTCTGCACCCCGCTCCAGCTTTATGTCTTCAATTGATGGCAGCCTGCTGGATTCTTGGCACTTGCTGAGATAAAGAGAGGCTCAGGGCACCAGGATGTTAAAATCTCCCAGTCCCGATAAGGGGGTGGCAAAAACAATGGGAATCAGAAGTCTGCTACATAAATCACATCCACAAGATTGGCTAACATGAAAACAAGCCACACTTGGCACGCTCTCTGCCACCATTTGTCCCACTACAACCTCCAGTAATTTTCCTGTCGTTAATCTTCTCTTGCAATTTGACACGCAAAATGTATAAAAGAAAAACATGAGACGATGCGAGCAGATGTTAACAGATTATAGTCAGATTCTTGCTCATGGTGACAAATTTTTTTTACTACTTTAATGTAAAAAACTTTTTTTGAAAAGTTGAGAACTTTATTCTAATTGCTCAAAACAGCAATATGTCTATTGGTCAAATACACCATTTCAATTTATCATTATCCATATATCATATCATATCTCTATGAAACCTTTTTTATTTTCCAGTTTATGCCTGTAATCTTTCATTTCTATAAATTCAGAATATATCCTAGTCAAAATGAGCTGAGCAACTTTAAATGCCATATTTTATGTCATACTTTCCTACTGGGGGAAAAAAAACACCCTTATTTGACCTGATAGTAAAAGCATAATATTTCAACTCACTCTGATCCTCTTGCAAGCTGTCTCGAGGGCGAGGATTTTATGGCCGCTATGTTTGCCCTCGCCATCACAGACGCACAGAGAGCATATCAACACTTGGCATGTATCACAGAATATAGAGGCAATGTCTGTCTCGTGGTCCCTGCAGTATATAGGCTTGTGGTCGTCCTCGTTCTCTGTCGGCTGTCGCACTTTGTGCCGAGCGAGCGACCCTCGCCGCGGGTGGAACTTCCCGAAGCAGGAGTGACAGTACGCGACCTCACACTGCAGACAGTACCAGGCTGCCTTGGAGGGCGTGCTCGTCTCGCACAGCTCACAGTTTGTTTTGCTCACCGTGGGGAACTCGGGCAGGTCGGAGGAGTCGGACACGGGTGAGATTAGCAGGTCAGAGACGGGAGACTCCAGGCTGAGGGATTTCCGTATGCTTTTACTCCTCTCCTCCGTGTAGCGTATGACGATGTTCTCCAGCGCCAGGTTACGGGGAAGTGTCACCACTTTCTCCTTGCAGACCTCTACGGCCTTTCTGCATGATGGACACTCAACACCTTAAAACACACAAATATCTGAACATCAAAACATGTGACATGACAAAAATCGTTCCAACAGTGAAAACAAAAATATACATATCAGTCAAAAATCAGTATATGAATATAAATCTTTTTTTTCTTTTTTTGCTATTTTCCTGTGGACTTCTGATAGTAACACAACACAAAATCTGTCAATCTCAATATATCTGCTCCCTATTACCTAAGGTATCTAATCTCCTTACCTTAGTTTGTTTTTGAGTTTAGAACTCGGGCTGTTTTCTTGGACTCAACATCATTATTTTAGCTTTTTATCCTGCCTCTCTCTTCCCTTTCAAATGCCTTACTTGCAACACACTCACCATCTTCCCCCTTTGGTTTGCCCTTTTTGCTACCTACTTGCCATCTTTGCATTTTGGTCTGCCCTTTTTTCTACCTACTCACCATCTTCCCCTTTGGTCTGCCCTTCTTGCTACATACTCACCATCTTTGCATTTTGGTCTTCCCTTCTTGCTACCTACTCACCATCTTCCCCTTTGGTCTGCCTTCACTATCTTCCCCTTTGGTCTGCCCTTCTTTCTATCTTTCTACCTACTCACCGTCTTTGCATTTTGGTCTGCCCTTCTTTCTACCTACTCACCATCTTCCCTCTTTGGTCTGCCCTTCTTTCTACCTACTCACCATCTTCCCCTTTTGGTCTGCCCTTCTTGCTCCCTACTCACCATCTTCCCCATTTGGTCTGCCCTTCTTGCTACCTACTCACCATCTTCCCCCTTTGGTCTGCCCTTCTTTCTACCAACTCACCATCTTCCCCTTTGGTCTGCCCTTCTTGCTACCAACTCAACATCTTCCCCCTTTGGTCTGCCCTTCTTTCTACCAACTCACAATCTTCTCCTTTTGGTCTGCCCTTCTTTCTACCAACTCACCATCTTCCCCCTTTGGTCTGCCCTTCTTTCTACCAACTCACCATCTTCCCCTTTTGGTCTGCCCTTCTTGCTGTCGAAGATATCCTCGAGGCATCTCTTGCAGACGCTGTGGGAGCATGGCAGCATGAGGGGATCCGCGTACAGCTCCAGACACACCGGGCACGTCAGCTCATCCTCCATACTCTCATAGTTAAAGTCCAGACCTGACAAATACACAACAAATACAAAGGTCAGCCCATCTTTCATACTCTCATAGTTAAAGTCCAGACCTGATAAATACACAACAAATACAAAGGTCAGCCCATCTTCCATACTCTCATAGTTAAAGTCCAGACCTGATAAATACACAACAAATACAAAGGTCAGCCCATCTTCCATACTCTCATAGTTAAAGTCCAGACCTGACAAATACACAACAAATACAAAGGTCAGCTCATCCTCCATACTCTCATAGTTAAAGTCCAGACCTGACAAATACACAACAAACACATCCTTCATACTCTCATATCCTTCATACCTTTATATCCTTCATACCCTCATATCCTTCATACCCTCATATCCTTCATACCCTCATATCCTTTATACCCTCATATCCTTTATACCCTCATATCCTTTATACTCTCATATCCTTCATACTCTCATATCCTTTATACCTTCATATCCTTCATACCTTATATCCTTCATACCCTCATATCCTTCATACCCTCATATCCTTTATACCCTCATATCCTTCACACCCTCATATCCTTTATACCCTCATATCCTTCATACCCTTCATATCCTTTATACCCTCATATCCTTTATACCCTCATATCCTTTATACCCTCATATCCTTCATACCCTCATATCCTTTATACCTTCATATCCTTTATATTTTCATATTCTAGATCTCAGTGAATACATATGAAGACACATTATAAGAAGAAACATGAGAAATGTTATCTCTGACAGATATATTAAAAAAAAACTGCTGCCTGTCAAAATTGGCATCATAATCACCAAAATGATGCCAATTTATTTTATTCCATTTTTTGTTAAAATTCTGAAAAAAGATTTTTAATGAGGTGCTTTCTGCTGCTGACAGGTTGAAGTAATATTTCCTCTAATGAAGTGTCAGTTTGGCAAACAAATTTTCTGCATAATATGTGTGAAAAATTACTCGTGTTTACAATTGCTAATTGCAGCAAATGCGAATTACCTACAATTTCCTGATGCAAACTGCAACCTGAAGTATGGGAATTTACAATATGTCGTAATGATGTGTGTCTATCTGATTATAACATCTAATAGAAACAGGCCTCTAATAGAAAAAGAATACCACAACAGAAAGCACATACACAAAATTACAGATAGCAGAATCTTCTTCAAATGTCAAGGACGGCAACGAACTTTGCTGAGAAGCAGCCGCTGAAAATCCTGCAAAGGCTTTGGTGGTAATCCACCGACCACGGAAGTGGATGCAGCAAAACCAACAAGGGCAAATCAGCGTGGTGAAACGGAGCATTCATTGTCCCCCGCCTGCCGCCAACATACCCTGATTACTGGCAGGCAGATGCTTTGTGCTGGCAGAAAGGATCTGCCGAGCACTTCTTACTGCCTAATCAGGGCAGTTTTCCTCAGAGAAATCTGCCATGATGAAGAAAAAGTAAAAATCCTGCTTCTGCAAGGAGGAAGATTCATTAAAGTTTCACTAAGCTATTCTGCCCTGCTTGTAAACATAGCAATTTGTTACTTTTAAGTCAATTAAGTGTCTTAGATATATATACCTCTCCTTGTATGCTTCCATCTATTCAATCAAATAAGAAAGAAGCCTCACTCTCAATTTCTAAAAGCCTGCTCTCCAGTATTGCAATGATTACTTTTAAATAAATGTTCCTAGTGTTATTATTCTCCCCTATAATGACTGTGTATTACTTGAAGCAAGCAACACCCTAAAGCCCTTTCTGATACATACTATAAAAATGTTCTGATCATGCATGAAACTTTCTGCAAAAAAAAAGAAAGTTTTTTGCATTCATCAGAAGACAGACAAGCACTTCATTAATTGCAGGCATGAAATCTTTGCTGTGATGATGGGTTGGCGGTATGATAGAATACAAACCTAAAAACATAAGAAATGCTGAGGCAGGTTCTCCCAGCAAAGGTCTGCAGCAAGATTTAAACATACAGTCAGTCCTATTGAGGCAATATTCCAGAACAAATATGGTCAGGATGAGGATGCTGGGCAAACAAGGAGGGCCATTCTCACTGCAAATACCACCACATTCTTCACCATTCCTGCATATTCAGACATCTTCTCAACAACCCAAAGTTGGAAAATCACACACAAGGTGTGTTTTAAATAATAAAATATTGGACGAGTAAAAAATAGCATTTTCTTGAAAGACCAGAAAAAGGAACAAACATTGAATTTTCAAACATTTTTTTTTTATAGAGAAAAAAAATTTAACAAAACAGCAAGCCTCCTTGTCAGTAGATTTCACAAAACAGCAGGCCACATTGTCAATAGATTGATGTAGTTAAAGCCATTGTGCTCTCCATGCAGGACAACTGGCAGGAGTGCGTGGTATGCAGGCCGAGCTCTCGTCTTCATTGCGATGGGCAACAAGACTGCTGCCCTTTCCTGTCTGAGCGTGGCTTACCACATCTCTGTGATTAAATCTTCATATTCATAACATGCTCCATCATCTGCTGGCCGAATTAAGCTTTATACCAAACACCCACCACTCATTCATCAGGTCCTCGTAATTTACTCCCACGATGAGCCATCTCACCAATGAGTGATAATACACAGGAATTGCTGCAAATGGCCCTCGATAAAGAAGATGAAAATAAGATGAATATATATATATATATATATAATCTTTCATTAATTGCTTTAAGATAAACAAAATTCACGCCTACATCAGAAGCTTCAATTATTCTATGTTCTGAAGGTTAAATAATTATTCTTTCTGTCAAGATATGCACTTTTCATCCCATATAATCATTAACAATGGCCAGTAAAAGCGAAGTCAGCAATACAAATGATTCCGGATCATGAAAAGGTCATTTCCCTGCAGGGTTGCAAGATGGAGGCAATTTCCCAGTGGGAAGCCCGTTGACCTCCTTCCGACCTCGGGGGAGCAGTTTGTATCATGAATCAGTACTTATCTCCTGTCTCTGATGGGATTCAAACCCAAGGGATGATCCCTGCTAGATGATCCCTGATAATACAATAATCAATCCATATCTCTCTGTGAAACACTTTCCATGATATCTGTCCACAAAGGCCTTGTATGGTCAACCAGAGTCAACCAAAGTCAACCTGGTCAACCAGTGTCAACCAGAGTCAACCTGGTCAACCAGAGTCAACCAGGTCAACCAGAGTCAACCAAGTCAACCAGAGTCAACCAGAGTCATCCAGTGTCAACCAGAGTCAACCAGAGTCAACCTTGATAGAAGTTATACAGGCTTATTTAACCATGATTGACTATCATTGGGGCATCAAACATGACTGACTGAATTCCGAGCATCAGCCATGACTGACTGATCGGTATCAAGCATGATTGACTGACCTTTAGGCATCAAACATCACTGACTGACCTTTAGGCATCAGCCATGACTGACTGATCGGTATCAAGCATGAATGGCTGACCTTTAGGCATCAAACATCACTGACTGACCTTTAGGCATCAAATATGACTGGCTGATTCTAAAGATCCTCCACACAAATCTGGATCTCTTGCATACAGATGGATCATTCAACCATGACATAACCTGATGAACCATGACATAACCTGATGAACCATGACATAACCTGATGAACCATGACATAACCTGATGAACCATGACATAACCTGATGAACCATGACATAACCTGATGAACCATGACATGATCTGATGAACCATGACATAACCTGGTGAACCATGATGATAAATTATTGTATTGGTTGTTTATGCAAGCAACTGAATTCATAACTATATATCTCTAAATAAATCATTTTATTACATTCAAATCCTCTCATACACCATTTTCCACAAATAAAATTCCAACAGAATAGTTTCCCATTTTCCAAATAGTTTCTTGATATTTATAAACTGTACATGACCTGCAACAAGTAATTGAGGTTGGAAACTATAAATCATAAAAAATGTCTTCAGACTAAAATATAATACTTATCATTCAATGAACATCAGCAAATATCTGAAATACAGCCATACCAAAAAGACCATACTGTTTTTCTTTTGACATTTCTGAAGGCAAAACAATGGCTTGAAACTCTAAATATTGCAAAAACTTTGCATAAGCTCATTCACGAATGATCTATGAGTACAGTAATAAAACCCCATGTGATAATTTACACCAAAATAGCTGTGTTTCTATTGTTCCTATTGACGAATGTGCGAGGTGTTGCAAACACAGTCAGCTTGAGACCAATAAGTGGTAATCACACCTACCACGATAGCGGCACCAGTTAATCCCCGCCATGCAAGCCCCGCTTAGATTATCCCTGCAGTCTGACACAATACGTTGGTGTCACTGACATATTGCCGTGCTTATCTCTCACATTTGGCTGACGTGACCAGAAACCTGGTGATCCTTGGTACCCACAGGTATTGTCACAGGGTCTGAACAGCCAACACAGCAGTACTGCACACCCGAGACAGCAGTACTGCACACCCAACACAGCAGTACTGCACACCCAACACAGCAGTACTGCACAACCAACACAGCAGTACTGAAGCTCGCTTTGTCTGCACAATGTTGCTGTAATGCAGGCAATGTCCCCAGTCTACACAATAGTGTTGTAATGCAGGCAATGTCCTCTGTCTACACAACAGTGCTGTAATGCAGGCAATGTCCTCTGTCTACACAACAGTGCTGTAATGCAGGCAATGTCCTCTGTCTACACAACAGTGCTGTAATGCAGGCAATGTCCTCTGTCTACACAACAGTGCTGTAATGCAGGCAATGTCCCATGTCTACACAACAGTGCTGTAATGCAGGCAATGTCCTCTGTCTACACAACAGTGCTGTAATGCAGGCAATGTCCTCTGTCTACACAACAGTGCTGTAATGCAGGCAATGTCCTCTGTCTACACAACAGTGCTGTAATGCAGGGAATGTCCTCTGTCTACACAGCAGTGCTGTAATGCAGGCAATGGCCCCTATCTGCACAACAGTGCTGTAATGCAGGCAATGTCCTCTGTCTACATAACAGTACTGTAATGCAAACAATGTCCCCAGTCAACACAACAGTGCTGTAATGCAGGCAATGTCCTCTGTCTACACAACAGTGCTGTAATGCAGGCAATGTCCTCTGTCTACACAACAGTGCTGTAATGCAGGCAATGTCCTCTGTCTACATAACAGTACTGTAATGCAGGCAATGTCCCCAGTCAACACAACAGTACTGTAATGCAAACAATGTCCCCAGTCTACACAACAGTGCTGTAATGCAGGCAATGTGTCCGTGTTTGTGACTGTGCTGTAATGCAGACAATGTCCACTGTCTACAATAGTGCTGCCATTTTATGTCTACAAACACAACATTACTACAGCTCAGCCACTCGCCAGTGTTGCCCTTTCTCCTCAGCTTCAAAGCCACTCAGGAAGATGAATGATTAAATCCTTGATACAATTACAAATGTCATAAAAGTGAGTGGTATTACACATTTGTCACTCTAAATATAGTTGATTATTCATAAATATCAAGTTCCATTCAATTATTTTCATCGCAATGCAATATCCAAATATGTCTTTAGACTCTAATATTCTTCTATATAGAAGCACATATCAATATGATCTCAGAATCATTTTTCTGTTCAGATGAAAACAGTAATTAGTTTAAAAAATATCTGTAACAGAAGTGATATTTGAGAGAGCAGAATTTCATGTGCCATTTAGAAATATGTACGATGTTATTGATATTGACAATTTGAGCACCCGTCTCTGCACATATTTTTTTATTCTTTCTATATTGTGCCTCTGCTTGCATTTATCAATATGACCTGAATATTGTGCCTGAAATATAGTTTGTAATTTTCCTTGCTCAGTCAAATAACCGCATATAGTAGAAGAAGGCTTCAAATGTTGCTGGCCTTGGCCAAAAGTTGCTTGCATAGGGCCACTGGGCAAGCTCAAATTTCGAACACTGCCTGTAAATATGCAGCATATTCACTCTCATATATGTTAGCATCATATCAAATTTCCATTTTCATTTTCTCGAGGAAATAACTATCAACTAAGCGGACACATCTCACATACATCATGAACGTACTTCAGGGAATATAATCCCATATAAGGAATTTATATCTAAAGCAGAATCCTTGGGTGTATCTTGTATGGAAGGTTGTGACAAATAATGTCAAACGTGTGTTGGATTTGCCTGGTGATGCAACATAGCGTTGTTGTCAACAGATGGTTATACTGTCACAGTCGGCTATGTTTACCAATCGACTCAATATATTAACTCCAGGCCTGCCAAATATCACCACTGACTAATCAGCCATGCCAATTTATAGACCATAAATCTGTGGATATATATTTATATACACAAAATAAATTATAAATCTGGCACACTTTTTTTTTTAGAGAATCCCTTGCCAATGGTTGTGTATAACATTTCATTCTCTCTCATATTACATTTGTTTTCTCGGTGGGATGCCTGTTGGCTTTGCCAGTTAAACTTAATATTCAATAAAAGTATTTCCAGAAATATAACTCCCCAACCTGTTGAGTAGTAGATCTGTGACCAGTTTAGAAGTTTTGACTTTTTGTCTATATGAACAAATGATTTGCCAAAACTAATCTAAAATGCAGTTTACTGTGTTCATATGAAGGTAGTTTCGTGTATACAATAATCATGACCCACCCATTAGTCAGCAGAGAGAAAAATAATTTCTTATTAGAAATCAAATGCCTTTTTCCAAGCAGTATCATATATCAGACTGTCATATTGTGAAGCCTCAATCTTAATGTGCTTTTGCAATTTATAAAAAGAAATCAGATTCCTCGGTGGTCTGTAATAAAAGCTTGAGGTCTGATAACCTTGAAAACACAGTATCTTGGTTTGAACCTACCATAATCATGATGTGCTGACCTGATATGATGCACATAAACGCTGATGATAGGAACCAAAGAGAGATTACTGCCAGACATCAGCTATATCATCATGAGGTAAACAGCCATTGTTGTCAGTGCCTATGTATCCATGCCACACAATGGTTGATATCAACAAGCTGTACCAAGTACTACTGTTCCCATTATGGGCTAATCAAATGCAGATACACACACTTCTCATCTCATGGGAAATGGTCAAATATTTGATCATATATAACTTTTTAAAGTAATTTCTGAATTGTAGGAACAGGCCCATCAAACGACAATTTCAAGCAAAAGAGGCATGTGGGTAAAGATCACTTTTTTTCTCGCATCTCAGCCCTGATTACAGGCAGCAGGACATGGGTGGTCCCTCTGTGGATGTAGGTGACTAGAGTGCTTCTCAGCCCTGACTGGCCCTGATTATAGGCAGCAGGACATGGGTGGTCCCTCTGTGGACGTAGGTGACTTCAATGCTTCTCAGCCCTGACTGGCCCTGATTATAGGCAGCAGGACATGGGTGGTCCTTCTGTGGACATAGGTGACTTTAGTGCTTCTCAGCCCTGACTGGCCCTGATTATAGGCAGCAGGACATGGGTGGTCCCTCTGTGGACGTAAGTGACTACAATGCTTCTCAGCCCTGACTGGCCCTGATTATAGGCAGCAGGACATGGGTGGTCCCTCTGTGGACATAGGTGACTTTAGTGCTTCTCAGCCCTGACTGGCCCTGATTATAGGCAGCAGGACATGGGTGGTCCCTTGATGGACATGTGACTTGACTGTCTGGGGGTATACATATCAGGAGCACAGGTTAGTTGGTGAATGGATGCGGGAGAGTCGGGAGTCAATGCTGCCATACTAATGACACCAGTTCTCCCATAACAGATGGCATGGCCTCTCCCAACATGCCTGTAATTTGTACTGCCAGCTTTGCAATAATAGCCCCGGCAGGTCACAGGTGAATCTTATAGCAATTAATCACCACTTTTTACACGTTTCATATGGAAAATAGGCGATTTCTCCTCACAGTCCACACGTCAAGTCATGTACATTCAGAACATACGAAATCCAACTATACATTTGACAAAACGGAAAACTGATAAACACTTTGTTCGATGTGTAAAAAGACATCCTGTTGGAATTGAATCATATGTTCCGTGCAGTGGTATTATGGGAGCTTCTGTGCGACAGAAGCGGCAGAAGTAATCTTTGGCCAGCTTATGGTAGCATCTGTACCTTCCCAGACCAATATATGCAGCCTCATGCCATCCCATAATCCTCCTGACAAAAACCTTGACCTTCTTATGCCACGTCCTCACATCCCATGTCAACATGCCAATGGTCTGTGTTATTGCACAGTTAACGTTTTCTTTACCCTGTAAAACTCATGTGTCATATTGCTCGCCTGGATGGTGGACAAGGACGCTGTGCAGAGGCTAGGTGAACTCGACGAGCTTTGGCACTCGGAGAACACAACCCCCATATCTGCTGCAAATGGCTGTGGTGTGGTAAATGTTGATGCCACAAAAGTGGCTGCAGTGGGACAGACCAGTGGCATTGACAAGATGTTCTTCCCAACCATCCAGAGAAAAGCTTCAGGCATTGACCTTCATTTCTGCTTTCTTTCTTTTTTGCAAGCCATTTACCATTTCTCAAGATTCTATTCTATATACTTTACATATAATATATACTTACAGATACAGATACAAAATATCCATCAGAAATACAAAAAAAAAACAAGAACTATAACACAAATAAAACATCTGTGTTTTTCACACACCAGAGGTTAGATAAATGTTGGTGGTAAGAAGTTGTTCTCCAGATATGATAAATAAACAAAAAACTAATTCATCTCCATCAAACTACAGGACAATATCAAAGGTCAAGGCCATGCCATATTTGGGTAACACTAAAATCATTACCATAATCCCAAGTATGCAAGTGTCAAATCATTTCAAAATATTAAATCCAGGATGCAATCAGAATGTAGCCAGGATCCAAAGTTACGTCTGGTCAAATCATAGAATCCTCATTTTTTTCATATATATATATATATATATAATCTCGATAAAATATCTTTTGCGAGTGGTGATGTCCTTTAAATTAGTTCCACAACCATAAGAAAGTACAGCTGCAATGTGGTTTATGATGTGCAGTGACATTACGTGTATGTCAAGTGTAAGAAACCAGGTACAGAGACTCACCTTGAAGGTACCAACCCACCCCGGAAAAGGTCTCCCTGGAAAAGGCTCTCCCTGGAAGAAATCACCCTAGAAGAAATCACCCTGGAAATTCTCTCCATGGAGGAAATCACCCTGGAATAACTCACCCTGGAAGAGATCACCCTGGAAAATCTCTCCATGGAGGAAATCACCCGAGAATAACTCATCATGCAAGAACTCACCATGGAAGAACTCACTAAGGAGAACTCACCACGGAAAAGTTAAGGCAAAACTCACCTTGGAAAGTGGCCACCTAAAAATATTTTGTTTGACTTTTTTCTTATGAGACTCACACATATGAAATCTTTTCCATCTTATAAAAAGGATATATCTTTCAGCGTTTTGGAACATTACCTTTTCCTGTGACAAACAAGTTGACCTTTCACTGTGACAAATCAATGTGCCTACATAAGATGGACAGAAACTAACATAGGTTAATTAATTTTACAATCCTGAACCTTTCTGTTTCAGAATAAAAGTAATCCATTTATGGCTTTGTTCTCAAGATTTTGTTTTCATTTCTCAAATAACTCTTATTAAGTGGATGATGGCACCAGAGTTTATGATTTCAAGGTGGGCCTCAACATTAGCATGATTAACAACATGACACCTGTTCTCAATTCTGGCTTAAATATGTGACATTCAGAATTTGATTTCTTATGATACTTTTCTGCATTCTCTTACAAGATTGGAGGTTGGCAAATGATGAACAATAGGCAGAGATATGCCACATTATCTGAAATATTAAATGGGTCCTAGCTTCTTCCAGTTTTACAGATGTTTCTCAGGCAATATAGCCATTGGTCTCTCATAGCGAATAATACAACCTTGTCATTCTATGAATGTTAATGCAATGGACCTTTATTTAAAAGAAAAACATAGAATTCAAAGGTGGACTCAAAAGATCATACAAGGAATGGGCTGTTTTTCACATAAAAAATGCTAATTCCTTGACTGAGTTTCAGCCCCTCACAGAATAAAAAGGTTCATAAGGGATGGCGAAAGTCAGGCTAATTTCCATGTTCAAGATCAACTAAATCAATATAAAAAATGCTCCACAGTAAAATTATTGATTTAAAGGACCATCTGATAACAAAAATACTAAAATCTTAGCCATACCTTTTTCAAGGTTGTATGTTGAGACAATATATAACACACTACATTGATCATAGGCACATCAGGAAAAATAAAAGGCTAACTGCAACATATTCAATATATGTTTTATGAGAATCGCAAAATTTGCGATATCATATTACCAATAGTATATTCTATATGCAGAAAAAATGTCAATGGTAAACAAGATTTCTTGAAAAGAAATGTGAGTATGTCATAAAATGACAGGTCTGGAAATAATACAGAGTTTAAAAGTAGAGTTTAAATGTCACCTTGACATTGATGTTATACTCAACACAGACCACTCCAACATGGATGAGGTGGGGAAAAATATCAACAGTAAAATCTTATTAATTGATCCTCATCCCCATTTACTTTTTTAAATCCCAGATCCAATATATAAATTTCTGACACATCCCCCGAGCAATAAAATGCATCAGCTTTCCTTGTCAAAATATCTCAAAATGAACATGATATGTGATATTTTCATAAACATTAAGCATAAAAATGCAAAGCTGAATTATAATCAAAACATTTAAATCATATTAGTATAGAGCATATTGTTCTAACTTTAATAAAAGACACAAAAGCAATCATTGGATTTGCTGGCATGGGTATTTATCATTCTGATTCAACTTATTTAATAGCATATAAATCTCTAAGCCAATCTTTTACATTCCCTTTCGGGGAATTTATTTATTCATTTTTTCACTGGAAACATAACATTAATCTGAAGTAGCCTAAAGACTGTCAGATCTTTTCAATAACAGGCAAAACAATTTTTGCCCCTGGATGTAATTACCTGGAATGTGGTACACATTTTAAACCATCTAATCAGTTTATTTCAATCTGCTGAGCTGGCAATTTCACAGAATATCATGACTAATAGCATCAAACTGAGAATCAAATCACCAGATAGATGCACACAATACATACCACAAGCCAAAGACATGTCAAATATGGAAACTCTAAGTATTCATTGATTCCATATTAATGCTGTATCAAATTTATCTATATTACCTTCATCAGTAGACATCAATAATACTGTGCACAATGCATTATTCTAGTACATAAACATCTGATCAAACCTTCTATCTATATATATATTCGTATATATAAATAGACTGTAATAGGACCAGAACCTGCAGTCATTATCAACCTTTTACCCTCTATCAATAATTGATACCTCTAGAAATAACCTGTGCCTTGTAGCATTTCCACGACAGAATGGCTGTGTCTGTCGCCTGCGTTGTGAACGCCTTTCTGGATGGTTTGGGTCATTTACGTGGCTTCCCTGTGAAATACAGATCTACATCACACAGACACATAAATGGATGTCATATCATTCTGCCCATAGTACACTTCACTATCTATCATTGTTTACAATTCATGACAATATTTCTTTAAGCTTTTGTTGTCCATCATATCTACCAGCTTAGACTATTTTTGTTGTTGCTGGATTTGCATTTGGCCTCAGCCCCATTTTGTTGCAATAATATTGACAGATCTGATCCCTAATACATCCAATGCTGTCCATTTTGTTGTATTTTCAGTCACAACCAAACATCTATTTGATCATATGTGATTGTAAACAACTGAGGCCCTGATGTGAACACATTGTGCCACACTCTAAGTATGCATGTCCAAATGAATTCATGCAACAGCTTAGCCAAACAGCCAGGCTTGACCTTATAAGGTCATCATCAGGTAAAATCAAACCATGGTCTAATCATTAATTTGGTTAAACATATTCCTGATGATTAGTAATCACATGACCTCATTGGTAGTTCTAACCAGACTCTTATCAGGTCACACATATTACATGCCATGACCCTGCGTGATTCTGTGTGGTCATGGTTCTGAATGTCCATCAACGGTATGGACTTAAATGTTCAAAGAGTGATGCCTAGATGCCATCTACACAGCCTCCTTCTGTCTTGTTCTCATCCCATAGCCCATACTCTAACTGCTCACTTATGTTTGGTGCAATACTTACACCAACTGATTGTTCGCTCGCGTTTGTTTTGCTTTTAGGGCTAGATGTTCGAGGTTTTGACTGATTAAGCTGTAAGTCTATGGAGCATACCCCGATTATCGGTCCATGGCAGCCATGTTTTGGCTAAATAATTCTGCTTACACCGTCAGATGTCGCTTTTGTTTGAGAACTGATTTGTGAGTGCGTGGTAGAGTAAGAAGATTTTTGTTGGATTTTGTCTTGGGATTTTGCAAACTTACGCGGGCTTGATTTTTTAAAATCAACACTTGTTTTGTATTGATGTCAACAATAATTATGAAAATTAGAAACCAGGTGCTCAATATTTCTTCTGGAAACAATCAAGATAACAGCATCAAACTGTTATAAAACCATTGCAAAATAATTAACATAAAAATAATTAAATTTGTTACTGAGGTTAACCATATTCATAAGACAATTACTTCAGAAGCATGTCTACATTACTTTAAATCTAAACTAATTAACTTTCATCTTGGTATACATGTTATGGTTAATAATGGTTATTTTCTTGCAATATACACCAGAACCAAACAAACTAACCATTGAACATAATGAACTACATACAAAATGGATATCATTTTCATCCTTTTGAAAATCTAAGGGGCGCTTAAAGAATGTAAGATTCCTTTGCCAATCTAAAAGTCACCTTGAGAATGTTGACACAATCAGACAAGATATTCACTTTCGCACATAGCTTGTTAACTCCGAGATTGTAGAGGAAAACACACAGACACCCAATGCATTAGTAATTCCACCTGCTACAACTTCCATCTGATGCATTTTAATTAGAAATCATAAAAACCTAATATGTGGCAAAATACAACTTTTGTTTCTATCTGTTTCTCCAGGTGTGATGTTGACCATGTTTAGTTAGCTTTGATCCAGACATCTGGGTCTACATTTTACCAGTAAATCTTTTTTTAACCATTGTTGACAAATGCCTCAACAGGAGAAGAACATAAATCTTGAAATTAGGAGTTCGTGAAAAGAAATCTGTATTTTTTGCCACAAGAACAGAGCAACATTCTAAATGTGATCTAACAAACCAATCACCTGCTCCACATCTCCACTGTGACAAGAATAACTAGTGTATGCTAATTGGTCTTGTCCAAATCCTTATTTGGTCATTTATATCCATGAGTCAAGTATGGATTTGCAAGATTTAACTGGATCAGGCTTCTTGTGTTTCAAATTGTCATGAAGAAATGGTCGCAAATATACAAAATATTAGTCATGCTTTATCTTCTGATTACGAATATCTTCTCACGAATATATGTGGATGGATTTCATCACTTCATCTCCAGGATCTTTGCCATTTTTACTATGTGATGGATTTGTTTGTTTGTTTTTCATTTGTCTTAACAATATTTTTCAGAACTGAAAAGGCTCTCTCCAATCAGCAAGAAGCCTGTCATTGGGACTCAATGCTTTACTCTTTTCGAAGAGTGACTGGGAATCTTTTTTCTGCATCATTGTAAAACGTGACTATATATGATGGAACAAGTGGAAACTGTGAGGCCAATCTTATGAATCTTAGCACCATCCCTAATTGAATGCTGCCAAATTTGCTGATGACAATTAAGCCTGATTAGAATGTTTACATCACTCCCCTTCAACACCACAATAAGCATACAGCTCTCTAGTAATTACCCATGATGCAATGCATACTAAAGTGGATTTCAGGCAATCGAAAATCATATAAACAAAGATTTCTGATTAATAAATGGTCATTTGAATATGCAAATAAGTGGCTATTGCAATCAGACAGTCATGTGATGTAATTATCTATAAGATTTTTCATACATATGTAACAGTCTCGGACCAGATTAATACATTTCCCAAGTCCCCCTCCCCATCTTATAATGTCCCCTTTCCACAACTTTGTGCTTTAAATATTTATTGTTAAAATGAAAGTGAAAAATATGAAATGCAATGATAAAATTTCCTGTCACATTCAGACAAAATAATGACTTCAGTACCATTTTCCAATGTAATATTTCAAACTCTGCAAATCAAAGACAACCAAATTGGAAGAAAAAAAAGATGTGCAAATAAAATGAGAATAAATGGCAAACAAATCTCTGTACGATTAGTTTGCTCAGTAAAAAATGTTATTTATTTTGCAGGGAATTTGTAATTACAGCATTTTAAAACCAGTTCATTGCCAGCAAACATTGATTAAATAGGACATTGCATTAATACCATTATGGGATAATGTCACGCCGGGTTGTAGTTAACTCAACAAATAGTCATATTTCATAATTAGATAATACACATTACATATGCAACTGCAGAAATGTATCTTTATATTTTTAGGTAAGTAAGATTAACCATTTATTAAGTTTTCTGGTTAAAGCCTTTACTTTTGTACTTAACAAAAAAGCAAGAATAGCTTCTGTATATATTGTAGTGCACACCTTTGACAATGATCTGAGCTGACAGGTATGACAGAGATTTGAGTTATATAAAATGTTTTATGGCAAATGCTTTGGGTCTCATCACAAAGACTTACATGGACAAATAGCAATAAAATGAGGTTTTCTTTCGCTAATCTTATGAGATTTCAAAATGGTGGCCCAGCCATACAGAATGGAATGCTCATGGGCTCTGCCAAGTATACATATGAATACAGATATACAGTAGAGTGAGTCGCATGTAAAACTCTGTCACATATAAATAAAAGACCATGTGATTCCATCTAGAATATTTATGAGTAATCAGTCTCACTGTGTACAGGCTGTGTAGGTGTGAGGCTGGACCTATGGCTTGAGAGGGAGAAAAGGGCTAGGCTGAGCAGAATAGAGATGGGAAAAGTAGCATATGTGGAATAATAAGCATATATGTCTACCAGTGCCAGGTATATGTGTCCCAGTGCCAGCTATATGACTCCCAGTACCAGCTGTATGACTCCCATTGCCAGCTGTATTACTTCCAGTGCCAGTGGTATGTGTCCCAGTACCAGCTGTACGACTCCCAGTGCCAGCTGTATGACTCCCAGTTCCAGCTGTATGACTCCCAGTCCCAGCTGTATGACTCCCAGTACCAGCTATATGACTCCCAGTACCAGCTATATGACTCCAAGTACCAGCTGTATGTGTCCCAGTCCCAGCTGTATGACTCTCAGTGCCAGCTGTATGACTCCCAGACCCAGCTGTATGACTCCCAGTACCAGCTGTATGACTCCCAGTACCAGCTATATGACTCCCAGTACCAGCTATATGACTCCCAGTACCAGCTGTATGACTCTCAGTACCAGCTGTATGACTCCCAGTGCCGGCTGTATGACTCCCAGTACCAGCTGTATGACTCCCAGTGCCAGCTGTATGACTCCCAGTAACAGCTGTATGTGTCACAGTGCCAGCTGTATGATTCCCATTGCCAGCTGTATTACTCCCAGTACCAGCTATATGACTCCCAGTACCAGCTGTATGACTTCCAGTACCAGCTGTATACGTCCCAGTGCCAGCTGTATGATTCCCATTGCCAGCTGTTTGACTCCCAGTGCCAGCTGTATGACTCCCAGTGCCAGCTGTATGACTCCCAGTGCCAGCTGTATGACTCCCAGTGCCAGCTGTATGACTCCCAGTGCCAGCTGTATGACTCTCGGTGCCAGCTGTATGACTCCCAGTGCCGGCTGTATGACTCCCAGTACCAGCTGTATGACTCCCAGTGCCAGCTGTATGACTCCCAGTGCCAGCTGTATGACTCCCAGCTGTAGGTAGGTAACTACAGAGTCCATTACCTGTCGACCACACCCCATGTGTGGACCTGAATTATCTTACAAACAATTACAAGTCACGTTCTAGTGGGACATTAGGGGGCCACACATGCTACATCAGAATCTGCAGGTCACTCTGCCATGCATCTCCAAAGCCTAATCAGGAGCCTGCTGCCTGTGTAATTAAGCAAGCTCACCATGCCTGAGTGGAGAGAGTCTGGTTGTCTGAGACACATTAAATGGGATACATGACTACAAAACTGATTACATTATGACAGCCCCAATCCACACACTTCTTCAAACGTCAGCTATATCTTTGAGAAAAAAAAGCCAACAAAAGGTGTATACTATTTAAAAGGAACATAATGAGAGGATGTCGTGAATTTATGTCTTGTTTCTGATTCTTACTGATTCAGCAGTAGTTTGGTCTATAGGCATCAAAAAGTCAACAAAATCTATACATTATGTGTCAGGAACATATTAAGAAAATATCATAAATTGCATCTCCCATCTGATTCTACCTGTCCCCTGAAGTAGTGCGATCTATAAGCATGTTCTTCAAAATATAATCATTTGCTCAATAGGTAGATCATTCGCTCTGAGACCCAGGATTCCAGGTTTGTATCCAGACCAGTTACTACCATGCACTATAAGGAGACATTGTCTGGAATCAGTGATATATGATGTTACCTCACCTTATCAATTTAAGTAGAAGTTCATGTTAAATATATTCATATATCTTCTGACAATGCAAGATAAAACCATAGAGAAAATATAGACTTTCTCTATGATAAAACCAAGCAAGATAGCACAATAAAACTACGCACTTAAAATAATAGTTAAGTTAAATATAGAAAGAACAAAATAAGACTTGCCATCAATTGTGGAGGATCTCTTATAGATATATCCAGACGCCAGACTTGCCTGCAGTGCCTGTGTTTATTTAAAAGTCTGAGATATCAAGTTCACAGATCCATTCATACCCACAATCTACTTTATAAATCCTACTGTTTGAAGAATGGGAAGAAATCTCAAGTGTTAAAGAGAGCCGGGGCCTGGGAACATTTGCTGATTGTATTAGAGTAATCTTGCTGTCCCTCCGTGCTGTTTACCGGTATCACAGTCAATCTAAGATTACTGCAATCAGTTTGGTCATGTTTTGAATGCTAAGTAAATCATGGCAGTCTGATCCATTCATGTATCAGATTCTGCTCCATTATCCTGAGTTGCTCTAAGCTTTAATTTACTTAGTAAAGTCCCATTAACATGGTATTAAATCGTTATCAAAAGTGACATCAAACTGTAATATATTAGACTGTGAGTATACAGAAAAAGTCTCGATCCCAGGTAGGAATAGATTTCAATACAAAATTGAGCTCTAAGAGTGTCCAATGTATCTGTCTCAAACTGATCAAAATGTTCCAACGTGGGACATAACCTAACAGAATTGTAATAATGTTGCAAAATAACTACTTCAAAGTGGGAGTTGACCACAAGAAGGATAACAGATGACTCTCAAATCTACAAGATTATATTGCGCGTGGTGTGTGACTGCTGTATTGACAAGTCTGCAATCTTGCAAATATTTTCACATCCATAATTCTTTAAATCCTGCCTGAAATTCCACATTTTCAAAAATGCTTTGATCAATTTCATAAATCTGTCTTAATATTTACAAGATTGTGGCTGATATTTTCATATGATTAGTTGATCTAAAGTAAAATAGATAACTTTAGAAGAAACAGGGAAAGGGGTATTGATCTCAGGGCCTTTAAATCTATGTTGGACTCACAGCCCAATCAATCACTCTTTGAGGTCAAAGACACTTGCCCTTCTCGGTTTTACTGCTTAATTCAATAAGAAATCTCCCAACTTCATGACAATATTGAACCCAAATGAAATTTCTCTTAAATGTTCTCAATGCTAAAGAGGTCTCCCGGCGAGAAAATCAAACGGGTTTGGCCAGCGAGATGAAAACTGAGATCTCCATGCGGGCCAATCTTGTCATTCTTTGCCGCCTTGCAGATTTGTTCAATACGTGGCACCCGCGGGTCAGAGAGCTGGACGCCTGATTGTTGTCAGTAGTTTGTGGACAGTTGTCGCAGCTCTTGCTGTACTTCTGCCGCTCATCGAATCCATTTTGGTAATTGTTGCTGGCCGGGTGTAGAAAGTTGGGCAGGAACAAATATGCAGTGTCAAATGATTGGACGTCCGTACACGTGGAAGAGCAGTCATAATAGAGGCCAAGGTCATGACCTTGTGGCACCTTTCCCCGCCGACAATCTCCCGCTTTGCTTCCGAATCAGCAAATTCCTTGACAAGCGTCGTCTCTTATTGTGCCATGTGCAATGAAATTTGATAACAATTCGACAAGAGATTCTTGTTTTATTTGATTTGGTAAGTTTGCTTGTCTGCCAAATAGAAAGTGTCACCTGGGCCCCCTGGTGGCCAAAGTCTCAAGCAGAATGCCATTTTCTATTGATGAGCCCGCGTGGAATGGTGATATGAGATCTGAATAGCTCTTGCCATGCAATGCGTGATGTTTTGAGTGTTTTTGTCTCTCTTTTTATCAAATGAAAAGAAAAAAGGTGAATGACAGACAAGTAACTTATATTTGCTCTCAAAACTAGTTAAACTCTCATGCTGTTTCAAGTTTAATAGATTTCTAATGTTCGAGACCTAAATGTACTCTGTTGAAATTAGCTCTTACAATCTTACTCTGTGCAAGTTTACCTTTTGTTTGTTTTTAATGAAAAGGACTCAACCGTGTTGTTCTAAAAAGATATCTTTAAACATAAATCAGCCTTTGATATCTCATATATGATTTTGTAGTAATGTGAACATGAAATATCCAAGTATATTAATAATAATAATAATAATAAAATTTCTATAGCGCATATACCAAACAAGTCTGTTCATAGCGCTGTATCCGGGTAGTGCTTTCTAAAGAGATAAGTTTTCAGTCTATTCTTAAAGGATGTAGCTGATCTACTCGTTCTAATCTCATTAGGAAGCTGGTTCCATAGTCTTGGACCAAGCGATGAAAAGGCTCTGTCACCCACAGTTTTGAGCCTCGTCCTTGGGACCTGAAGGTAGGTACCATCGTTTGATCTAAGAGACCTTTCTCCTTGTTTGACAAGGAGTAGGTCGCGTAGGTAAGGAGGCGCCTTACCATTTAATGCCTTCCAGGTTATGAGAAGGATTTTAAAATCAATTCTGGCTTGTACCGGGAGCCAGTGGAGTTCCTTTAGTTTTCCTGATATATGATCAAACTTCCTGATTTTACCCACTACACGAGCAGCAGAGTTCTGGAGGAATTGCAACTTCCTGATGTCAGTCTTAGGAAGCCCAGCAAGAAGGCCATTCCCATAATCCAGAGTGGATGTGACAAAGGCGTGGGTAAGTGTGATAGCAGTTTTCTCGTCTAGACATTGTCTGATAGCCGCCAGGTTACGGATGTGGTAATAGCCCTTCTTACACATCTTAGCTCTCTGAGCCCTCATATCTAGATTAGAGTCTAGAGTGATACCGAGGTCAACTACTGAGTCATTTGGCGAAATATCTGTATTGCCTACCCTGATTGTGTCTGGAATGTTGCCATGGGTAGCAGTATTGTGCCTGTCAGTACATATTAGCATTTCGGTCTTGCCATCATTTATCTTCATCTTATTAGAGATCAGAAAATTCCTGACCTCACATACACATTCTTCCAATTTGCAAACACTGATTTCAGCATGAGTGGCAGAGCTATGGTCAATGGGGATGTAAATTTGCGTGTCATCCGCATAAATATGGTAGCCAAGACCATATTTGCCCAAGATGTCTGCAAGAGGTGTCATATAGATGGTGAAGAGAATGGGGCCTAGGACCGAGCCCTGTGGGACACCATATTTTATGTCCCTGAAAGAGGACCTATTCAGTCCCACCTTGACACATTGTTTTCTGTTACTCAGGTATGACCGTATCCAAGTCAGGGCATGACCCTTGACATGACATCTATCTTCTAGTCTGTTTAGCAGAATTTGATGGTCAATGGTGTCAAAGGCAGCAGAGAGGTCAAGTAATAATAGGATTACTGACTTTTTATCATCCAAATCTCGTAGGATGTCATTTTGCACCTTAATCAGGGCGGTTTCTGTGCTATGGTACTCCTTATAGGCAGACTGAAATTTGTCAGTAAGACCAAATACTCTGTATTCAAGGATTGTGAGGATCTACTGACTGATACACTCTGTATTCAAGGATTGTGAGGATCTACTGACTGATACACTCTGTATTCAAGGATTGTGAGGATCTGCAGGCTGATACACTCTGTATTCAAGGATTGTGAGGATCTCCAGGCTGATACACTCTGTATTCAAGGACTGTGAGGATCTCCAGGGCTGATACACTCTGTATTCAAGGATTGTCAGGAACTCCAGGACTGATACACTCTGTATTCAAGGATTGTCAGGATCTCCAGGGCTGATACACTCTGTATTCAAGGATTGTCAGGAACTCCAGGACTGATACACTCTGTAATCAAGGATTGTGAGGATCTCCAGGCTGATACACTCTGTATTCAAGGATTGTCAGGATCTCCAGGGCTGATACACTCTGTATTCAAGGATTGTCAGGATCTCCAGGCTGATACACTCTGTATTCAAGGATTGTCAGGATCTCCAGGGCTGATACACTCTGTATTCAAGGATTGTCAGGATCTCCAGGCTGATACACTCTGTATTCAAGGATTGTCAGGATCTCCAGGGCTGATACACTCTGTATTCAAGGATTGTCAGGATCTCCAGGGCTGATACCATTCATAACCCTGAATATTTAGTTTGCCAAAATGACTTTTATTCTTGGCTTCATGACGGGACAATAACCACTGGCACTTTTCTCATTTTCTCTCATCACCATTCCCATTTTTGTCAATTTTCATTGTATAGCATTTACGGCTGCTCATATGAATTATAGATATAGCAATCTCATGTAAAAGTGCTCAGGATCCTGGGGCCACACGGCCCGGCCTTGGGACCTCCAAGTGTGAATCCCTACGGCCTCGTCCATTGAGGTGCCTACTACTTTTAATTAACACTTTAGCTAAATTGTACCTGTCAGCATCAATGAGAATATATGGTACAGAGGGGATGCCCAGGGTCAAGTCCGTCACAAAATTTGTCACCATAAACGGTTTGACATGGCCCTGGAAACAATTAAACATTTCATTTTGGCCAAACACTGCATTTAATATTTCATACAACAAAGCGATATTACTGTGTTTATCTGATAGACAGACGCATGGTTACCATGACAACAATTGTTAACAAAAATACAGTGGACAGTTTTAGTTTATAATTCTACACCAGTTGGCAGCAGTGCCAAAATTTAATGGGATTTGCTAAAAAGGATGAACACACTTAAAATGTATGATCTCAATAGCTCAAATGTACCATTTTCCAAAACATATCAGGCAATACTAGATACCATATGCACCCCCCTTACTCCATATACTTGAGTGAACCTCTAGAACTAAATCTATAGAAAAAAGAAGAAATATAGAGTACAATAAGAGCTGTTATTAAGGAAAACTTAAAACTTTTCACCAACTCATTTGCTGTAGAAAAAATCTATGAGGTGACTGGGTGAACAGTAAGAAACTTTTTTTTTTTATAAATCTGAGAGAATTTTCTGCCTATAATGTTCTGCCTCTGCCACCTCTTCAGTACAAATTATTAATGACATCAAATCAGATGCAATCGCGGCATGAATTCCTGGGGTGCTATTGATATTAAAAACCTCATTCTTGCAATCACCATATTGACAAAGCACTGCTTTTTCATCATTACCGAACATCAAATGTGCGGAACTCGGGGTGACTCAAGGGAGCCACAATTCTCCCCCAACCTTCACACTTATCCATTCTGCCTGGCAGACCCACTGTAAAACTTTCAAGGAATAGAGTCTTTTCTTGTCGATCGACAAAGCCTCATTTTGGTACATTATTTGATTAACCTCATCCATTACAAAGCCGTGAGGGAATTTAACAAAATTGCACGTTGTGTTATTGTGCATACCGCATTGCTCCGGCAATTATTCAACAGCCCTTTCGACAAAGAGCGATCTTGCTGTGCGGAAGGTTGCCGCAGCAGAGGTTCCTGCCTGGTCTACAGGACCATCAGACTCCTTGTGTGATTTACAGACACTTGTTGAATGTAAATCCTACAGTAATTATAAAGCAATACACTGAGCATACTGCTGGGATGCCGCGGTAAATAAAAGACTACTCTACACGAGTTCCGACATCGGGCAGAGCCTCGCTGGCGATACTGAGGAGCAAGGTTAGATGTTCCCCGTGGTGTAACATACCACACTCAGCTGGTGGCAAAATCCAGGGACTCTTTATGGTTCTCCCTCATAGTGTGACCTATTTACTCCCTTGGATGCTGACAAAATTAGTGAGATACTATTTATGTTTTTCTCATAGAGTTCTATAAGTAATGATGGTTTAAGAAGAGAAGACTATTTGTGTTTTTCTCAAGGTCATCTACATGCCCTTTTGGTGAACAGAGACTATTTGTGTTTTTCTCAAGGTCATCTACGTGCCCTTTTGGTGAACAGACAGACTATTTGTGTTTTTCTCAAGGTCATCTACATGCCCTTTTGGTGAAGAGAAAGACTATTTATGATTTTCTCAAGGTCATCTATATACCCTCTTGGTGAATAGACAAACTATTTATGCTTTTCTCAAGGTCATCTAAACACTCTTGGTGAACAGACAGACTACTTATGTTTTTTCTTCAAACATGGAATTCAAACATGGTTTTTATGCTGGTTAAAGAACAGAAAGCATGTTTTTATATATTTAACTGGGATGCCTAAAAAAGTTCTTTTTTAAGTTTCATTTTCATAAAGTGATCTGCTCTTCATGTGGTTCTCTCTTGGCGATAATAACTATAACGTGCCTCATAAAGTCATCTCTGATACGCACTCAGTAGATAAACCTCACAATGCCTGAAAACAAACTTCCTGAAATTCAAGTAATAAAGCGCACAATGTTTGACAATGACAAACCTGGACGGAGGAGATAAATGCCCCGATGCCTGACGATGGCTGATGTGTACTCCATTACTGAGCTGCCATGAGATTGGTCAAAACTGTGAGGTCCACTTGTACTCTCCCCAAGCTGTCAATCAGAATCATGGACTCTGCTCCTCATGTCTCAACACTTTCCAGGCCTATTTATTGTCATTTTTGAATCCTTTGACCAAAATAGGTTTGATTATGGTAGACATGTTGTTCTAATGATTCAAACTTCTCAGAAAAATGGAATTTCTTGTTCGGGTACCTTTCAACTGACTGTTTGAATATTTTAGTACCTACCAACCTACTATTAGCCTGTTTTGGTACCTACTGACCTATTGTTACCTGTTTTGATACATACTGACCTATTGTTACCTGTTTTGATACATACCAACCTACTGAACATTGCCTGTTTTGGTACCTACCAACCTACTGAACATTGCCTGTTTTGGTACCTACCAACCTACTGAACATTGCCTGTTTTGGTACCTACCAACCTACTGAACATTGCCTGTTTTGGTACCTACCAACCTACTGAACATTGCCTGTTTTGGTACCTACCAACCTACTGAACATTGCCTGTTTTGGTACCTACCAACCTAGTTTTGCCTGTTTTGGTACCTATCAGCCTGTTTGCCAATTTAGCCACTTCTCTATCTCCTCCTTCCCTGTTTAGATACCTGTCATTGCATTACTTTCCTGCTCAAACTGAGTGCAGGATCAGCAGTTTGTTGAGCCATTCATCATTTGCTCATCCATTCGAATGATGTCACTCATTTAATTATATTTTATATGATCTATAAACCAACTGCATGACATATTAGGAGTAAGATCTGACCCACAAACAAGCCGTACACATGCAAACCTGTGTATGCAAAGGTAATTAATCCGAGCTCCAATAGGAATGATCATCTGTGTCATGTGACATCGCTAATAACACGTATTCCCAGTGTTATCCACAAATATATAGAGCACTGTGCCCCGAAGACATAACTAATCATAATATAATATTAAATAAAAATCATCGAGCGATGCTGACTTTTATACCTGATGTTCACACACCAGTTCAGCATACCTGAATTGACCTACTTGAGATCTATGAAGTAGGTCGGCAATATATGACATAACTTAATGCATCCTAATGGGGCGGAATATAAACATGGATAACTGAATTGCTACTTCAACACCTGATCATGCCACAGCCTCCATAATGAAGCCTGATTAAATGATCATTTGGGAGGCAAGAGGTCTAACATAAAAAAAAAACCTAACCCCTCTGAGGAATAAGTAGATGCTTCACTATTGTAAACAAGGCACATTTACACTTCTGACACGCGGGCCCCATGCGCTTGTCCCACTCCATTATTCATGTGTTTATGTTGTTTGTGAGCAAGGCTTTGACATCTATATTCACTGCCGATCACCAAGGGGTTAAATATCCTAATCTAATCTTCTGACACTACACTTAGTCCACAAAGAGGCTAGGGATACTAATTACCCGGCGGTGTATTAGGAGGCCGGTCTTGATGCCCATCTGGACCTTGAGCAACCCGGTGCCCAAGCTGACCAACGCGGATCTATAGATGCATAAAGTGCTCTCCACACATGCATGCTTTAGTCTTCACCTTTCCCATAAATCTTTTCATTGCTCTTGTCATATAAAGGTAAAATATTACAGATCTATTGAAATTTCATGTCATAGAAAGCAGCTTCACCGCAAATCTGCTAATTTTTCATGTCATGGAAAGCCACTGAAACCACAAATATGCTAATTTTACATGTCATGGAAAGCCACTGAAACCACAAATCTGATCATTTTACATGTCATGGAAAGCCACTGAAACCACAAGTATGATCATTTTACATGTCATGGAAAGCCACTGAAACCACAAATCTGCTCATTTTTATGTCATGGAAAGCCACTGAAACCACAAATCTGCTTATTTTTCTTGTGATGGAAAGCCACTGAAACCACAAATCTACTCATTTTTCATGTCATGGAAAGCCACTGAAACCACAAATCTGCTCATTTTTATGTCATGGAAAGCTAATGAAACCAAAAACCTGCTCATATTTATGTCATGGAAAGCTACTGAAACCACAAATCTGCTCATTTTTCATTCCATATAAAGCCCGCAGATCTTCATATACGACTGCTCACGTATGTCCGTTTTTTCCCCTTATTTTGCATTTCAGTGTAATTCCCCTGCTCCCCATTCATCATGTGTTGATTGCATAACAACTGAACATGCTTCTAGGTTTTCCATCTTGTTACACAGTAATCAAATTCAACTAATTGAACCCATTCTTCTTATCAACCCGTGCAAAATATGCTCCTCATACCCACTGAATAAAATTATTCTTAACCAAAATATTGTATTGCTATTTTGTTCATTTCACGCTTACATGGTTAACGACAAACACACACACACACCATACACACACACATATGCATATCATTATCATTTTGCCAGTGGTTAAGAATCTTTTTTTGTCTTCACTAATCTTTATGTGTAACAGAATGCAACAGAAAGTGGTATGCTCTATAGAGGTATCACTCAAACAGTAAATAAAGTGGCAGTAATTAGAACAAGTAGCTCCCGTCTCATGTCACCTGGCAGAAAACATCACAATGCCAATCCATTACTCATTTCCCTGGGACATCCAGTATAATGCAGCATAATTACTATCATGGTGCGGGTAGCACAGCAAGAATTCCATTGCAATATAACCAGAAATTCATAATTGAAGTGTATGCAGCTAAATTAATATATTTTCGCTTTGACGACAATGTTGACAGATCACTTCATAATGCATTTGAATCGACTCATATAGAGATATCTATATCAAAAATGGATATTTATACATGAATAATGAAAAAAAAAGAATTATTTGCTTAAATGATAAATTTTAGAACCTGATCATACATTCTGCTCTCCAGCCTCTTGTAGCAGGGAATTGTCAAATTTTATCCAAACAATTATGTAAGTTGTTAATATCGGTAGCTGATACCAGGAGGCAGATTTGACGGGCCATTCATCAAATGTTTGGCGTTCCCCTGCATCAAGTGCCTTGATTATTTTTTGTTCATTACTCTAAAAACTACACATATTTAATGGGCTTAGGAAATACAACTTCCGTCCAATTTTGTTTATCTCCTCTCATGTGAGTAGAACTGAATGATGTAATTTGAAATACATGCCCTACGAACATAATTTGAAGCATTCAGCCTACAATATTTCACTCTATATATATAACTTCATGTCTGTTCCTTTGTATAAATCAATATATGATATAGCTCCAATCAAAATATATAATCTAAGTTTCTCTGGCCTGACTTTTAATTGGCTCTGTGAAAAATGTCACATCTGATATATTTATGGCATCATAATCCAATCAACTTTAATGAATTCAATTATTTTTTAAATCACATTCTAAAATGAATATGACAGGGAAATAGATTTTTCTCCATACAAAATTATTAATCTTCTGCCCAGAACCAAGCAATATCAAACTGCAATGACATATTTTGGATTTAAATAATGGAAGCTTTTCCTGCTTCAGAAGAGGCCTCTTATATCACTCGCTTCTCAATAAAGCTTTTGTTTTATGTCATTTATGCAATCAAGGCCAGATTTGTCGTTTTCCTGTATAAATACACAAACTTGACTCGCTGATGGGAGATATGGGCATAAACAACGAAGCCGTGCTCCTTTGTAAAAACACACATTCCATCAAGTGGTCTTTACATCATAATCTCTTGCGCAATAAAAACCTACTTCTCTTTTTAACACAAAACAAACCTGCTGTCAACAAAAGCTTGTGTTGCCAAAAAAAAGCAACACAAAGAGGGGAATTAACCTTGTTGGAATGCAAAGCAATGTAAAAAATCTAATTCTTCATTGACAGATTAAGAGTATCCATGCCACAAATGTTAAAATGTCATAAGGGTTTCTTTTAATCAAACAAGTAAAACTTTTACTTTCCCATAGAACTTGTTGATGTAAAATCCCTAAATGCTGATGACTATCTTACCTGTGAAAATCCTGGATAGTCTTCGGCTGTATCCAAAGTGGTCGAAGGTCCTCATGTCGGAGTGGTCCGAATGATCCGACCAATCGTAATATCCTATTATCACAGACATCAGTTTGCCGATAATCCTACCATTCTATATATCCTCATTGTATTATCCATCATATATGATTAAAATAAAACTCATTTGCTTTAAAATATAAGTCACTTCCTTTTTTTCCTCTTTGAACATCAATCAAAAATGACCATGTCACTTTTTTTTAAGAAGACACAAGAATACTGCACATATGAAATATTCCAGATTCAATTATGTCCTAATTGTACGGCAAAGTGTCCAGGTTTGAGTCGTGTGTGTTTAGAGGAGCGGGATGTTCCCAGTACTTGCCGTGAGAGTGATGTCACTCAGCATCTGTTACAGCCTCTTAACTGACCGCATCACCACAACACTGCCAACTCGTCACAGATGCACATTTTTCTGCCTTTTATGGAAATGGCAGGAGAGCCAAACTGCAGCCAGACACACTATATATATAGCACTCTATCCCTTGCTCCTAAAAACGTCGACTTATATCCATATATAAAACATGAACACATATATAGATAGATATATATATGGTGCCAAAATATAAATGGTGGTAATATCTTTCGCAGTCTCAGTCTCACTGTATGCTTAATATGTGTGGGACGTGTAAAGGTTAGAGTGTACGACTCGCTCTTGTCACGTAATGGACTGCTTGTTCTCTTTCAGACGTAGATTACTTTCCAATTACAGAAATATGACATATGAAAGTAACGCCTTCCCATAAAAACATCAAAGTCGACGCATTCTATAGACTTCCTCTTTTTGGCAGCCCCTTGATGCAAACTTTTCTGACACTCGTCAAAACTTTGCCGCATGAATATTTCATATGGCATGCATAACCTAGCGAAACAGATCAGAGTTTTTTGCGAGTGAGCAGTGCACGAGATGTATTCAGCAATCGCCTTTCTCGGGGGTAGGTATGTTTCAATATGGTCGTGGATTGCAATGAAAACACGCTTCAGCCATCATCTGTGGGTGAGGTATGAGGCGAGAGGGAATAGCGAGTCTTTGTTGTGGCGTTATCTCACCTTTGTATTCAATAGCTGCATTCATTCATGCCCTTCCTTCTCATTTCATATACTCCACAAAGCTTCACTTATAAACTGCGTGGGCTATCTCCTATACACATCAGACTCGTTGTTCCTGTTTGTTCTCACCTCCCTCTTTTTCCTTCCCAACAAAATCAATTTACGAGTAATTCTAAGTGGTATTCGCATAAAGAACTATATGTACCTACAACTTTAGTTCCATAGATAACAGTGGGTGGGATCCCTCTGTATATTACCACGCCGTATGCCAGAATGCAGATCCCGTTCCGCTAACAATGGCCATACAGTGCCAACAAACAGTGGACAGTTTTCATGCCGACTGTCATATTGTCCATGGTGGGACATCAATTCAGGTGATGAAAGGTGCATGTCAATTATGAAACTGACAATGACCCCATTAATGGTATCCAGATTTCTCACTCTCTCTTATTGTGTCACTGGTGAATCCTGTCTATTATCTCCTCAGCTCTTACGAAATATATGCTCTTCTTCAATTTCAAATTGCAATTGACAGTATGTTGGCAAAGTGCCATCTTCATTTGTGACTCCAAAGTTTGGGCCATTGTAGAATGACTGTCAGCGTTCATTTGAAAGCATTGCACAATTTGATATCCTTATGTCACAACAAAAGCATCACGTTCACTAAGGAAACAGATAACAGTCCATTGTCTTTTGCCTAGTAACTGTCGCCGAGGTAACAATAACAGTAAGACGGTTTCCATGTCAGCCTACATGGCAGAGATGGTGATGTGGAGTTGATGACATCAGTGACAAGTGAAGAAAGTGAAAGGAGATAATGAGATTCTTAATGAAGCTGTCACACCTTCCCATTCCACTCTGCTCTGTCTCAGATGGGAGACGTCACAATTCCTACCTGGTCCCCATCATAACTGTCAATGGCATTATCATCTTATCCATTGTGGTGTGATTTTCCAGTGTAGCCTCATCATCAGTGTATTGCGCCTTCTCTCCTCCGGCGGTGAGTGGCCATGTGGCTGTGCTGCATGTGACCAGTGTTGCCTGCCACAACCGTTCTCAATGGCCACGCCGTTGCTTATACAATAATAAACATCCACAAAAAAAAGCTCAGTGCAAGGGAGCGGAGCACAGTTTTTTTTTATTAACACTGCATAGTGATCATTGATCACACAGCTGGATCCCGGGATTCACACTGATCATTGATCACACAGCTGGAGATCAGGATTCACACGGATCACACAGCTGGAGATCAGGATTCACACGGATCACACAGCTGGAGACCAGGATTCAAACGGACCACACAGCTGGAGACCAGGATTCATAATGATCACACAGCTGGAGGCCAGGATTCACACGGATCACACAACTCGAGACCAGGATTCACTGATCATACTGTTGGGGACCAGGATTCACATGGATCAAACAGCTGGAGGCCAGGATTCACACGGATCACACAGCTGGAGCCCAGGATTCACACTGATAATTGATCACACAGCTGGAGATCAGGATTCACATGGATCACACAGCTGGAGGCCAGGATTCACATGGATCACACAGCTGGAGCCCAGGATACACACTGATCACACAGCTGGAGGCCAGGATTCACACGGATCACACAGCTGGAGGCCAGGATTCACACGGATCACACAGCTGGAGCCCAGGATTCACACGGATCACACAGCTGGAGCCCAGGATACACACTGATCACACAGCTGGAGCCCAGGATACACACTGATCACACAGCTGGAGCCCAGGATACACACATCTGTTACATAACAATTAATCTGGCTTGGCTGCTGCATATTAACACAGGGTCGGGGCTGAGCCAGTCTCGGGGCCACACCAGCCTCGGGGCCACGCCCGCAGTGGCTCATCATGGCTCGGGTCTTAGTAAGCGGTATCACCTGAATCAGTGAGCAATAAACCGCAACCTCTCTCAACTTTCTGAAAGGCAACAGTTGGGATGCATTCAATCATGCAAATATTCCTTTAAAAATGCCTTCTATATTATTCAAATAAGTACTTTTTAATGCAAAATATTGTTGTGGTTGTTAAGATGCTGCTCTTTGAAATCACAATCAATTTATTTCCAAGCAGCAGGAATGAATTTCGTTTAACCAGTAGCTAATGAAGAGAACCCATAATATGTTTATGAGCCTAAGGAATAATTATTGACACAATTCAGCTTGTCAAAACCACACATATGCCCATTCTTCCTCTTAACACCCATGAGCAAAACCCAAGAGAAAACGATCAGCCTCTCTCTGAGAAGCTGACACTGCAATCAACGCTGTCATCAGATATCCGTTCATTTCTAATCGTGTTATATCCAATTAGCTCCTCCGTCGAAACGTGCAAATTGTCTTCTGGTAATACGAGGAAGACGCTCAGGTATTGAGTTGTAACAATGTGGGAGGCAGTCAGACGTCAAGCACAACAATCCGCTCTCCATTTACTCCACTCACTCTACCAGCCACGATCGCTTTTCATCATTCTTTTTCGAGATCTGATAAAAAGTCTAATGTTTCATTTCATTTTCTCAGCCGTTATCTCCACTCTTCATTTTCAGGCATTTTCTCGCCTTAATCATATAATGTTTTAATTATCTTTTGACATCAAATCCAATTTTGAAAATACTTTATTTTCTCAACGTTTTTTCTTTCTTTCTTATTCTTCAAACGAGTCCTTATTTGGTCAATGGCAGCTCCGCAGTATGTATCAGTGCTCTTGTCCTAAGCTGGAAGGTATAAGACAAGTGCCCTGGTGTCACCATTAAATCACTCGCTGATCCCTGGCCGCCATTACCACCAATCCCAGCCTCATTCCCATCCTGCTTCTATCCTCTAATATCACCCGTAAATATCGTATGACTCAATTCTCGTCTCGCTCAATCATAAATCGGCAGCAAATCCAAATCAGCTATTAATATTCAATTCTTTTCTGCCACTTATACACATCCGGGTCCGACTTTTCTTATCGTCTATGATTCATTAAGTCCTTCATGTTCTTCTTGGAATTGAATTCTGTAAACATTAATTTTCTATAAATTCTTTTCCCATCAAAGTAAGTATTGGACTAAACTGTCCACAAGTTTCATGTGCATCGCTGATGACCTTCTCATGCCAATTAATGGTCTGAACCATGTGAATGATCTAAAATAAGTTAATGGTCCGAAACATGTAAATGATATGTACTATGAACTATGTGAGTGGTTCAAATTATATTAAAGTTGTCCTCTTTGTTAATGGTCCAACTTTGTAAAGGTCTAAATGAATGGTCCAAACTTGCTGATTGGTCAGGACTATGCTAATGATCCATTGACAGTGTTGAGACAGTGAGCATGCACTACGTGTGTGCAGGAATGGTTGCTGCTGCTGCTGCTTCTGCTGTAATCAGTTAATGTGTCCTCTCTTCTCCTCATCTCCTGCATCACTGACGGAGACGGACAGACAGAGCCTTCTTAAAGCCACTCCACAAGAGCACATGCTGCCATCACAAGTTAACACCATCCTTTACACCGCATTGATTCTGTCACTCTCCACGGTCCTCACACGCATCATCATTGCCACCACTGCCTGGAGCGTGCATCACTTGTTCCGATAACTCTGATTTTTGGTCAATGATGTGTCCTTCCTATGAGAGTTGTTCTAATCAAACTGTCAGTGAGTGCAGATGGACTGCGTAGTGTCAGCCGTCGGACTGAATGCTGATATGCAACAGGACTAAGACTCGCTCTCACTCGGATGTATCTGTATCGAGTTCTTCTTGCTCATGCCTCTGGCCAGTAAACCATCTAAACTTGGTCCCTGGCTCCCATCACTGCATATAGACAATAACAAAAACTTGTGCATGACAAAAGCTTGTGAACGAGAAAAACTTGCGCACGACAAAATCTTGCGCACAACAAAACCTTGTGCATGACAAAAACTTTGGGAATGACAAAAACTTGGGAATGACAAAACCTTGTGCACAACAAAACCTTGAGCACAACAAAACCTTGTGCACAACAAAAACTTGTGCACAACAAAACCTTGCGCACAACAATACCTTGTGCACAACAAATACTTGCGCACAACAATACCTTGTGCACAACAAAAACTTGGCTTTATATTGAGGATGAGAGGAGGACGGGAGCTCATAAACATATGTCGGTGATCCAATTACTGCGGCAAGATAAATGCCTGGGGTCCACCACTACCTCACAAACCAACATCATTATACTGCCCGCAAACATCGCCATTGTGAGGTCATTATACTTTGATGAGATGTGAGATGACTCTGAATGGGAAACTCAAGTTTGAGCAGGCACAGATATGTTTGTATAAGGAACAGATAGAAAATGTGATTCTGAATGAGGTATGAACAGGAATAAATAGGTGAGAAATGTGTGTCTGAATGAGGTATGAACAGGAATAAATAGGTGAGAAATATGTGTCTGAATGAGGTATGAACGGGAATAAATAGGTGAGAAATATGTGTCTGAATGAGGCATAAACAGGAATAAATAGGTGAAAAATATGTGTCTGAATGAGGCATAAACAGGAATAAATAGGTGAGAAATATGTGTCTGAATGAGGCATGAACAGGAATAAATAGGTGAGAAATGTACGTCTGAATGAGGTATGAACAGGAATAAATAGGTGAGAAATATGTGTCTGAATGAGGCATGAACAGGAATAAATAGGTGAGAAATATGTGTCTGAATGAGGCATGAACAGGAATAAATAGGTGAGAAACATGTGTCTGAATGAGGTATGAACAGGAATAAATAGGTGAGAAATATGTGTCTGAATGAGGTATGAACAGGAATAAATAGGTGAGAAATATGTGTCTGAATGAGGTATGAACAGGAATAAATAGGTGAGAAATATGTGTCTGAATGAGGTATAACCAAGAATAGGAAATATGTCTAAATGGGGAATGAACAGGAATAGACAGGAAATATGTCTAAATGAGGTATATCCAAGAATAGATCAGAATTTTTTTTTTTCTGAATGAGGGTTAAGTAGGCATAGATCGGAAGGATGTGTCTGAATGAGGTATGACTAAATCATGATTGGAGTCTAAATGAAGTCTGTCAGTGTGAGAAAGGTTTAGATATGGCAATGTTTGGTCTCCAGAAGAAGGAGTCAGTGTGAGAGATGTTTAGATATGGAAATGTTCAGCCTCCAGAAGGAGGACTCAGTGTGGGAGATGTTTAGATATGGCAATGGTCAACCTCCAGAAGAAGGAGTCAGTGTGAAAGATGTTTACATATGGAAAAGTTCAGCCTCCAGAAGAAGGAGTCAGTGTGGGAGATGTTCAGATTTGGGAATGGTCAACCTCCAGATGAAGGAGTCAGTGTGGGAGATGTTCAGATATGGGAATGGTCAACCTCCAGATGAAGGAGTCAGTGTGGGAGATGTTCAGATATGGCAATGGTTAACCTCCAGATGAAGGTGTCAGTGTGAGAGATGTTTAGATATGGAAACGTTCAGCCTCCAGAAGAAGGATTCAGTGTGGGAGATGTTCAGATATGGCAATGTTCAGCCTCCAGAAGAAGGAGTCAGTGTGGGAGATGTTCAGATATGGGAATGTTCAACCTCCAGATGAAGGAGTCGGTGTGAGAGATGTTCAGATATGGCAATGTTCAGCCTCCAGAAGAAGGACTCAGTGTGGGAGAGTTCTGCCTGCAGATAAAGGTGTTCGCGACTGGAGCCTCATCTTGGTCCTCAGCATCTCATTCCAATCTCACTGCAAGGCAATCTGCCACGAAATGTCATCATAATCAACATCTATACCCAATCCAAATCTCGCTCCGTGACATTTCTCTGCAGGGCCTGGGATTTTATCAAGTTTCTGGAGAGGAAACTGGAATTAACAGCTATTTGCTTTCTCATTACGGCAAAATAATAGCCATTAAAATGTTTTTCTTCTTCAAAATGTGACTCTTGAAATGTCAACTTTACAATCTTTTTTTAATATATTTTTTATATAAAATCAAACAAAGGTATAAAATCTGTGTGGGCACAATCCCTAACCATACATAACACCATATTGTTTGCATTCATATTTTTTCCCCATTCATTTCAAATGCTGCATCTTTTGTGCATGCATGGAGGCTTTTATGAGACACTGCATATTGTAAATTGGTTCTCAGGGAGTATCATTACTTGTACCACCCACAGTGTCACTGTAGCCAGAGATCTGTCTGTGTTGCCAGTATTCAGGAGATAGGAAACCAGTGTACACCAGTACACCATAGGGCATCAGTATATACAATAGGACAACAGTGTACACAAAAGGACATCAGTGTACATGATAAGACACCAGTGTATAGATAGGGCACCAGTATAAAGATAGGACACAAGTGTATAGATAGGACACCAGTGTATAGATAGGACACCGGTGTATAGATAGGACACCAGTGTATAGATAGGAAGGACACCAGTGTATAGATAGGAAGGACACCAGTATAAAGATAGGATACCAGTGTATAGATAGGACACCAGTATATAGATAGGACACCAGTGTATAGATAGGACACCGGTGTATAGATAGGACACCAGTGTATAGATAGGACACCAGTGTATAGATAGGAAGGACACCAGTGTATAGATAGGAAGGACACCAGTATAAAGATAGGATACCAGTGTATAGATAGGACACCAGCAGAGTACAGGATGGCAATCACTACATCCTATCTCATCACATACAACTATAAATTTGTTTTCCCTACCTGGTACTCATCATAACAATAATAATATTAAATATGCATTCTACACATGACACAAAAAATGTGTTTGATTCCATAGTGGTTCAAAACAACCATACGTTTCTACAACCCGGTAGATCCCATTCCACAATTCCACTTTCTGACGCCACTCCATTGTCACTGGATGAAACACAATTCTTTTTCTCATATGACTGGGTCAGTATAAAGTGCTATTTCACCCGACAACACATAATTACAGCATATTTCCTCGGCTTGGGACTTCCTCTGCCCGGGGCTTGCCTGGTGTGATGCCTCACCTCCATTCACCCTTTTAACAATACCTACTCTGTGTTTGTTTTCACTGAGGGGCATATAAAGATTTTATAGCACTATCATTATCGTGTAAGCCACTGTCAGAAGTTGATGAAAACTGCCACTCATTTACATGCATTACCATGATTCAGTGAGATCAAATTCCTCATTCAAAGAAAACGGTGTTTGGAAATTGGGCAAATACACTTTTCAGATAACGACAGAAAATGCCTGATTTAGTACAGATGAAAGAGAACAAATATCAATATCATTGCTTTTAAACTACATCTTATTTTTTATAATAACTAATTATGATCGGACCTGTTAACAAATAAATCTAAATAATATACTATGAATCACATGCTTTTATTGCAAAGCCAAGCCTAAAAATGTCTCCGAATACAAATTCATTACACCTATACATGTATAACAGGGCTCATCAGAGGGTTTGAAACCATGATTGCTGAGTTTTGTGACAAAATATTCAAAATTACATTTCTTCTTATTATCTAGTAATATCTAATGCAGATACTGAGTAAGTTGAGAATTTTTATTCATAATTATCCCATACCATAAATAATACTATTGGTTTTAAATGTATATCATTACTTTACCACCCAGTGTCACTAAAGTCAGGAATACATCTATGTCACCAGTTTGCAGGATAGGACACCAGTGTGCATGACTGGACATCAGTGTGCATGATTGGACATCAGTATGCATGATTGGACATCAGTATGCATGATTGGACATCAGTATGCATGATTGGACACCAATATACAATCTCAGGGAAAGAGATATGATGCCAGTACACTTGACAGAAAACTTATGCATAGGATAATAAACCAGTGAGCAGGATAGGACACCAGTGAGTTGCATAGGACACCAGTGAGCAGGATAGGATACCAGTGAGCAAGACAGGACACCAGTGAGCAGGATAGGACACCAGTGAGCAGGATAGGACACCAGTGAGCAGGATAGGACACTAGTGAGCAAGACAGGACACCAGTGAGCAAGACAGGACACCAGTGAGCAAGACAGGACACCAGTGAGCAAGATAGGACACCATTGAGCAAGATAGAACACCAGTATACACAGTGTAAAACGTTCAAGAGGAGGTCCCAATATGTTTTGACACATGCATCTCACATGAATTAACATCCAACATGTCATCCTCACTGTTCAATATTAAAAAAACACAAGATTTATCTGTCTCTCTTCTTTCTTTCAGTCAGTGACCAGGGATTTCTTGTTCTGTATTAGGGATATAAAATCTAGATAGAAAATGACATTTGTGACACTGACAGAATCTCTATGTTTAGTTGAAGTCTGGCATAGATGTCTCCCATAGCTCTTGTACAACATACATGAGTACATTATGAAAGCAGCCCTCTCATCTCTAGGTGGCCTAAAATATGGCTTAGAAACATCCAAATCCATTTCTATTCCAAATCCCTACATCTAAAAATCTTCACTGATCAATTGACCAAATTCACTGCATTTGAAATATAGGTAATTTCATTTTGGAAAGAACATATACAGAATAAGATGTATTTTCACACAAAAAGCAATTGTTAGCGGCCATTGATTTATTTGCTGCGGAGGAAAGCTTATCTACACAAACTAAGATCATGTCCGTCTCTACAAAATTACTGTTTGCACAGTTCTCAGTGTTAATTGTAAAACACAACTCATATTCTTTTGTCGATTCTCTCTCTCCTTCTCTCAAGATAAGCTAAAAAGTGCACAATCTGACCAAAAAACATTGGAAACTGAAGCTTACAAACAATTACAAGATATTGATCAAGCAGCCTTGGGTGATATAAGCTTGTTACCTAGGTTACCTGCACCTCTGCCTGCTCTTCAATAGGATCTATTCACTTTCCATTACACTTTTTAAAAGAAATCTCTAATTTCCCTTTTTATATATTTTTTCAAGTGTGGGACGAAGTTGCATATATATTGTAATGACAAAAGTTTCCTGTTGTATCCAATGGCATAAATTGACTGTTATTGTTCCAGTATTGAACTGAGTCTTTCTGAGCCTTTTCATACCACTGAAGTGCTGCAGACAGTACCAATGAGCTCAGATAAGATTCTATAAAATCAATGAAATGCAAAGTGACCTTTCTCCCACCATCCCTGAATAACATAACACTTCAACAGCTACTGCTAATAATTCTTCAACTTTTGCAAAGTTTTGCCTTTCACTCTTATCACAATATTTGGCCTTTAAAAGAAAAAAAACTTTAAAATGGACAGCAATTTCTTAAGATGTGACATCTGTGCTTTTAAGGTTTCAATATATTTATTGTCTTTTTTTCATTTTCATATTTCACAGCTATGATTCCTCCATATTCAATTTTCTTTTTCATCAGTAGAAGCCAAACATCTGAATGGTCAGACCAACGCAAGAGACTAAATAATGCCACGCAACAGTCTTAAATAACCAAATAGAGTCAATGAATATGCATGGCCTAAGCAAGTCATGTTTATGCATGACCATTTACTGGGTGTTTGGTTCCAACTGGTCATTATTAAATATCAATATTGTATTGTATGCATATATGATTATATGTTGATGGCATGTTTGATGACAGATGACATTCTACTTAATTTAATGCCCGCAGACAAGACAGTACAATAAACTAAAAGCAATCACTGATCACGGCAACAAAGTGCCTGCTGCAATACTAGCTACTTTTATAGAATGTCATTTTACTCAACCAGCCGTCTAATATGCTTTTTAGATATGCTGTATGTTATATCAGTCATAAAAAAGGCCATAGGTATGATATGGTTGAATATGACAGAATATGCATGAAAACCATATGTGCATGAAAAAAGTAAATCAACCCTTTGTGACATTTTCAAGTTGTGACATTCTAGTTGTAATTTGTGGAATGACGCGAGTTGATTGACATTTGGAAAATGGTTATTATTCACTTGGATTGCTGATGGTTGCAGCTGAGAATTTAGGGTGAAATTTTACTGCCCTTACTTCATACTGTGTCACCCTCATGCTAAGCTTGAGCACCTCTCCCAGCCTGTGTCACACCAGGTTAAGCTTGACCACACATGCTTCACACTGTGTCACCCCATAATCAGCTTGAAGACTATTGCGTCCCACCATGTCACCTCACACTGAGCTTGACTACTCATGATGCACACTGTGTCACCTCACACTGAGCTTGACTACTCATGATGCACACTGTGTCACCTCACACTGAGCTTGACTACTCATGTTGCACACTGTGTCACCTCACACTGAGCTTGACTACTCATTTTGCACACTGTGTCACCTCACACTGAGCTTGACTACTCATGTTGCACACTGTGTCACCTCACACTGAGCTTGACTACTCATGTTGCATACTGTGTCACCTCACACTGAGCTTGACTACTCATGTTGCACACTGTGTCACCTCACACTGAGCTTGACTACTCATGATGTACACTGTGTCACCTCACACTGAGCTTGACTACTCATGTTCCACACTGTGTCACCTCATACTGAGCTTGACTACTCATGTTGCACACTGTGTCACCTCATACTGAACTTGACTACTCATGTTCCACACTGTGTCACCTCACACTGAGCTTGACTACTTATGTTCCACACTGTGTCACCTCATACTGAGCTTGACTACTCATTTTGCACACTGTTTCACCTCACACTGAGCTTGACTACTCATGTTGCACACTGTGTCACCTCACACTGAGCTTGACTACTCATGTTGCACACTGTGTCACCTAACTGAACTTGACTAGTGATGTTCCACACTGTGTCACCTCACACTGAGCTTGAATTCTCATGTTGCACACTGTGTCACCTCACAATGAGCTTGACTACTCATGTCCCACACTGTGTCACCTCATACTGAGCTTGAATTCTTATGTTGCACACTGTGTCACCTCACACTGAGCTTGACTACTCATGTTGCACACTGTGTCACCTAACTGAGCTTGATTACTCATGTTCCAAACCGTGTCACCTCACACTGAGCTTGACTACTCATGTTCCATACTGTGTCACCTCATACTGAACTTGACTACTCATGTTCCACACTGTGTCACCTAACTGAGCTTGATTACTCATGTTCCACACTGTGTCACCTCACACTGAGCTTGACTACTCATGATGCACACTGTGTCACCTCACACTGAGCTTGACTACTCATGTTCCACACTGTGTCACCTCATACTGAGCTTGACTACTCATGTTGCACACTGTGTCACCTCATACTGAACTTGACTACTCATGTTCCACACTGTGTCACCTCACACTGAGCTTGACTACTTATGTTCCACACTGTGTCACCTCACACTGAGCTTGACTACTCATTTTGCACACTGTGTCACCTCACACTGAGCTTGACTACTTATGTTGCACACTGTGTCACCTCACACTGAGCTTGACTACTTATGTTGCACACTGTGTCACCTAACTGAACTTGACTACTCATGTCCCACACTGTGTCACCTCACACTGAGCTTGAATTCTCACGTTGCACACTGTGTCACCTCACAATGAGCTTGACTACTCATGTCCCACACTGTGTCACCTCACACTGAGCTTGACTACTTATGTCCTACACTGTGTCACCTCATACTGAGCTTGAATTCTCATGTTGCACACTGTGTCACCTCACACTGAGCTTGACTACTCATGTTCCACACTGTGTCACCTAACTGAGCTTGATTACTCATGTTCCACACCGTGTCACCTCACACTGAGCTTGACTACTCATGTTCCATACTGTGTCACCTCATACTGAACTTGATTACTCATGTTCCACACTGCGTCACCTCACACTGAGCTTGACTACTTATGTCCTACACTGTGTCACCTCATACTGAGCTTGACTCCTCATGTTCCACGCTGTGTCACCCCATATTAAGAGTGAGTAGCATATCCTTCACATGCTGTCATCCCTTACTGGGCTTGACTACCGATATCTGATGCTGTGTTAACCAAAAATAAGCATGACCAACCCTGCTAACACAATGCTCTGCAAAATGTAATGCAGAGTCTATATCTAGGATTTTACATCTGGGATGTTTTTTTGAGTGAGTTGCTCAGATGTATCACAAGAGTCTATATCTGGGATGTGTATTTAGATATAATGCTAGAGAGTACTGCACTTACCAGCTTCCCCTGAGCCTGTGTGTCTCCGTTTATCAATCCTCTCTAATTCTACAACAGAAAAAAATCTTCTTAAAGAAACAAAAAAATACCTGACAACCAAAAAGGTTACACGTGATGTATCACAAAACATGATGATAAAAATTCCTATTTACTTGCCAGTTCTATGAAATATTATTGCTTCCATTTTGGCAAATATCAGGCAAATCCTGTCTTTAATCTTAAATTCTGTTTAAAAGCCAGATCAAATATCAAAGAAGGAAGAAGAGATGTGCACTATGACTGTGAAGTAGGATTGAGTGTATTTACCTTGTGTTGAAGGTGACACAGGTGATTTGTTGGTCTTCCTGTTGTCTGTACATGCCATGGCAGTCGTGCCTGGAGATACAGACACATAATAATATACATAGAAATATACATGGAATATAAACATAGAGAAATATATGGAATATAAACATTGAAAAACATATGGAATATAAATGTAGACAAATATATGGAATATAAACATAGAAAAATATATGGAATATATATGTAGAAAAATATATAGAATATAAATATAGAAAAATATATGGGATATAAATGTAGAAAATATATAGAATATAAACATAGAAAAATATATGGAATATAAATGTAGAAAAATATATGGAATATAAACATAGAAAAATATATGGAATATAAATGTAGAAAAATATATGGAATATAAAAAATGAAAATAATGGAGTATAAACAAAGAAAAATATATAGAATATAAACAATGAAAATAATAGAATTTTAACATAGAACAATACAGTACATCATGAGATACATATAAATAACAGTATGTCTCTTTCCATCATGTTATAATATTATAAATCTATTCATCCATAATAAGCATGAAAAAGATATGAAAAAAAATCCAAATCTTTTTGTTCCCTTTTGTAAATAAATAGACTGTGCTCATTAGCACAGCTGGTAGAACAGTGGATCTGTGCCTCACTTGGTTATGTTCATGTGAGTGGATGTTGAAAGGTGAGTTCAACCCAACACCAATCCATTTTTAACTATATGAGACTTATCCAAGTAATTGCATAAAGGCCATTTAATGGCCATTAAACGGTAGTCTGCCTTCATTTAATAAGTGAAAATTATCCACAAGTCAAAGAAAATGTGAGATTAACAATGCTTTAACATGCATATGCAACACCAGGTCACCATTTTGAAAAGTGGAAGTGACGGGGAGAAGCTCTTATTTTTGGCACAAAAACGATCGGAGCGCCACCACAGTGTATGAACTCGCATTGAAATATTAATATATTACACAATGTTGGATCCCTGACACATTGTATTTACGTTTTACTTTTAAAATGGCCACAAAATTTGAATGGTAGCAGTGCTGATGTCATGAGAAAAGCCGACTCGTCCTATAATCCGAAATTGGCCTTTTCAAGCAAAATAACATCAATTTGGGGTCCTATTTTTCGTCCTATTTTCTAGTAAATACGGTACATACAATCTAAATTTGTATAAGTAGCTGGAGATTGCACCAAAATAAATGTAGATTAAAAGGATTCAAGTGGCAAAACAACATTTTTTTTCTAAGCTTATTAATAAGATCAAAGTGAATCATGTTAATGTCATGGAAGCAGCAAACCAAGAGATTTTGAACATGTTAGAAGATCAATCAAGCAGTCTCTGTCAAACATCTATTTGGTCATTCATAATCATGACCATATGAGGAAGTTTGCATTAAGATGTCATGCCAAGCCTTAAGCATACACGCCCAAAGATCTATAACACTCCAAAATCTGGACCAACTATCAATGATCAACCTTGGTCTGTTATGAGAATGCATCTCATAATTATATGTTAGTATTAGACTGGATAGAAAGTGGCAGGGATACTGTTGTTAAGTCCTCCATAAACACACACAGCACTTATTAACATTGATTAGGCACCACAGTATTATACAGCAGCAGGCTTCCATGTTCATTATGGCCATGTATATATGGATGAGGTCCGCACAAACGCTGAGGCTCTGTGCTGATTGGATTACAAAGTCTCTCCTCATGTCCCTGCAGGGCAATGTGTGAACCACTCAAAATCAAATCACATCAAGACAGCATGTCATGTTTCTAAATTACTCGTGTCTTGTACTTCATATGTCATATGTCAGTCACATTGTTTTTTGCAATAATGGAGGCAGATCAAGAGCTTATTTGATACAATTTATCAAAAAAGTTTCTGCCAAAATTATTTCAAGTCAATTCTTTTGACATGAACATCACTGCACTTAACTGCAAGTTTCAAACTTTTTTATTAAGACACACTCATTGGCACTTTTTAAGAAAGGCAGCCATCCTGAAATGGTTATTTGCCCTCTGTTGTTTGTATTTCACCTCTTCATAACAATTTCAAAATTGGAAGTACGTATTCAAGATTGTGCAGTGTCTTTATAGTGTAATTCACACATTTCAAATCAGAACATCAAGATGAACCTGGGAGAACAGTTTACCAATCTTAAAACTATTTCTTTTTAACTTTGTAAAGATATCATGGGTTCAATAGAAGTAATGATCATTATTTTTTTTCAATATAAAAAAATCCAATTGATTTTAAGTTAAAAAAAAAAGAGGACATTTTTTTAAAAAATCTGTCCTATTGGTAAATCACTCACCGTGTTTATGACTGATATATTTGCTGGGGTTCCTCAACTGTTTAACTCTTACCATCCATGGTAATAACCTGGAATATAGGTACAAAATAAAACACTTAATATCATTGACAACAGAGTGCAATCAATACATGTGTCTGTGGATGATAGTTTCCTGCAAAAAAATAAAATAACCAAGTTAACACATTCAAACTTGTACTTTGGATGTAACAACAACAAAAAAACAGTGGCTGGTAACAAGAACATAATGAATAATGATAAGTTAGTACAATTCTGTGATGATCAAACAACAAGCAGGTAGACTCATTTAATAGTTATGGATCCAAAGGATATATGACCTAACTAGGTCATGAATGTGAGCCATACATGACTCAATATGCTCACCATATGCATGACCTCATTTAGTCATATATTTGTACAGCCACAATGAGGCTTGTCACATATTCTCTATTAAGTTTGAGGCAATTATATAACTAGTCAGATAACTAGGCAATTATATAACTAGTCAGATAACTAGGCAATTATATAACTAGTCAGATCAAAACCAATTAGCCAACTTTCCATTCTCAGCCGGACACTTTTCCTTTTTTACAAAAGTTAATAAAATGTCCACAGAGCATTCGTAATTGTTTAGGTTTGACAGACTGAAGTTTAGATTGCTCTCAAAAGCTAATAAGCTCAAATAATGACATAGCTTTAATTATCATGTAAAATGAAACCTGTCTGCACAAAAAGCTGTCAAAAAAATGTCAGCAACATTTAGGATTTTAGTCATAAGCAAGATAGTGCTAAGATATGCTGTGACTTCTTGTCAAATCTACTGGCCTGTAACTTGAATGATTAACAGCCCCCTCCATCAAGAAAGTATGGACTCTCACAGCATAAAACAAAAATGAACGGTAACAGTCAAGTCCGTAACATAAAACAATGAATCCACCTAAATCTTGGCCAGTGGAATTTTAAAACCACTGGGCAGTACTGGCCCTAAAGCTCCAAAACACTTGAGGCCCACTAGGCCAGTACAAGTTTAATACTATGCCCTGAACTGTCATTCAGAAAGCTGGAAATAAATTTACAAAACAAAATCCCAATAAACACACAGTATAAATCGAGATACAGAGAGCCAATAGAATATTTGATGCCAGTGGATTTGGCTGCCAGCCCATGCTTTTCCACTTCTGATAAAATTGCTATAATCACAACATTCCATGAAACCATCATCCAACATAGCTTCTGGCTTTGGGTGTTTCTAATGCATGAAAAATTTATATATTCTTTTGGCTCGGGCATGTGTGTTATCATGAAAGGCAGCATATGATATTTAACTGATTGTTTTGCACCATAAATTGAGAGATTAAGTTCATTGTTACCATGGTAATTGTAATTGCAGTTGAAATACAATTATCAGGATTCCTAACAGCATCGCCTAATGTTTTAGTCAGATGTGAAATATTATCAGGATATTATTATTTGATTAGACAAGTGAGCACATTTAATAAGCAAATATATCCCTCAAAATCCCGAGTCACATTCTTATACAGATCAAAGTTATTAAACAGAGAGGGGTGTACTTAGAGAATGGCCCAGTGGCATTGAAAGGTTTCTTGTCTCTCTGGGCCAGTATGGACCGGTAGTTAAAATTCAACTGGCCCAGAATAAGGTGAACATAGCTTTTATTATAATTGCTTTATTTAATGAGTCAATAAATTTGGCAAAAAGTCCAGCAGAAATGAGAACATCTAAGTCCATTCAGGCCGGTGAGCAAAACCCTTAATGTCAAGTTTGGTTGTACATTTTCCTGTCTTCTGCTCCAATGTTTATGTTTCATTTATGAAAAATTTAAAAAATACATATATATTTTTTTTGCCCTCTTTCCACAAGAAAATAGTTATCTATAAAATAAACTCCTTTCTCTCAAATCCCTAAGAAATTTCCTCCATCTATAGCAAATGAATTGTTGTATCCGTGAAGGCTACTTCACACATAATTCATCTCTGGTGCTCATACAGAACCCATAGAATAAAAAGAAAGTGAAATTAAATTTGCAGAGACAGTGTCCATCTTTGGACTCCACCTCGCACACACCGTGTTGAGCTTGGTTTAATCGTGCAGAAAGATTAGTCTGCATGCCAGCCCCTCCTCTCTCCCTGAGCTATCATCTTGTGCCTGGCTCACCTTATCTCTGAGCTGCTATAATGGGATTCCTTGCTTCAAGTCGCAAACATTTAAATCCAAATCTGTGCACATATTTGTCAAAGCAACTAAAGGGCGACTCTAAAGTTTTATTTGATTTCCTGGAATATCATTCAGGCATAAAAAGCTGGTAGAAATACATAGCACAAAGGCTAGTAGAGACATACATAGCACAAAGGTTAGTAGAGACATACATAGCACAAAGGCTACTAGGCTAGTAGAGACATACATAGCACAAAGGCTAGTAGAGACATACATAGCACAAAGGTTAGTAGAGACATACATAGCACAAAGGCTAGTAGAGACATACATAGCACAAAGGTTAGTAGAGACATACATAGCACAAAGGCTACTAGGCTAGTAGAGACATACATAGCACAAAGGCTAGTAGAGACATATAGCACAAAGGCTAGTAGACATACATAGCACAAAGGCAAGTAGAGACATACATAGCACAAATGGTAGTAGAGACATACATAGCACAAAGGCTGGTAGAGACATATAGCACAAAGGCTACTAGGCTAGTAGAGACATACATAGCACAAAGGCTAGTAGAGACATACATAGCACAAAGGCTAGTAGAGATACATAGCACAAAGGCTAGTAGAGACATACATAGCACAAATGGTAGTAGAGACATACATAGCACAAAGGCTAGTAGAGACATACATAGCACAAAGGCTAGTAGAGACATACATAGCACAAAGGCTAGTAGAGACATACATAGCACAAAGGCTAGTAGAGACATACATAGCACAAAGGCTAGTAGAGACATACATAGCACAAAGGTTAGTAGAGACATACATAACACAATGGCTAGTAGAGACATACATAGCACAAAGGTTAGTAGAGACATACATAGCATAAAGGCTAGTAGAGACATACATAGCATAAAGGCTAGTAGAGACATACATAGCACAAAGGCTAGTAGAGACATACATAGCACAAAGGCTAGTAGAGACATACATAGCACAAAGGCTAGTAGAGACATACATAGCACAAAGGCTAGTAGAGACATACACAGCACAAAGGCTATTAGAGACATACATAGCACAAAGGCTAGTAGAGACATACATAGCACAAAGGCTAGTAGAGACATACATAGTACAAAGGCTAGTAGAGACAGCACAAAGGCTAGTAGACATACATAGCACAATGGCTAGTAGAGACATACATAGCACAAAGGCTAGTTGAGACATACATAGCACAATGGCTAGTAGAGACATACATAGCACAAAGGCTAGTAGAGACATACATAGCACAATGGCTAGTAGAGACATACATAGCACAAAGGCTAGTAGAGACATACATAGCACAAAGGCTAGTAGAGACATACATAGCACAAAGGCTAGTAGAGACATACATAGCACAAAGGCTAGTAGAGACATACATAGCACAAAGGCTAGTAGAGACATACATAGCACAAAGGCTAGTAGAGACATATAGCACAAAGGCTAGTAGAGACATACATAACACAAAGGCTAGTAGAGACATATAGCACAAAGGCTAGTAGAGACATACATAGCACAAATGGTAGTAGAGACATACATAGCAGCACAAAGGCTGGTAGAGACATATAGCACAAAGGCTAGTAGAGACATACATAGCACAAATGGTAGTAGAGACATACATAGCACAAAGGCTGGTAGAGACATACATAGCACAAAGGCTAGTAGAGACATACATAGCACAAATGGTAGTAGAGACATACATAGCACAAAGGCTGGTAGAGACATATAGCACAAAGGCTAGTAGAGACATACATAGCATAAAGGCTGGTAGAGACATACATAGCACAAAGGCTAGTAGAGACATACATAGCATAAAGGCTAGTAGAGACATACATAGCACAATGGCTAGTAGACATACATAGCACAAAGGCAAGTAAAGACATACATAACACAAAGGCTAGTAGAGATACATAGCACAAAGGCTAGTAGAGACATACATAACACAAAGGCTAGTAGAGAGATACATAGCACAAAGGCTAGTAGAGACATACATAGCACAAAGGTTAGTAGAGACATACATAACACAATGGCTAGTAGAGACATACATAGCACAAAGGTTAGTAGAGACATACATAGCATAAAGGCTAGTAGAGACATACACAGCACAAAGGCTAGTAGAGACATACATAGCATAAAGGCTAGTAGAGACATACATAGCACAAAGGCTAGTAGAGACATACATAGCACAAAGGCTATTAGAGACATACACAGCACAAAGGCTAGTAGAGACATACATAGCACAAAGGCTAGTAGAGACATACATAACACAAAGGCTAGTAGAGAGATACATAGCACAAAGGCTAGTAGAGACATACATAACACAAAGGCTAGTAGAGACATACATCGTACAAAGGCTAGTAGAGAGATACATAACACAAAGGCTAGTAGAGACATACATCGTACAAAGGTTAGTAGAGACATACATAACACAATGGCTAGTAGAGACATACATAGCACAAAGGTTAGTAGAGACATACATAGCATAAAGGCTAGTAGAGACATACACAGCACAAAGGCTAGTAGAGACATACATAGCATAAAGGCTAGTAGAGACATACATAGCACAAAGGCTAGTAGAGACATACATAGCACAAAGGCTATTAGAGACATACACAGCACAAAGGCTAGTAGAGACATACATAGCACAAAGGCTAGTAGAGACATACATAGTACAAAGGCTAGTAGAGACATACATAGCACAAAGGCTAGTAGAGACATACATAGTACAAAGGCTAGTAGAGACAGCACAAAGGCTAGTAGACATACATAGCACAATGGCTAGTAGAGACATACATAGCACAAAGGCTAGTTGAGACATACATAGCACAATGGCTAGTAGAGACATACATAGCACAAAGGCTAGTAGAGACATACATAGCACAATGGCTAGTAGAGACATACATAGCACAAAGGCTAGTAGAGACATACATAGTACAAAGGCTAGTAGAGACAGCACAAAGGCTAGTAGACATACATAGCACAATGGCTAGTAGAGACATACATAGCACAAAGGCTAGTTGAGACATACATAGCACAATGGCTAGTAGAGACATACATAGCACAAAGGCTAGTAGAGACATACATAGCACAATGGCTAGTAGAGACATACATAGCACAAAGGCTAGTAGAGACATACATAGCACAAAGGCTAGTAGAGACATACATAGCACAAAGGCTAGTAGAGACATACATAGCACAAAGGCTAGTAGAGACATACATAGCACAAAGGCTAGTAGAGACATACATAGCACAAAGGCTGGTAGAGACATACATAGCACAAAGGCTAGTAGAGACATACATAGCACAAATGGTAGTAGAGACATACATAGCACAAAGGCTGGTAGAGACATATAGCACAAAGGCTAGTAGAGACATACATAGCACAAATGGTAGTAGAGACATACATAGCAGCACAAAGGCTGGTAGAGACATATAGCACAAAGGCTAGTAGAGACATACATAGCACAAATGGTAGTAGAGACATACATAGCACAAAGGCTGGTAGAGACATACATAGCACAAAGGCTAGTAGAGACATACATAGCACAAATGGTAGTAGAGACATACATAGCACAAAGGCTGGTAGAGACATATAGCACAAAGGCTAGTAGAGACATACATAGCATAAAGGCTGGTAGAGACATACATAGCACAAAGGCTAGTAGAGACATACATAGCATAAAGGCTAGTAGAGACATACATAGCACAATGGCTAGTAGACATACATAGCACAAAGGCAAGTAAAGACATACATAACACAAAGGCTAGTAGAGATACATAGCACAAAGGCTAGTAGAGACATACATAACACAAAGGCTAGTAGAGACATACATAGCACAAAGGCTAGTAGAGACATACATAGCACAAAGGCTAGTAGAGAGATACATAGCACAAAGGCTAGTAGAGACATACATAGCACAAAGGCTAGTAGAGACATACATAGCACAAAGGCTAGTAGAGACATATAGCACAAAGGCTAGTAGAGACATATAGCACAAAGGCTAGTAGAGACATACATAGCACAAATGGTAGTAGAGACATACATAGCATAAAGGCTAGTAGAGACATACACAGCACAAAGGCTAGTAGAGACATACATAGCACAAAGGCTAGTAGAGACATATAGCACAAAGGCTAGTAGAGACATATAGCACAAAGGCTAGTAGAGACATACATAGCACAAATGGTAGTAGAGACATACATAGCATAAAGGCTAGTAGAGACATACATAACACAAAGGCTGGTAGAGACATACATAGCACAAAGGTTAGTAGAGACATACATAGCACAAAGGCAAGTAGAGACATACATAGCACAAAGGCTAGTAGAGACATACATAGCACAAATGGTAGTAGAGACATACATAGCACAAAGGCTAGTAGAGACATACACAGCACAAAGGCTAGTAGAGACATACATAGCACAAATGGTAGTAGAGACATACATAGCACAAAGGCTGGTAGAGACATATAGCACAAAGGCTAGTAGAGACATACATAGCATAAAGGCTGGTAGAGACATACATAGCACAAATGGTAGTAGAGACATACATAGCATAAAGGCTAGTAGAGACATACACAGCACAAAGGCTAGTAGAGACATACATAGCACAAATGGTAGTAGAGACATACATAGCATAAAGGCTAGTAGAGACATACATAGCACAAAGGCTAGTAGAGACATACATAGCACAAAGGCTAGTAGAGACATACACAGCACAAAGGCTAGTAGAGACATACATAGCACAAATGGTAGTAGAGACATACATAGCACAAAGGCTGGTAGAGACATATAGCACAAAGGCTAGTAGAGACATACATAGCATAAAGGCTGGTAGAGACATACATAGCACAAAGGCTAGTAGAGACATACATAGCATAAAGGCTAGTAGAGACATACATAGCACAATGGCTAGTAGACATACATAGCACAAAGGCAAGTAAAGACATACATAACACAAAGGCTAGTAGAGATACATAGCACAAAGGCTAGTAGAGACATACATAACACAAAGGCTAGTAGAGACATACATAGCACAAAGGCTAGTAGAGACATACATAGCACAAAGGCTAGTAGAGAGATACATAGCACAAAGGCTAGTAGAGACATACATAACACAAAGGCTAGTAGAGACATACATAACACAATGGCTAGTAGAGACATACATAGCACAAAGGTTAGTAGAGACATACATAGCATAAAGGCTAGTAGAGACATACATAGCACAATGGCTAGTAGACATACATAGCACAAAGGCAAGTAAAGACATACATAACACAAAGGCTAGTAGAGATACATAGCACAAAGGCTAGTAGAGACATACATAGCACAAAGGCTAGTAGAGACATACATAGCATAAAGGCTAGTAGAGACATACATAGCATAAAGGCTAGTAGAGACATACATAGCACAAAGGCTAGTAGAGACATACATAGCACAAAGGTTAGTGGAGACATACATAGCACAAAGGCTAGTAGAGACATACATAGCACAAAGGCTAGTAGAGACATACATAATGTGTTTAATGATCAGGGAAAAACTTGATGAAAATTACATTCTCTTACAAAGTAAATTGACTTTCTAACACTAGATTATTTTTTGTGGCAATGTAATGTTGTTTTCAACAACTTTTCCAATTTTTTTTTTTTTTTTTTTGGTTTTTTTTTTTAATATCTAAATGTCTGGTTTTATTTTGCAAAACACTCAGAAACACAGGGGTCTTGCATGCAAAACTATATATATGGTTGAAAAGGACTGTTAAGAAAGATGTAATTTAAAATTGGGGTTTTGTTGATCTTTAACAGTGCTAATACTTGCTAAAATATCAGTATAAATGATAGAATCAGAATTCAAATGTAAAATAATTCCCTATTCACATTTTACCTGTGTCTCATCATGACAAATAACACCTAAAAAATAAAGTTTAATATGTATAACATTTTAAAACTTGCAAATATATAAGGAATTTTGCTGGTACTCAATTTCAATATCATCTTTCTGTGTGAGTTTTTTTTACATATATACATGGTATATATATATACATTGTATATATATATATATATATATATATATATATATATATATATATATATATATATATATATATATATATATATATATATACATGTATATATATATTTGCATCTGACAATGCACAAACTGTTGCTGGAAAGAGGAGAGAAATGCCTACATCACTCACATTACTTGATTAAGTACTCTCATGAATCCGAAAGAAATCACCAAATATTAAAAAGATATCCTGATCATGGTTATACATGACTATTATGATTAAATAGTATGTTTAAAGCATAATATAATCTGTCCCAATTAAAAAACAATATTTATCATGGTGACCAGGGACATAAAACTACATGTTAACCATTTCTTTTCAAAAGTGCAGATATAAGAGTAATTGTGGAAGATTTTTTAGAGGAATAATGAATGTATTTGCTTTTGTGTGTGTATGTGTGTGTGTGTGTGTGTGTGTGTGTGTGTGTGTGATGGCCGAAGTGTGATCACACAGAGCCAATAATGTAGGTGACAATGTCAAATTAATGTTGTCTTTAACAAGAAAGTCTTTTTTTGTTCAAAAAAGAATTTGTTTCCTTTTTGAAAATGATATATTTTCTCATCATTTTGAAGTTGCGGTAAATCATTGACGTCATTGAGTAGCACGTGCAAAGCCGATTAGGTCACGAGAGTATGAATCGAATGCATCTACACAAATAACTGACGTGTATACATTAGCCCTTGTCATCTTTGAGCAATATAGTATACAGTATGTTAAAATATAGTCTATATTATAACATATATTTCATAGAATTGGGCAATGGCCATATCTGATGCAATAGCTTCTGGCAATAGATTAATCCTAAATCACCATATTTCAATGTCTAGAGAAGAAAGGGTTTCCTCTCCCAGAGAAGTGCATCATTGAATTAGGTTGCTCTTGCATTTTATATCTTTTAATGATTGGATTTTAGAGAGTCATTAAGCCATTAAGCCAATGGAGAAGCAGCTGACAGAGGATGGGGGTATACCGGGTATATTCAATTCATGTGAAGAAAAATAATAGCCTTGCAACCTTTGCTTCACATATAAAAAATCATAGTTTAATTAACAGTTTAAAATGTTGGCAAAAATTAAAATAAAGACAAACATTTACATTTTTATTATTCAATATCTTATAAAATTTAGAGCCAACCTCCGAGTCGCGAGGGACCAGTTTTTTTGTTTCAACCAATATCCGCCGATCACAGCAGCTGGGCTGGAGTAGTAACAATTTCAGGAAACAAAATTAAATTTTCAGCAAATAAGGGTGACAATAATTATAGCCTAAACACCCTAATGATGACTTGATATGGATTTAGTTACCCAGCTTTACTAGGCCTCTTCAATATAGGCTGACGCGACCAAGTGTCATACTATTTGGGCGCTCATGAATATTAATTAGCAAGAGATTCGAGTTACGTCATTGTATCATGCACGTGCTGTCCTATTGAAAGGCTGTAATTACATCATCGCACCGTGCACATGCAGTTGGATACATTCAAGGGGCGGGGCTAATGGAACAGACCTATTTGAACATATCTCATCTCATAAGCAGAGAGGGAGTTATATACTGAGCCCGATGCAAAGGAGAGTAGGATTTAGTGAATGTGCATAAATATGTCAGTGACATATTTGTATGATTTTCCTAGATGTAGCCCAGATCTCACTCAGAGCTCAATCCATATATAGCAGACCACAACAGGTTTGCAGTTCCATTTTCAATGACTTTTAAGTGCATCTGCACTTTAGAAAATATTTTCATAAGACCATTGTCAGATTTAACATTACTCGTTTCAACAACATGAAATTGTGATAGATACTGGCAATCAATAAACTGAAATGCAGCTCTGTTGTCATCCACTGTATAAAGGTTCTGAGATATTGAGAAAATATATATTAATTAACCTTTAATGTCAATTACAAAATTTATGTATTGTGACCAGCAGTTAAATATGAATATTTTCATGTTTTTCACTCCAGATTTTCAGTAAAAACTGCTCACATCGATAGTAGATCGTCTACTTTCATGACCTGTGGAGTAAAAATGATACATGTTCAATATGTACATGTACAGAATTATCAAGAAATTCACGCATTCAGCAAACCCGCAGTTTGTCCGAGTTATATATTGAGTCATACGGTGATGTTTGGTCATGTGACCACTTCTAATGTAATTTCACAGTGACAACATCACTCGTACCGTGAAAACAAATAAACATTTTGAAAGGCAGTGGGAATACAAGAAGACATGTAACATGAGACACAATATTCAGCTCAATTGCAATTTGCATGATTAGTACACCACAGTTTTACTCGATATTTGACGGAGTTAAAAATGTCCAAGTTTCAACTGCCGGTTTCAGACATTTGCCGGTCACAGTAACTAAATTTCAATATTGATGTTTTTTAGTATTTACAATGTACATCTTTAAGTTTACTCAGCAAAACCAATTGGCATCCCGCCGAGATGTACATTTCGCCATGTCAAATAATCTCAACAAAGATATCATTAGATAACAAAATATAATACATATCCTTTGGTATAGTTCTGAAGTGTCTGTGAACTCTATCCACATAATTCTTCCCGAACAGCAGTGATGAAAGTCAGCATTCAGAAAAAAACCCTACCCCTACCCCCTTTCAGAAATGTCATTTTGGATGTTTCAGACTGAGTTCAGACCATTTTAATTTTCATATTTGAAGACAAAATAAACCTGAATTCAGGTTATTTCCTGAAGACTTTCATCACTGGAACAGAGACAGCTTATGGGCCAATAGCACATGAGCAATGATTATCAACTCAAGTTATTTCAAGCTGTTCCTGACTTTGGTGAAAGATCTTCTCCAAATGTGGTCTGATGTGATATTATCTCACCCTGATTTGACCCTGTGTCTCTCGCGACCTTAGTACATATTTGTACTCATTAGATCAGTCTATACTTTTGATATAATCTTTCCGAACAGGTCATTAAATCACAACAACATGACTTACGTCTATTCAAAGCTATCCGCGGATGAAAAGTTTCACTTTCTCTGCCAATTTCTTTCTGGTAAATGAAAATACTAACTCTACTTTTTTGTTTCGCGAATTTTAATTTCCCTCAACAAAACTGGGTTTTTACATAGAAACATATCATAATAGTTTTCTAATCGTTATTTCTATTGGAACAAGTATTGATGACAAGATAAATTTACGAATTATTTGAAAACCTTTGAAGTACAAGTTTTCATTTCGCCAATGATAGAGTTCTTATTTTCCCCAATAAGAGCGATATTCGGGGTATGTTTTGGAGTTGACTGCGAAAGATTTCTCTAAAATTTACGAGATAAGTGGGATTTTAAAAATAATATGAGGTAAGATAAGTTTTAAAAAAATGTGAAAGACTTCAAATTATATATTCATGATGTTTTTATTCCTTGTTCATCGAAAATTCTCAAATAAATCTAAATTATTCGGTTGTACAAAGATTCAAATTGAAAACTGTTCTCCAGTTTCCAAGTTCAATTCACTTCATCTTAAAATTAACTTTTCTCAACATTATAAGTTCAAGAGAGACATTCACTTCTCTGGTAAATAATGAAAATTTGGAGTAGAATCACTGCCTACATTGGTAAGTAATTTCTGTATCTTTGACTCCAGTGACAGACTTGAACTTTGGGCCAAATTGGGGGAATGGTAACAAGTGAAGTCAGCCCCTGAGTGAAGTGTGACCCTAGGAGAAGTCGGCCCCCACATTTAGGTGACTAGATTATCAAGTTACCGGAAGGAAATTATCGGCTACCGAGGGTCGCTAGGGTTAGTTAATGCCCTTCGGGTCAAATAGCCTTCTCGAAGGAGATTTCACGAGGTTTGAGCCAGTACAGAGTGACTGGGGCAGGCCTCTCTTGGGGGCCGAGTTCACTGGTATTCGGGGGAATAACTCCTTAATCATAATGTTTAGCCCATGTAGATTTGGTTGTTTTGCAAGACGAACCATTATAATTCTGGAATAGAGTATCTGCTTACTAAATTCATGAAATTTATAGCTGTGGTTGTTCATGCAATTTGCTCAATGAAATACTGGGGTAAACAAGAAAAGGTGGAGCTCCACATGTAACACAGATGGGAAAAAAAATTAACAAACAAAACAAAAATTACAACAAAGGAAACAAAAATTACAACAACAACAACAAAAATGAAATTATTGCAAATCGATGAGCAAAATGAATTTATTTTTATTCATCATTTAGCAACATTTAATATGGTATACACAAGATTTTTTTAGCACAAATGAATGCAAACCGTCTTTTTAGTTTCAATTATGTAATAACCTCTAATATCTCTCAGGCACTGATGCTAATCACAAATGTATATTTGCTTTTCATTTTTGTTCTAATTGTCTGATTTACACCAAATTTGAACAAAATCAACTCTGAATTTCATGCTCTATTTCAATGCAATATCCATTGATGGTTTTGTATGTCGATGGGCGAAGACGATGTTGTCATATTGAACTTTTTGTAATCACACACTTTTTCTTTGTTTACATTGATATATAAATATATTTATATATGCTAGCACATGCGCATAAAACAATCTATTAGCATGCACGCTGACGAACACTCCACAGTGGCATCAGTTGTTTGAACCATATTGACCACAAGAAATGCTGAATTACAATCAGAGAATAACACAGAGAATAACACAGAGAAAAATCATGATTCAGTCTGACGACATAACTATGATTACATTGTAATACATCACCTGTAGTATAGTGATGATGTAATGCAAGAGATGAACAAATTAAGAGATATTCATTCCTTTTGAGATGGAGATGACGAGAAACTTTTGATTGTTACAGTTCATGTTATAAAATATTCTATCTTGTTATCAGCCAACCTATTATTTAACTTACCAAATCACTTTCAAATTGGTGCCCGGTACTTGGTTTTGATTGTTTTAAGTTTGTTCTCTGATTTAGTGGAATGAAAATGTTACCTTGCATATATATCTTTTCAGGTTAAGAGTGAGAATCATGCTGAATACTGAAGCATATATTTAAGCATAAATTAGAATGGCGTCAACCTCAGCTTCACAGGAATCATTGTCCTCACCTCAGAAACGAACTTGCTCATCTCTATTTGGGGCAAATCTTGGTTCAGACACATCCATCTTGCTAGAAGCTCCGAATTACAGCCAAAAGATCCTGAGAGGGCTGCACCTGCTGAGGGCCCAGGAACTGCTATGTGACTACACGTTGATTGCAGATGACTGCACGCTTAAGGTGCACAGAGCGGTGATGGTCGCCTGTAGTGATTACTTCCATGCCATGCTCACAGGTCAGTTTGATGGGAGAATACTTAGAATTACCAGTAGGTTTTGGAAATTTATAATTTCAGTTTTCTTATTGTTCTATAGATATTGTTATAATTAATCATTTAACAACCATACTCTCCCCTCACACAACCATACACACAACCATACTCTCCCCTCACACAACCATACTCTCCCCTAATACAACCATACTCTCCACTTGCACAACCATACTCTCCCCTAATACAACCATACTCTCCCCTAATACAACCATACTCTCCCCTCATACAACCATAATCTCCCCTCATACAACCATACTCTCCCCTCATACAACCATACTCTCCCCTCATACACCATTAATTATGTGCATAATTTTGCAGGGGAAATGCGGGAGAGTCGTGAAGACTGTGTGGAGTTGAAAGGTGTAACTGCTACAGGACTAGAAGCAGTGGTTAACTTTGCATACACAGGTAATGATCTCCTCACAACAATTTTAAATTTGGCATTTTTGATCAGAAATTTATTTTAATTTGCTCTTTTCAATTGCCGATACTTAGCCAAGATCTGTTTTTTACTCTTAATTTTTTTTTACCAAAATAAGAGGTAAATTTATCATACCAACTCAACACTATTGGGTGCTAGTATTTCATTTTCCACACTACAGATATGTCTAATCAAGATCAAATTTATGAGATTGGCAGCTAGTCATTGGTAACCATGACTTTTTTAAGAATCAGTGATTGCTAAACATAACTTTTTCAAGATTCTAATTGTTTACCATGACATTGGAGCCATGATTGTTACTATACAGATAATTTGTCAAAGGAATTATTTAATGTTTGACATTTATAAAGCATTTAATGAATGTGTTGCAGGGAGCGTGGAGCTGAGCCTGGATGACCTTGAGGACGTCCTGTCTGCCGCCACTCACCTTCAGATCTCTGAGGCAGTCGAACTGTGCTGCCAGTTCATGCAGATGGCCATCACCGTGGAGAACTGCGTCGACATCCTCAACCTCACAGAACTCTTCTCTCTGCCCAACAGCAGGCTGAAGGCCAGAGAGTTCATACTTGAACATTTTGAGACATTTTCTGAGTCAGAACAATACAACAAGCTCAATCACGACCAGTTAGCTTTTATGCTTGAAGAGAACAGTCTCAAAGTGTTGACAGAATTCAAGTTGTTTCAGTTGGTGCTAAAGTGGATAAACAATGATAAGCCGGAGAGGGAGCAGCATATAGCTCAGCTGATGAGCCAGCTGCGGCTCCCCCTGTTGTCAGGTGAGGAGCTTGTGGACCAGGTCAGCCGTGTCGAGGTCATGAGGCAGAACAAAGAATGCAGTGACCTCCTGACTGAAGCCAAAGATTATCACATTGTGGTCAGCAAGCAGCCGTTGCTGCAGACAAATCGCACTCAGGTGCGCTCCGACAAACAGAGCCTCGTCATGTGTCACGAGGAGAACCTGGAGAGCTACGCGTTCCAGACCGAGAAGCACGCGTTCTTGAAGGACGGTCCCGTCCCGCTGTATAGCCCTTGTGTGGCAGTGGTGGATAACTTTATGTATGCGTGTGGTGGGAAGTATGACAGCAATGAAAATAATGAAATTGCCACAGCCAGATGTTTTAGGTATGATCCGCGGTTCGATTCTTGGTTCGAGCTGACGTCGATGAACGAAGCCAGGAAAGACTTTGCAATGGTGATTCTCAATAACATGCTGTTTGCCATTGCTGGGCAAGATGAGAACATGGTGATGTGTACTGTAGAGTGTTTCTCTATTGCTAAAAACGATTGGGAAAGTCGGGCCAGCATGGACTACTGTGTATATGGCCACGCTGCGGCAACGTGTAACAATCACATCTATGTTTGCGGCGGCCAGAAATTTGACGGTCACTGCAACACAGTGAAGGTATATAAGGACCAATCACATAGCTGGGATCATGAACAGCCCATGAATCATGCACGCAGCAACCACGTGGTCGTAGAGATCGGCGGTGGTCTGTTTGTGCTCGGTGGTAACACGGAGGACTCGTACGGCTTCCCTGTGCCAGTGACCACGATAGAACGATTCAACCCAGTCACACACCAATGGACTATTATGGAGGCTCAGATCAACATCCGAGAGTCTGGATCAGCTGTGCTGGAGGACATCGTGTACATCGTAGGAGGCATCAACGGCCAGCATTACTACTCTGACCTCATACAGAAATATAACCCCGCCAAGGACAAAGTTGATTTAGTTGCAAAGTTTCCTAGCAGGATTCATGGCCGGGCAGGCTGCATCCTCACCCTGCCACAGTATGTGTGAACATCCTCACCCTGCCACAGTATATATGAACATCCTCACCCTGCCACAGTATGTGTGAACATCCTCACCCTGCCACAGTATATATGAACATCCTCACCCTGCCACAGTATGTGTGAACATCCTCACCCTGTCACAGTATATATGAACATCCTCACCCTGCCACAGTATGTGTGAACATCCTCACCCTGCCACAGTATATATGAACATCCTCACCCTGCCACAGTATGTGTGAACATCCTCACCCTGTCACAGTATGTGTGAACATCCTCACCCTGCCACAGTATATATGAACATCCTCACCCTGTCACAGTATATGTGAACATCCTCACCCTGCCACTGTTTGTGTGAACATCCTCACCCAGCCACAGTATATGTGAACATCCTCACCCTGCCACTGTTTGTGTGAACATCCTCACCCTGCCACAGTATGTGTGAACATCCTCACCCTGCCACAGTATGTGTGAACATCCTCACCCTGTCACAGTATGTGTGAACATCCTCACCCTGTCACAGTATGTGTGAACATCCTCACCCTGCCATTGTATGTGTGAACATCCTCACCCTGCCACAGTATGTGTGAACATCCTCGCCCTGCCATTGTATGTGTGAACATCCTCACCCTGCCACAGTATGTGTGAACATCCTCACCCTGCCATTGTATGTGTGAACATCCTCACCCTGCCACAGTATGTGTGAACATCCTCACCTTGGCACAGTATGTGTGAACATCCTCACCCTGCCACAGTATGTGTGAACATCCTCACCCTGCCACAGTATATGTGAACATCCTCACCCTGTCACAGTATGTGTGAACATCCTCACCCTGCCACAGTATGTGTGAACATCCTCACCCTGCCACAGTATGTGTGAACATCCTCACCCTGCCATTGTATGTGTGAACATCCTCACCCTGCCACAGTATGTGTGAACATCCTCACCTTGGCACAGTATGTGTGAACATCCTCACCCTGCAATTGTATGTGTGAACATCCTCACCCTGCCACTGTTTGTGTGAACATCCTCACCCTGCCACAGTATGTGTGAACATCCTCATCTACCCCTGTATGTGTGAACATCCTCACACTAGCACAGTATGTGTGAACATCTTCACCCTGCCACACATACCACAGTATGTGTGAACATCCTCACCCTGTCACAGTATGTGTGAACATCCTCACCCTGCCACAGTATGTATGAACATCCTCACCCTACCACAGTATGTGTGAACATCTTTGCCTACCACTGTATGTGTGATCATATTCACCCTGCTCAAACTTATGTGAAAATCATCATCATATGAAGATCATTGATCCATTGTTAACGATATGAACATCCTCAAACTTCCACAAATTATATAAACATCTTCACCCTTCATCAAATTATGTTAATATGTGTTCATCCTTTTTTTAAATTAATTGAAAAAACATCTTCACTTTTCTTTACATTATGTACAAAACCTCATCCTAGAAGAGTCTTGTTTCTCATTGCCCACATCAAAGATTATCTCCAAGAAAAATACCTCCAGGTTTCAGTTGTGGGCAGTAATTTTCAACTGTTATCATAGTCAGAAGATTATGAAATAAATATGGACATGGTGCACTAAACTATTTTACAAGTTGTAAAATGTTAAAAATGTGATTATCCAGAATAAGAAAAGCTGTATTCATTACATTTGATCCTAATGTTATTGAATTGGTTTGTGAAAAATTTGGTCAGGGTGAAAAGTTTAGATTCTGCTCCATGTGGCAATTCTGCTGACAAGCGATATATATATACAGTGACCGGCAACTGTCCGAAACCGGCAGATTAAACTCAGACATTTTTTAACTCAGTAAAACATAAAGCAAACCTTGCTGTACTAATTGCAATTGAGTTGAGTATTGTCTCTCACACGTTATCTTGTATTCCCACTGCTTTTCAAAACGCTATAAGTGTTTATTTCTTTTCACGGCATGAGTGATGTTGTCACTGTCAAATGACGTCAGAAGTGATGACTTAGCCAACTTCTCCGTATAAGTCAATGGAAACTCGGACAATCTGCAGGTTTACTGAATGCATGAATTTCCCAATAATTCTGTAAATATTGAACGGATAGCATTTTTACTTCACAGGCCTTTAAGACTGACGGTCTTCTATCAATGTGAGCAGTTTTTACAAAGTTTCGAAAGGTTTTGTGAAAATCGGGAGTGAAAAACATGAAAATGTCCGGATTTGGCTGCCGGTCACTGTATATATAGATATTTTAATTGGATTTTACTTGGACCTCCCTGTAAATGGGAAACAAGACCCTTGTTTTTCTGACCTTATTACATTTTACAACAATGTGACCCTTTCCAAAGTTATTGAAAAAAACTCATTAAACTCAACATGTTTTGGATTCTTTGCTCAGCACTGAATGTCACAAATGTAGTCCTGTTAGTTACATAAATATATATGTATGAATTATTTGTTGCCATTTTAAGGTAAACAAGCTTTATTTTTAAAATTGATGGGAATTTGAATGCATTTTAAATATATAACATACACATGCACTATTTAATCTGAATACTTTCTCATGATTTGACCAGAGACTTCTTGGAACAGTTTGATTTGAAAATATAAAATAAATTATTTGTTACTTTGAGCTGTTTCTTAATTGATATTTTTAACTATGTCAGCCTAACTTCTGTGATGAGAGAGAGAAATTTTCTGTCATTTTCTCTGTCAATCAAATTAGATCTTCTTCTCTGAAACTATTGGTCAAAATTCTTAGCTTTCAGTAAGTGAGATGTTGTATTTTCAGGGGACCAATTAATTTTTCATTAGACTCATATTTTTTCCCATTTTTTTCAATGATTTTTGAAGAAAATGTAATCTGTCACTCACTTGTCAGGGAGGCTGCCATTTTGAATAACATGACAATTATTAGTCAGCGAGAATCAAGTTAACAAGTTGGTACCAAATTCAATATGTAACCTGCATTTTGATTGATCAAAATTATTATCTGCTGGAAAGGGATTTAAATGATCATTTATGAAGCAATTTCCAAAAAATGTTTACATTAAAAAAACAATGATCAGCTCTAAAACCATTGGCCATTTTAATTATTATTTCCATAACTATACATGAGAAATCATATCAAATACTCAGTATTAGGATAAATGCATAAAATGGGACCTATGTTCAGTCTTAACTGAAGAATCTTTTTTAAATAAGGAAATGTCAAAACATTTTGAGGATATACCTCAGAGACTCCCATCCATATATTATCAGTTTTCAGCTCACTTGTTATAATTTGTATGCCTTCCAACATTAGAACATTTGCTCAGTAATTTATAAACTTTATTTTAAAGACTGAGAGAAAAAGGTAAAATAAAGAACTGCATGTCTGAGTGTTTAAAAGGTATGTTATTCTTATTGAAAGCATAATGTACACTGGGAGTGAGAAAGATGAATTTTAAGTATTGTGGTCATTTTGGAATGGAGGGTAGCAGAGATGTAGCTTTAGGATGAGGTTCAGGTCCAGACAAGACTATATTGAGGCATTGATCTAATAAAATCACTGTTTGCATTGCAGTACCCATCTGCACATGGCATATGTTATTATATTGTATTTTTTATTTAAAATACATTGCAGTGGGAAGGAATGTGATAAAAGTGGTTATTTTAATATTTTATTATTTGCAGTATTAAATGTCACTAGAAATGGATTTGTGACATTGTAATTTTGTATGAAATCAAACGAATAAAATGCTGGTTTAAAAAAAAAATAATAGCACTTTTAATTTTTTTTTGTGTTGTTTGAAATCATGTTCATTTAGTATGCATGTTGACTGAGTTACAGCCCCGTGGATCTTGACTGAGTTACAGCCCCATGGATCTTGACTGAGTTACAGCCCCATGGATCTTGACTGAGTTACAGCCCCATGGATCTTGACTGAGTTACAGCCCCATGGATCTTGACTGAGTTACAGCCCCATGGATCTTGACTGAGTTACAGCCCCATCGATCCTCACAGCATAAACCAGGTTCATAAGGGATGGTAACAGTCAAGAATAATTGATGAATATTCATAATGAGTGACTACTGCTTTAAGATCCTAATGCCATGTCAGCCCCTGACATGAGGAGGGGGCCTTGAAATCAATGTTCTCCTTTGAATTTATAGATTAAAAATAACCATCTGTTTTCCAAGTCTTCTGTTACAACCAACCATCTACAGGAATATCCACAACACTACGCATTCAGATTTAAAACTATTTGTTACTAATTTTGCATAACCATTATTGATTGCAATACCCAGTAATAACAAACCAATCACCACTCTGCTCCACTGTGTATGAGTACCTATCAATATCATGAACTAATTTATTTGGCCCTTTTATTGGATCAAATATGTTTTCAGACAGCCCACTAGCATGGCAGAAAGCACATCCTGACACTTCAGTGGATCTATTTTATTATATTGTTCACCAAATAGTCCCAATTATTTTTATTTTATGTATGAGTGCTTGATCAAATTTAGTTTTAGTTTGATACTATGTTAGTGCTAACTATCATTCTGGCTGACTCTATAAAGTCCACCAGAGGGCGTTATGATCATGCACTCTTGCTCATGAGAGTCAAGAAAACAGGTTCTCTTTCACGTGCCCTGGGTACTTCCGGTGTAAACATTACAAAACTCACTTCTGACACCTATCAAAATGTTACGTATCAGGCCGTTATTAAACGCTGGATCGAAATATTTAGCATCTAGATATGTTCATTATGTCCAGGGTCAGTCTCCGGAACCCAGGATTAGGGAATACTTCTATTACGTCGATCACCACGGACAGGTACATGTACTTTGTAACTTGGGCAGTTATGACATAATAATATTATTAATATGAGTGATCAGTCGACAGTACTAGTAGGAATCTTGCACAATGTAGGAATAATTCCTACATTGTGCAGGACAAAGTAGGAATTCCTACATTGTGCAAATAAGTAGGAATATCAGAGTCAAGAATCCAAATGTCAGGAATAAGAATGAGGAGGTTTAGGCAATATGAACATAGGACTGTTATAATAATAATGATGATATGAGAATGCACTGATATTAGTTGTGTGCATAAAAAATATGATTTTATCAGTGATATGTACATTTCTCATTGGCAAATAGGTAGATATCTGCGTGTGGGCTTGTAAATGTAGATCTACAATTGCGATACGAATATTCCAAACAAACAAAAATGTTTGTACATTTTTTGTCAAAGTAAAATGACAATCAATATTTCTATTTCCAAAAATGTCATATCTCTATTATAATGTACTAGTCAATCAAAATTTGTAACCATATTCTATAATGCCAACAATGTCCAATTAAGCCAGAGGAAGTGTCTGTAATTTTTTTAAATACAAAATATAATAGTAAACTAATAAACATTGTAATTATATTAGCCACATCCAGTCATATCAGTTATTGATATATCTGAAAATTCCTACTTATTTGCACAAAGTAGGAATTCCTACTTTGGGCAGTTGCACAATGTAGGAATTCCTACTGGGCCCTGATTCCTACTGGGTGCAAGACAGTACTACTCGTATTCAGTACTCACAGTCACGGTACACGCAACTTCTCAAGTTCTGAGCAGTCAAAGACTTTAGCACTAGCCCGTAGTCCCAGACTAGTACTAGTAGAAGCACTGTCGGGCCATTACAACTTGCCCTGATACGAGCCCGACTGTCTAATCATGATTAAACCATAGAGAAAATATAGAATACTTATACTTTACTTATAGAATACTTATACTTTCTCTATGATTAAACCTAAAAAATAGAATTATACGAAAAATGGTTTGGGCTTGTACACTTTGATTCAGGCAAGTGCAAATTCTGCTTACTGGCCGGAATGTCTAGTAGCCTCAAAAGTATTTGACCCAGACTGAAAGTCTACATATTGATATACATGTACTCTACCTGCAGGAAAATAACAGCTCAAAAATCTTGAAATCTCAAAAATGACCATATGACCCAATAGACCTTTACCAATCCTTAACTCTAAATTCTGTGAGAGTTCTTATCAGACCGTTGAATAATTCAATATATTCAATATATTCATTAACATGGATGGAGAAGATATGTTAGAGATAGGATGGAGACAGTCCCTATGCCATGAGTAAAGTTTATATACTAGTAAGTGGAGACAAATTGAGCTATGTGACACAAGTATTTGTAGATTGGATAACGCTCTTTAAGCACCAGAACCAATTTGGTGGAACAAACTCTTTGTAACTGCAGATACCAGGCAGAGAAGAATGGTTCTGTTTGTTCATATATCATTATTACCTACTTTTTCTGTCTTCTAAACTAATAATTTGGCCTTCAGGGTCCAAAAATCCTGAAGGGGATTTCATTAGTTTTGAGCAGTTGCAGACTGACCAGTACCGACTTCATATCAGAATTATTAACAGAACAATCTCTGTGATATCAGGAAAGATTTAAAAAAGGGAGTAATTAATTAGGCTTTTATTAAAGATTTTCCAAACACTTCTGTGAATGCAGCCTTAAAAATGGAAATAGATATGAAAGGCAAAATTAGAACTCTTAAATTTATGATCTTTGAATTTTTTACCTTTTAAAATTTGTGCATAAAACTGTTAACAATGTAAATATTTTAGCTGTGTAATCTCTCTTTTATTATAATTTATTTTTTTCTGCAGCTTTTTCTGGATGATGCAAGAATGAAGAACTTTACATCCTGCTTTAAAGGTAAAATTTTCCTTATGTTTCTTGCGCTTCTCACTTCTTGACCATGTGATGTTAATATATAAAGACACCTTAAGGAATTCTGGAATAGTATGAAACACTTAAAATAAAATATAATATATTTTTTTTATTGCCAATCCCCTGAAGGGTCACTTTATGTGACAGAAAACGTGTTGGTCATTGATTAATCAGATATAATTTAGAAAATTGTCTGGAGTGATTTATTCTGATAATAGATATAAAAAAATTATATCTTGGCTGAAGTTGACCATCATACATTATAATTTACCTTGGTAACTATGACCAAATTTCAACAGTGAAATTCATATTTATCTACACCATCAGAGGTGTTTTTAAAATGATCCGATTTTTGTCTAATTTACAAATACAAAGTCACGCCTTCAAGAGAATACTGAGATCCCTGCCCAAAGGCGAAGAGGGATAAATCGACCAAGTTTACCAAGTTTAAGTTTACCAAGTTACCAGTTGTTGTGTTTTTCCTTGAATGGGAACTTTTCCTCAATTGGAAACTGTGATTATTCTCAAATTACTGGGTCAACTATTAATTCTATCAGATGTAACTTCTTTTAAGGACACTTGGTGGGATAAAAAATAAAATACTCAATTTTATTAAGTCAATATTAACATTTATTTACAGCACAATATATATACAGTATATACAAATACACATTTTCTTCCTTAACTTCAAATATATGCAATTGATATCTCACACAATGCATTTGAACTCAGTATTGCTGTGGTTCATATTATGTACAGTAAGTCTCATTAAACACCATTGGTCATTGATTCACATTTAAGCACATGTAGAGTCTCTTGCACAATAGGACCACATCACACAGCCGCCCTGATGTCCTGAGTCAGACTGTCCATGACATGGGACTCCAGCTTACGGACTGTGTGTCGGCGGGAGGCAATCTCTGTCAGGGTCTTGGTGTTATTGGAGCGTCTGCGATGGTTGGAGAACCACTTCTTGACCTGTTCCACTGTGATGCCCCCAGCCTCGGCCATCACCTCTGCCGTGTCGTAACTAGGATAGGGATGTTCTGCGTTGCGGTCATACCAGGTCTTCATGATCTTCACCGCCTTGGCACTCAGGTGGGACACAGACTTCTTGTTAGCTGGTTTCTTGGATAAGACTCTGCTGGCCGACCTCTTTGTCTGGATGTTTGAGGATGTAGTCTTGCCAGCAGGTGTCACTACTGAGAGCTGTCTGAGACTCTGCTCGACCCGGTTGATGAGGTAGTGATGCCTGGTGTCAAAGTGGCTGTTGATGGGCTGGGCCACGTAAGGGATGTGTGCTGAGCACTGCAGGTGAGCGAACCTCTCTGACTCTATCTCTGTGGCCTGCCGGGAGTAGAAGTCTCTCAGGGTCTGAATGGCATCGCCATGTTGAACCTTGGCAGCATCAAACTGTAGATGTAACATACTGGAGCGTATATCAATGGGCAGGTCTGCTTGAGGAGTGGTCGCCCGGGGTACCGTGCTCAGCAGGGTGTAAGGTACAGCGCCCTCTGTTAAGCAGTCATGTCTAAGAGTTGCCTGGAGATGCTGGTATAGAGGGTTTGCAGACAGGAGAGTCACAGGTGGTGCCACCTGGATACTCGACCCTCCACCACAAGGTGGCACTTCAGGGCTGGAAACCTGCACAGGAGAGTCTGGAAATGCTGACAGAGTCGTATCAAGGCTGGTGTCTGAGGAGGAGGAGAGATCACTGCAGACATCAAGCAGGACATCCTCACTGGGTGCGATGGACACATCACAAACTTCACTCTCCACCTGTAAATACACAACAAACAAATAACATTAAAACATCGTTCATTTAGAACATTTATACAATAAATCAGACATCCATCTTGAAAATTGATTCAGGACAGAAATGTACAATGCTGGGTTGATTTATACTTACATGAGAGAAATAGTTGATGCATGAAAGGTCAAGGTCGGAAAGGTTTACAGTTGTCATGGTAATAGGTTATAGATGTCACTTGATATGGTTATCAGTTCTTTGAGTGTAGATGTCTAATCTGACTTGACACTTCACACTCAGGCCTTTATATAGCAGACATCTTGTTGTGTGAACTCTACTCACAGCTGATTGGTCACTCTGCCTCAGTGGTGAATATTGATTGGTCAATGGAGATCACAAGGTACATCAAGGAAAGTGGGATTCTTTCATCTCAGAAGTTGTTGCTTTGAAGTGGATCAAATGGAATGCTGTAAGAAGGTGTGAATCTTTTCCTTCAAAGGTGTGAATAATATTGACTTTGAAGTAAAATATCAAAGGGATTAGTTTTGAGAGGTGTGAATCTTTGAGGTCAGAGGTGTGACCAATATTGACTTTGAAGTAAAGTATCAAAGGGATTAGTATTAAGAGGTGTGAATCTTTTCCTTCAAAGGTGTGATCAATGTTGGTTTGTAAATAGTGTATCAGAGGGATTAAGGTTGGGAGGTGTGAAACTTTTCTGTCAGAGACCTGACTTATGTTGTCTTTGAAATAGAACATCAAAGGTATAAGAATAAAATGTAATTTTATTTGTGGCTTAGAAGGTGAGAATGAAAGTGAGTTTTATTATGTGTGAATACTCTTGGACTTTAAATTTTATTATTGTGTGAATACTCTTGGACTTTTCTCATGTAGGATACTTTGACTTTTGATAAACACAAAAATATCATAATTTCTTTTTTTATTCAATTTTGATGTTAGCTTTTAAAGTAACAATTACCCTGTCATGAAATTTTAATTTTCCTTATTCTGGATCCTAACATTAAAAGTTACTCTTTTGACAAACTGATCTTTCCTCTAATAAAAACATTCAGAAACAAGCGCTTTATTCATTCATCTGATTATACACACTGCAAATAGTCTTGTTTGTGTCTTGAGAAATAATCAATAAATTTTAGTTTTTCCTATCTTTTCTCAATAAGAAGATAATTTATGACTTACACACAAAGTTCAAAAGGTCAACTTAAACAAATTATGGGTCAACTGTGCAAACCTCCAACAAATATCAAAATATAGTTTTCCCAAGAAATAATAAAATTATTCACATATTATTATTTCAGTCATGTAATAATCTTTTCAGAAAAGAAATTCCTGGAATTTTTCTTCAAGAGGGTGAAGGAGAATGAGACGGGGCGGTACAAAGAATTCCCCTACCTGTCTCTGTGTGGCAGAGAGCGTAACTATATACGATGCGACGACCGACCCATAGTGTTCACCCAAGTGATCCACTCCGAGGGCGAACCAGACAGGTTGGCTTACGGAGGAGCTGGAGACCGACTCACGGTTCCGTTTGAGCCAGAGAAAGTGTGCATGCTTCCGTGGACCGGTCGGATATACCATCCGGGTCCAGTCAGATGTGGCGGCGTCGGGCTGATCAAGTCGGCCCTCGCTATCGAATGGAGCAAGCATTTTGAGTTTGGGGAGGAGGGAGAATATGCCCCGCCCACCCACTTTAAATGGAGCGACACCCGATATGAACTGACCAATGAACTGGTAGACGTTGTGGCAAAAGAAAGAGACGGTTCTCACGAAGAATTACCAACAAGATGATACACCAATTATTTTGTGTTTAAAACTGTTCTAATATTATCATCTTGTGAATATTGCTCAAGATGTTCAGCTCTGAAAAAATAAACAACTCATACTGGATGACTTTATTGCAAAATTTATTATGAATTTACATATTTGCATGTTATTTAATGTTGATAGACAATAAAGACTGAGGATTATTCAAGAATGATCATTTTTAACATTAATGTGGATACTTTGTTAAAAATTATCATAATCCGAGGCAATAAAGGCTGCCAAAGTTGTACTTGCTATAAGAAAAGCACCATTTTTTTCTGATCTGACCAACCAAAACATTGTCATGTGACTGGACATTGAAAATATCATACACAATGTTCAAATATGTGTAAGGGTAAGTTGCCAAAAAATAATAAAATTATCATTATCAAATTGTGATATAAATAATAAATCAATAAATAATTGTACATACTATTTTTGTCAAATGTAATTTACTTTAGAGGAGGGCATATGGTAGGATAAAAAATTTTTTTTTATATTTTAATACATGACAGAGAAGTATTACATGAGTAAGACCAAGAATCTTGGTTTCCCATCATTACTTTTTAAAAAAGAGTAGCAAGCAGCTTACAATACTCTCAATCTTATACTTTTTTAAAAGAGATTTAATGCTCAATATCTTGGTTCAAAGCTTAATTTGGTTCAATCTGTTTCAGTCTACCAGGCCTGACAGGCTGGTGTTTTTATTTTATCCACAATAAACAAATATTTACTTCTGATCATATTTATGTTGGGGAATATTTTTTTCCTTAGCATGAATGGAAAACAAACGACTCACTGCCGAGACTAGAAACACAATATATATTTCCTCAAGGGTGTGTAGTATAAAAACTAACTAAAAAGAACATGTTTTGTGTATGTGACTAGTATTTCCTTTTATCTACAATATATGGTACAATATGGCACAAAAGGCCTCCTTCAGTGTTACAACAACAGCTATTAGATCAGATCCTCAACATAAACCCAAAGTCTCACCCAATTTCACTCTGCTCAACAAGAAGCCAGGACTCCACTCTGCTCAACAAGAAGCCAGGACTCCAATCTGCTCAACAATAAGCCATGACTCCACTCTATTCAACAAGAAGCCAGGACTTCACTCTGCTCAATAAGAAACCAGGACTCCACCCTGCTTAACAAGAAGCCCCCTGCTCAACAAGAAGCCAGGAGTCCACTCTGTTAAACAAGAAGCCCCCTGCTCAACAAGAAGCCAGGACTCCACTATGCTCCATAAGAAGCCAGGACTTCACCCTGCTTAACAAGATGGCACCTTATATTGACCTCACCCTGCAATAAGCTGACTGCCATTGGTCTTTTGGGGGTTTCATGATTGGATTCTAATAATTTGTGAAACCCTATTTTACAAATAAGGTTTTTGGAAAATTTTCAGTTTGTAATTCACAAATGCAAGAGCAAAATAAAATAGCGACCATTTAGCCTATGTAGTATAAGCCAGGGTCTCGCCATGGGATTTGTTTACAATTGTGAGGATCGTCATATCTAAGAAGGAGCAGCCCATTGACCAACAATCTACTACATTCCTACAGATATATATAGTCAATTTTCAAGTTGAGTAAATGTATAAAAGATATGATGATTGATATATATATATATTCAGTTTAAAATACAAAACAATTATCAAGAAGCATAGTTATCATTAGCAATTAGCCAATAATGCATATAGCATAAGGGATTCTGATACAAGTTTTATATCTTATTTGCTACCTACAAATCTTTTTTAAAAAAATGATAATCTTCACAACCATATAATTAGAATATAAGATATATTATGTTGTATATACTTGAACTTTTAAATATACGCCTGTAAACAAGAAAGAAAATGAAAGACTAGAAGTGCATAAAACTACAATAGCTTTATAATAAATTGTCTTGAGCAAATTTAAGAAGTATTCCTGAAGTATAAAATGTTGTCATTTATATTCTTGGCACAACCCAAGTAGATATACTTTGGTTCCCTTCTGCTTAGCAGTATGAGTGGCTCCAAGCCAGACATCTTTTTTGTTGACACATAATCTGGGTCATGTTGGGCTGGGCTATTTTGTGACCTTATGGTCTGTACATGATGTTTGTGCTTGTACATATGTTCAAAGGGTTTGTGCGACAACCTTGCATGACCAAAATGATAGAAATGCATGATAATTGTGCCTGACCTCATTTTATCACAATCATGCATGACATCATTAAGTCATAAATATGAATGACCTCAATTAGTCCTAGATATGCATGACCTCATTTATCTTAAATATCTATGTCATCAATTGCACTTTGACCCTAAACTAAGACCTAAGTGATTTTTTACCCTCTGAACTGGACACAAAGGAACCATCACATAGATATTTGGATGTTCTATGCTAGTTTCTCTGATAAATAAACTTGTAAACAGACACAGCATTTGTTATGTTAACCATTGGTTTGGTTTGCCAGTATGAAACCATTGACACTGCATCTTCAGAGTACAGCCTACAGATAGGCAGTATGCAGTTATGCAGTATACAGACAGGCAGTATACAGATAAGCAGTATACAGATAGGTAGCATACAGTTAGGGAGCATACAGATAGGTAGTATACAGATAAGCAGTATACAGATAGGCAGTATACAGACAGGTAGTATACAGATAGGTAGCATACAGTTAGGCAGTATACAGATAGGTAGCATACAGATAGGTAGCATACAGATAGGGAGCATACAGATAGGTAGTATATAGATAAGCAGTATACAGATAGGCAGTATACAGACAGGTAGTAAGTATACAGATAGGTAGTATACAGATAGGCAGTATACAGATAGGCAGTATACAGATAGGTAGTATACAGATAGGTAGCATACAGTTAGGCAGTATACAGTTAGGCAGTATACAGATAGGTAGCATACAGATAGGCAGTATACAGATAGGCAGTATACAGATAGGTAGTATACAGATAGGCAGCATACAGTTAGGCAGCATACATTTAGGCAGTATACAGTTAGGCAGTATACAGATAGGCAGTATACAGATAGGTATCATAGATAGGTAGTATACAGATAGGTAGTATACAGACAGGTAGTATACCTACACTTCAGAGAGAAGATTGTGATGCAAAAGGACACCACATTCTACTAGAGCCACACTGTATATAATTATAGTATGGTTGCACCCATGAAATATAAAATAAAGATCTTTTTTAAAACTTATAATATCAGCACTATTATAACAAACATTTGAATGTACAGATACATTATATTGTGCTGTATGTTTTTGGCATATTAGGACCAGTGTTTACAAATCGCTCTCTAAACTACCCTCCAAGATTACTTTTATTGTGATGATTTCAAAATTTACAAACTGAGAGCACAGAGCTGTGGTATGTATATCAATCCATTAAAACCCAAAAATACTGTGACATTATTTCTTTTTAAAGTGTCAAGAATAGGCATCACCAGTACTATAACATAAATGACAAATAATAAATAAACATTCAGATCGGTAAGGTCACAAAGTGATTTTGAGCCTCTGTACATATTGCAAATGGAAGTAAAAAAGCTAGTTTTTTTTTTTAGGTCAGCAATATATTGGCAAGGAAAGAATAAAAGGTCCTGCTTCTGAGGGAAGGACAGGTCCTTGTCTGTCTGTAATTCATTAAATACATTCACCTTGATGACCTCCAAAAGAATTAAAAGACACTTTTTCAAGCAGGTTTTTTTTTCTGGCCATGATCATGTGAAACTAAGAATGAATATCACAGAACAAAAAATTGATTTTGCTTTGAGTATAGAATAATGTTGGAATATTAAGGAAAAGACTGAATCTGAACAGAGTTATTTCTTGATTTTAAGCTAATGTAAGAAAATCAAGGAAGGAATTCAAGAATAGTTAGAAAAACAAGCTATCCAAAGTAGTAAATTACAACTTTTCACTTATGATTACCAAATAGTGTTGGAGAATAAATTGCAAAAAGAGACTCAATTAAAAAAGCCTTGTGATTTTTTTCTTAGACTTCATTAATTCTCTTGACTCTTTCTATCTTTTAATATGGCACTGTTATCAAGACAGCATTGAATGTAATATTGGAGTTGTATTTTGATATATATGTTTTTAATTAAATGGAAAAAAAGCTATCACTCATATTAGTAGATATGTTCCCAAACAAAAAATAAAACCCAAATGGTTCAAATTAATTTTATACAAAATAAAATGCCTTTATGGATAGCATTGGTGAATCATTTAATTTGATGGTGAACCCCAAAATAACATGTGATATATTTGAAAATAAAATAATAAATTGTATTGATAATATGAAAATAATTCATTATGGCTTAAGGTGTAAAAATCATTGAATATCACAAAAGAAAAGTTTGTTTCTATAATTACAAGCTCATAAACCATCAACTTTTTGTGTCCCCCAGACGCAGTTTGAGTATATTTTATGGCATAAAAGTCGAGTTCATATTCTGTGATGATGGATGTCAATTTTTGACATGAAAATCCCATTAATGCCAGCACCTTGCTTTGCTTTATATCCACACATACATTGACAAGCTTGCTGGTTAAGTAATCCCAACTCTGGTGTAAAGTTTTTATACTTTGGACAACAATGGCAATCTGTGTTGAGACTATAGATTTAAATACAAGCATTTGATTACAGTTTATATTTATTATGTGGCAGAATATGCCACTTGAAGCTTGCAGAGATTTTTGCTTATAGTTTCAGTTTCCTTTTATTCTGTGACGGAGGATGCCATTTGAAGCTAGTGGAGATCTCTTCCTAAAGTTTGAGTTTCCCTTTATTCTATGAAGGAAGATGCCATTCGTAGCTAGTGGAGATCTCTGCATGGAGTTTGAGCTTCCCTTTATTCTATGAAGGAAGATGCCATTCGAAGCTAGTGGAGATCTCTGCATGGAGTTTGAGTTTCCCTTTATTCTATGAAGGAAGATGCCATTCGAAGCTAGTGGAGATCTCTGCATGAAGTTTGAGCTTCCCTTTATTCTATGAAGGAAGATGCCATTTGAAGCTAGTGGAGATCTCTGTTTATAGTTTGAGTTTCCGTTTATTTTGCGGAGGAAGATGCCACTCAAAGCTGGTGAATATTTTGCTGAAGCCGAGCAGCAAGATGAGGAAGCAGATCATGGACATGACGATCACATAATGACTGATGCTGGTGCCGATCTCCAACCAACTTCCATAGTCCTGCACCAGGAAGAAGAAATGCTGGAAATATAGCAAAAATCACAGTTTATTTTGCAATTAAAGGCAACCGAAATCAATAAACACAAGTTTAAGCATAGTCCTGCACCAGGAAGAATAAAAAAGGGAAAATAATAAAAATTTATTTTATTTTACAGTTAAAGGCAACAGTTTATTTTACAGTTAAAGGCAACATAAATCAATAATAAAGACCAGTTTAAGCATATGTTGTGAAACCACAAAGATGTTTCAGTAAACATGGCATTTGACACTTAGTGGACTTTAAACATATTATTAGGGGATATTTGATTATGAATCTGATGTTTACATTGTTCATATTACTTGTTCAGTTGTTTTGTTATCAAGTTGTGATTACAAATTCTAAAATATTGTCATCAATGTGTTGAATACTTTATCATGCAAAAAGTGCATAAATTGATTCTGAATTTCCCTGATGTACCCTTGAGTAATATATACTGACCAATCCCATGAAGTCTGACATGAGGAGTACCAGCAAGAAGAGGCTCTGTGTGGGGACATTCACAGACACATGGATGGCATTGAAGGTACATGTCACAAAGATGAATGGTATGAGGACCTGTGAGACACAACATGTGAGATTATCAAACATTTGCAAAAACAGAACATTTTATGGGTTATCATCTATGCAGAGCATAACTTCTGCATTGAAGGAGAGAAATTTCTGTCATTCTGTCTGTCTGTCAACTTCAATCTTCTTCTCTGAAACTGGACTGATTTGATCTATTTTCCATAAGGCCCAGAATTTTTTTTCCATCTTTTTATAGCTTTAAGGTCATTGGCTTATGTTTAAAGTAAGTTTTAATTATTAACGGACTTAGACTCACAAATTTTGCACAGAAATTGAGATATATATATATATACCTTCCACATCATGAGTGTGCCCATAGTAAATGGTGAAAACACTGTGAGGAAGCAGTACACAGAAGCCGGGTCAAAACTGTTGATACTGGCAATGTTCCCGGTCCCAAAGAAAGATGTCAACAAGAAAAAAATCTAGAAACCTGTCAAGGACACAAAGCTGTTAAGTATGTCACCCAAGTCATCGTAATTGATAACTGGTATTCCAGTAATTTATCAATTACTTGAATTTTCAGAGCAATTTTCAAATAAAATTGTGTGAAAATGTTACAAATTCATCTATGATATGTATCCAGTTTTCTTTTTTTTCCAGCTTTCAGTCTTCTTTCAGAAATTCATAAAAGAATTTATGTTAAATTAACTTATTTCAGAGACAAAATAAAGCAGGTAAGTGGTGAATTTTGGATGAAGAAAAATCTAAATTTCTGTTCCAACTTCTCCAACTTCTCATTAAAAAAATATTTTGGTGAAAGCTTTACCTTAGAGCAAGTATCTAAGTAATATATTTATTTTTCAAGAATGACAGCATCTGACCCTCCTAGTTTTAAATTTGTCTTCTCTATTAGAAAGGATACAAAGAAGTAAGCACATCTGAGATCCGCTGCCACCAGGTAGCGCTGACGTTCCCCCAACAACGCATGTTCACTAAAGTCCATCTCCTCCAGCTGTAACTCACAATCAATTAATATATGCTTAAATAACAAAATAAAATACAAATCTAAACTAAAATATTTCATCAACTCTCCTCATCTAAATCTAAGATCATAAAAATATATATGGTAGAATAGGTTTTTAAAAAATTTGTGCTTTGGGTCTAAATTCACACATATCTTTTACAAGCAACTTAAGTAAACTTTAAATTGAATAAGTTTTCAATAAAATTTGTGTTGTGGGTCTAAAAATCACTTAATATTATTCTCTTATAAGCAGTGATATCAGACCAATGATATTAAGCCAATAAGACTGGGTACCTTTTTGTTGGACCTGACGGAGAGCTGGTGTTCTACCTGGAGCCAGACAAAGAGCAGGAAGCAGAGAGCAAGAACAAACACACTCTCATGCCTGAGACCACGTCAAGGAAGAGAGACTCCATCAGAAGCTCAATACATTATCACTCTTTTATAGCTCCATAAAAATAATGCAAATCTTAAAAATATACTTTTATACTAAAATCCAAGGTCTGAAAGTCAAATCGCATTGGCCAAGAAAAGTGAGAAATAAAAGTTTGATTATTTCGGAGCAGTAGTTTGAATGTTTCAAGGATACGATGTACTGAGGAGCAGGTAGGGAGGTGTGAAGGACATGGCAATATGTAACATCCGCGTGTACACCTGCGTCGTGGAGAACATCGGTAACACAAACGATAAACCTGAAGTACAATAAATGAGGCATTAAAATGGTGAAGCAATATAGAATATTTCAACAAATGAAAAAAATGTCTTTATTAATTCAATTGAATTCTGTATCACAAAAAAAAAATGTAAAATAGATATTATTTATGTAGGAAGGGATATTAGAGGTTACCTAGAATGGCCCAGCTCATGATTTGGTTGGAGAGTGGTAAGCCGAGCTTGTCTGCTATGCTACTGGCTGTGTCCCGTACAATGTGGATAGACAGCCCCATCACCACCAGCTGAAACGACAACACAACCACATCTCAGGCCCAGCATTACTTTCAAGATATCCCCACCCACTGAATATCCCTGACTGAATATCCCTGACTGAATATCCCTGACTGAATATCCCTGACTGAATATCACTGACTGAATATCACTGAATATCACTGACTGAATATCACTGACTGAATATCACTGACTGAATATCACTGACTGAATATCACTGACTGAATATCACTGACTGAATATCACTGACTGAATATCACTGACTGAATATCACTGACTGAATATCACTGACTGAATATCACTGACTGAATATCACTGACTGAATATCACTGACTGAATATCACTGACTGAATATCACTGACTGAATATCACTGACTGAATATCACTGACTGAATATCACTGACTGAATATCACTGACTGAATATCACTGACTGAATATCACTGACTGAATATCACTGACTGAATATCACTGACTGAATATCACTGACTGAATATCACTGACTGAATATCACTGACTGAATATCACTGACTGAATATCACTGACTGAATATCACTGACTGAATATCACTGACTGAATATCACTGACTGAATATCACTGACTGAATATCACTGACTGAATATCACTGACTGAATATCACTGACTGAAAAATTGAAAAACAATTTTGTGCCGTATTTAGAGAATATATCCTGGTGCCGTATTTAGAGAATATATCCTGGTGCTGTATTTAGAGAATATATCCTGGTGCCATATTTAGAGAATGTATCCTGGTGCCATATGTAGAGAATACCCTAAGGTAGAATGATCTATTCTACCTAGGAAGCGATGTATACTAGCAATGCACTGAGACCTATGAACCTGTTCTTGTAACACTTTACCACAAGGACCAATACTTACCTGCAATGCACTGAGGACCTGCAGTTGACGAGCATTGTCTAAAGAGCGTGGAGATCTTGACAACCATACTATGCGCACTTCAGGTCTGTAATAAATAATATGATAATTGCTCTAAGCTGTAATCATGGCAATGTTATGGGGTAATTCAGGTTGTATAAAAGAACATTATGGGAATCACAATTAAAACTGAGCGTATACATAAATACATAATTCCTTTAGCAGGCCTGGACAAGATAAGCAATGGTACAATGCCCCCAGCTCAAACACAGCTTTTTGTACAATATTCATTAAGATTAGATTAAGTTTGCCTTACCGAACTATACCAGCCACTGCCATAAGGAGAGCAACAATCCCTGCCACACACCTACAATACAGTTACATTACATTCTCAGTTAAAGTTAATCCACACCTAAACATTATTCTATATGCTATTTTCTCTCTCGGTCTAGTAACTGTTTTCCTAAACATCCTCAACCTGCCCAGTGATCAGAAACTTGACAATATTTTTTTTCCTGACCATAATTTTTCTTTTTGATCTTATTTGCTCGCAAATTATTTAACATTATGCTAGCTGGATAAAAATTTGCAGAAATATATTTATTTTAAAGACTGTTATATCTTACACAATGGGATAATTGGCATCTCGTCCTACGATGGGCATGAGAGGGAAAGCAGCCACCATGAGACAGCAAATCAACCAGCCCAACACCAGGTCCTGAAATCAAATATCATCCAATAACAATATTATTATATACTATACTTGAAACAAATCCATTTTCTCAAAGTAACTGAAGTTTTATTTTCACTGGGAATGGTTCAATATCATTGTTAAAATGGTAATTTTTGTCACTGATACATATTCAAGGTGGGATCACATATAGGTCATGCACAGAACTTACAAATGGTCTGGGATAGTTTGACACAATTTCTGCAGATGAAAAGAGGACATTTTTAAGAATAGTGAATTGAGTCCAGGCTTGAGTGGTGCCTCTGCTGCCTCGCTCCTCGACCACCTTTTATCTATAGAACCATTGACAAGATGAATCAGATCTAAACTATACCAGACTTTACCTTGTCTGACTTCCACAATGGAGTATATATCGGCCATATAGCCATGGCAGCGAGTCCAACAGATAGCAATTCTCTGTAAAAGAAGCTGGCCACTATGATTTCCAGTCCCAGAATTCCCATAACTGCGCGGGTGACGACCTGCTTGACGTATCCCCGATCCATCACATAGTGCAACACCTGACGCAGAACGTCAAACCTAAAACAAACATAACATATCACAAACATCTAATCTGAGGAGAACCTTATTAAAATATGAAAATCAGTGTCTGATTAAAAAAATTTAAGAAAAAGGAAAAAAAAAAAAAAAATCAGTGTCTGTCATAACATGCTTTTTTCTATTTTTTGGGGGGTATAGATTTTATGTTTGTTAATTCCTATTCTTTTGATAATATTTATAGATGATTATATAAATAATTGAGGGGGATGGTACTTACTGCTGTATGACTTTGTGCCAGAGAACAACTGGCAGCAGGCAGTAGACATAACACATCCATGGCAACGATTGCACTGAAACCATAAAAGTATAGGCTCATCAACCATTGGTAACAATCAAACTTTTACCTTTGAGATTCATAAAGTAATGAAAACAAAACAATTGAAGTCATGCTGTATGAAAACAATGGGCTAAGTAGAATATGTGAAATCAACAAAGACAGAAAACTTGGTTCTTTTCTATTTACTAACTTCAAATTTTTTTGTTACTAATTTCAAGTTTATTTACTTATTTCAAGTTTATAAAATGTCAAATTGTTAAAGTGATAGCAATTATATATTTTAACAATGATTCCAAAATTCATGGAACTTTATTCATATTATTCATACGTGACAAATCCACAATGACATGAAAATGTTTAGTAATAGACTATTTTTTTAGAAATAATATTAAACAAAAATTAATAAGTAACTTTCAAGACATCTTACAATACAGTAGCAAGGCTATGCAAGCTCCGAGGGAAGTGAAGATGACCCGTTTTCCCTTTTCTGTAGCCCAATAGGGGGCGCTGATGTCATCCAGCCTCAGTCTGGGTCTGACGAGTGGTGTGTGATGTCGTAGGACGATGATTGTGATGTATCCCATCCAACCCATAAACCCAAACGCTATGCTGGTCCTGCGGGATTAGAGGAAGGTTAATTTTAATCAAAATCCCAAGTTACCAAAGTTTGGAGAAATCAAAGTTTGGAGAAATCAAAGTTTGGAGAAATCAAAGTTTGGAGAAATCAAAGTTTGGAGAAATCAAAGTTTGGAGAAATCAAAGTTTGGAGAAATCAAAGTTTGGAGAAATCAAAGTTTGGAGAAATCAAAGTTTGGAGAAATCAAAGTTTGGAGAAATCAAAGTTTGCAGAAATCAAAGTTTGCAGAAATCAAAGTTTGCAGAAATCAAAGTTTGCAGAAATCAAAGTTTGCAGAAATCAAAGTTTGCAGAAATCAAAGTTTGCAGAAATCAAAGTTTGCAGAAATCAAAGTTTGCAGAAATCAAAGTTTGCAGAAATCAAAGTTTGCAGAAATCAAAGTCTGAATAAACTCCTAACAGTCATATAAAACTTGCAATAAAAATATAAAATAACAAAATATACTGTTTGATCCTAAGAAGCTGCCACCACAGGCAACTTTCTGATTCAACTTTCTGGCAACTTTCTGATTCATATCTTATGGATTAGATACATAAATTATCATCATCATCACCACAGGAGTTTTCAAAATCGCAGAAATGATGAGATTTTGTCTTTGTCTTCAAAATATTATTTTTCTTTGCATCACCAACCTTACACAAATATATATACAAAATCATAATATATATTGAGGAATGGAATAGATAAAAGATATAATTTACCCCAGGAAGAATCTATCATAGTTGTGGTAGTAGTGAAGTCCCTCTCGTGCCAGGTTTATAGCTTCATGGGCCTTCTCAATCTACATCAAACAATCAACATACATTACATCAATCAACATACATTATATCAATCAATCAATACACATTATATCAATCAACACACATTACATCAATCAACATACATTATATCAATCAATCAACATACATTGCATCAATCAATCAACATACATTACATTAATCAATCAACACACATATCAATTAATCAATCAATACATATTATACCAATGTGTAATAATCAATCAATACATATTATACCAATGTGTAATGACCAATCAATACAAATTACATCAATCTGTAATGATCAATCAATACAAATTATATCAATCTGTAATTATCAATCAATACAAATTATATCGATCTGTAATAATCAATCAATACAAATTATGTTAGTCTGTAATAATCAATCAATACAAATTATACCAATCTATAATAATCAATCAATACAAATTATATCAATCTGTACTAATCAATCAATACAAATTATACCAATCTATAATAATCAATCAATACAAATTATATCAATCTGTAATTATCAATCAATACAAATTATATCAATCTGTAATTATCAATCAATACAAATTATATCGATCTGTAATAATCAATCAATACAAATTATATCAATCTGTACTAATCAATCAATATAAATTATACCAATCTATAATAATCAATCAATACAAATTATATCAATCTGTAATTATCAATCAATACAAATTATATCGATCTGTAATAATCAATCAATACAAATTATATCAATCTGTACTAATCAATCACTCCTGAGGACCAATAAGGCCTTTTTTTTTATCTATGAATTTTATCAGATACTAAAAAATAAATACATGGTAATTCAACAATGACAACATGTTCTGGTATCATTTTAGTTTCCATCTCTTATATTATGTAAATGCATTAACTCACAGCTTCTGAATATCTCTCAGCCTTGATGAGCCCAGTAATGCTTCGAAAGAGGGCTGCCTTCTTGGAGGGGGTCAGTGGCCTGAAAACAAATCCAAATTCCAATTCAAGCATTATACCCTGTAGAAGTGAATCAAATTCTTATATTGAGGCACAGAAACAAACTGGTGGGCAATAACCTGAGAGCAGAGATACTCACTTGTAAGGTGTAAACAGAAGGGAGAGTGTAGTTTCTTGTTTCTGAGCCATCTTGACCTCGAACTGTGCTACCATCTGGCGAGCATTTGTGAAGATACTCTCTGCCTTGAATTCCTCACTTCCTGACAATAATTCCAATGGTAATGTGCCCTGAAAAAAAAAATGCAGTAATGTAATAATCTATATATAACATTTGAAACTTTGATCAAAGTGTGTTATTTTTTTTGATAGCTTTAAAAAATTCCATTTTATACATATAAATTACCCCCCCCCCCCAACAAAAATTATAAGTAAATAAATAAAATAATTCTATAACTGGGAAAAAAAATTCTGTGACAAATATCTACATTTCTTTCGCAATATGCACTTTGATGCTCCAATTCTAAGATTTTCAAACTTCAGAGATAAAAGATTCATGACTCTCTTTACTATTTACTTTGATGCTTTACTTCTGAGCAACAGATGAACCCACTTCTCAGTTAATCCATTCACACCTATCAAGAATACTCACTTTGATGCTCTAGTTCTAAGCTTCAACTGATCACACCTCTGTGAAATGCAATTCACACCTCCCTTTAGAACTCACTTTGATGCTCCACTTCTAAGCTATAACTGATCACACCTCTGTGAAATGCAATTCACACCTCCCTTTAGAACTCACTTTGATGCTCCACTTCTAAGCTTCAACTGATCACACCTCTGAGAAATGCAATTCACACCTCCCTTTAGGACTCACTTTGATGCTCCACTTCTAAGCTTCAACTGATCACACCTCTGAGAAATGCAATTCACACCTCCCTTTAGAACTCACTTTGATGCTCCACTTCTAAGCTATAACTGATCACACCTCTGTGAAATGCAATTCACACCTCCCTTTAGAACTCACTTTGATGCTCCACTTCTAAGCTACAACTGATCACACTCCTGAGATTAAAGATTCACACCCTCTTTGATGTACTTTGTGATCTTTTTTGACCAATCAATATTCATCATGAAGGCAAAGTGACCAATCAGCTGTGAGAAAAGTTTAAACAACAAGATGCTAACCAATCCTGTGAGAGATGTCTGCTATATAAAGGCCTGAGTGTCAAGTGTCAAGTCAGATTACACATCTCCACTCACTAGAGTTAAACTGATAATCTCTCTACTGTATCAAGTGACATCTGAGACCTGTTACCATGACAACTGTTAACATTGCTGACCTTGACCTTTCATGCATGAGCTACTTCACTAATGTAAGTATTGATCAACCCAACTCTTGAGATATTGTCTTATTTAAAAATAAATGATAATTTCTTTTGATATTTTTCAAACAGTGTGAGAATGTAAAAAAAAACAAATATTTGTTGAATGATATTTTAATGTTATTTGTTTGTTGTGTATTTACAGGTGGAGAGTGAAGTTTGTGATGCGTCCGTCGCACCCAGTGAGGATGTCCTACTTGATGTCTGCAGTGATCTCTCCTCCTCCTCAGACACCAGCCTTGATACGACTCTGTCAGCATTTCCAGACTCTCCTGTGCAGGTTTCCAGCCCTGAAGTGCCACCTTGTGGTGGAGGGTCGAGTATCCAGGTGGCACCACCTGTGACTCTCCTGTCTGTAAACCCTCTGTACCGGCATCTCCAGTCAACTCTTAGACATGACTGCTTAACAGAGGGCGCTGTACCTTACACCCTGCTGAGCACGGTACCCCGGGCGACCACTACTCAAGCAGACCTGCCCATTGACATACGCTCCAGTATGTTACATCTACAGTTTGATGCTGCCAAGGTTCAACATGGTGATGCCATTCAGACCCTGAGAGACTTCTACTCCCGGCAGGCCACAGAGATAGAGTCAGAGAGGTTCGCTCACCTGCAGTGCTCAGCACACATCCCTTACGTGGCCCAGCCCATCAACAGCCACTTTGACACCAGGCATCACTACCTCATCAACCGGGTCGAGCAGAGTCTCAGACAGCTCTCAGTAGTGACACCTGCTGGCAAGACTACATCCTCAAACATCCAGACAAAGGGGTCGACCAGCAGAGTCTTATCCAAGAAACCAACTAACAAGAAGTCTGTGGCCCACCTGAGTGCCAAGGCAGTGAAGATCATGAAGACCTGGTACGACCGCAACGTAGAACATCCCTACCCTAGTTACGACACGGCGGAGGTGATGGCCGAGGCTGGGGGCATCACAGTGGAACAGGTCAAGAAGTGGTTCTGTAACCATCGCAGACGCTCCAATAACACCAAGACTCTGACAGAGATTGCCTCCCGCCGACACACAGTCCGTAAGCTGGAGCCCCATGTCATGGACAGTCTGACTCAGGACATCAGGGCGGCCGTGTGATATGCTTAACCTGCCACTGTGCATTGGGACTTTGTGCAATTCTTCCAAATAAATATACTCTCACTGTATATATACATGAACTTTGATACTGTGATACTGAATACATTTCTGATGTACTAAAAAAAATCTTGTTTGAAATTGTACATATTAAGATGTGAATGTAAATAAATATATTGAATGTTATTTATGTGTTTTTCTTCTTTCTGTTTTATATATATATTAAACTTACCACAGAATTGATTGGAAAAGGAACTCCAATTAACGTGGCCATCAATGGACATATATCTGCCTGAAAATAAACATTACCTCATTGAAAGGCATGAAAAAAATATACACGCACTGTAATAACCTTCATATATGTAAAATACAAAAAATAATTTTAATAATAAAATATTAGTGGATATGTAAAATCATGGTGATATTTCAAACTCAAAACCAACCTGGCTTACGTCGACTCTCTTCACATTCTGCAATTTCCAATCTAAAAGTAGATATGAAATGGATTACATCAGAGCACTTTTGTTGTTCTTATAATATAAAAAGGGTTTGGGCATGTCATATATATTACTTTATGCTTCAAAGCTTAATGATGGAGCAACATTTATGAATAATTAACAGATGAAATATATATAATTATATGTATTTCATTTCATTTTTATATGAAGATGACAGAAGAACATTATGGCACACTGGAATAAATTCTTTTCATTGTCATGAACAAAACGTCCTTTTTGGTATGGTTTGGTTTAAACATATTTTTTTCATTTGGAATTGAACAGTAGCTTTACAGCTACCGGTATATAAAATTCATTAGCAGGTAGTATGGTTTAATTATTCTAATATGACATGAGAGGGTGGATGTATTTTTCATTAATGTGCACCCACCTGCCTGGTACAGGTCATCATACATATCAGAGTGGTCAGGAGGTTTGGGAGCCCGGATACCAGCCCCCCAGACCACTAATGGTGTCAACGTCTCACTGGGATGTCCTGCACCATGCGTCCCTAGAAAGAGCAACACTTATACCAAGCTGGACCCTCTAAAACTCCTATATATTACTTACTATCAATATATTACTTACTATCAAAGTATTAAATTAGATCCTGGACCTCTTTAATTTTGAGTACCACATATAACGTCTTATCTTAAATTTGTAGCATTATTTATGGCGAAAACAGTTATTTTTCAATCAGATATTAAAGACACAAAATGTGTGGGTTTTTTTCTACCCCAGTTTGTCATTCCATGGTCAGATGTGAAGATATATGATGTGTGCCCGTCGTGGTGGAAGTGTTCCTCTATCAGCTGTACTGTCTCCTCTATACCTCGGTCTACCAGCGCTATATTCCTCAGATACTCTCTGCAAATAGGCACCCAAGCTTGAGAAAAAAAGCCATCTGAACAATTCTTCTTTTTATGATATAATTAGAGTGCAGTAAAAAAAGTATCAGTGGAATGTTATTAATTAATGATATCAGTGAATTACAGGGTCAAGTTCAAATCCTTATCATCTTATAAACAATTTCAAATTTGTTGATGCAAATTGTCAATATACATTGAAACAAAATTTCTCTCTTTTATATGTGATTTCATGCAAATTTTATGTAATATGATCCCTAAAAATGCACTTTTTATACCTTAAACATTCAATCTATTGGTAACACACAAAATGATAATTTTAGAGAAGGAATCACACATTCAAACATATCAGGTAACATCTCTCCCATCAGTCTAACCTATCAGGTAAAATCTCTCCCATCAATCTAATATATCAGGTAAAATCTCTCCCATCAATCTAATATATCAGGTAACATCTCTCTTATTCTAACATATCAGGTAACATCTCTCCTATCAGTCTAACCTATCAGGTAACATCTTTTCAGTCTAATATATCAGGTAACATCTCTCTTATCAGTCTATTGCAGTATTTCCAGTTCTGTTTCCCTATAATGTTGATACTTACTGTGAGTAGGGTCTGTGAGCATGGCCATTGGTATCTAGGCCGAGCAGATGCAAGAACATTACCACCTTTTCTTGCTGGAACTTGTCCCCCAAGGAGGCATCCCTCTTGGCCTCTTCAATAAACTCCTGCAAATATTCAAATGTCATGGACTCTGTTAAGTCACATTTACCAGTATGTAACACTATATAAACTATTATTGTGTTCTTTCAAGGCAATATTTCTTGAAATTCTGCCAAAGTACAATAACAAACTTGAGTGTCATGCCAATTCTGAAGGACTATCAAATAATTTTTTGTTATAAACTCCAAAGACTTTCCTGATATTTTTTTTTCTGATATTGCCAACCCTCCACTTTTCAAAATTAGAAACCGACTGATAACAAAAATAATCTATAAGATACACCCAAATCTGTGCAATATAAACAAGTTATTGAGCATTTTATAAAAAGATGCCTACCTTAACTTTATTAAACACAAATGTATCTAACTCAGACAGTTTGTCTCCAGCAAAGTCTTCGCTCTCTGCAGGATATGTGGTCATAAATACATGATCTCCACTTGCTCCCTTGGCAAACATGGGCAGAATGTCAGGGCTCCCCCACGACCAAGTATACTTGCTCTCGTTGAACACCGAGTCAAAGTCAACAGGGTTCTCTTTCCAACCTAGAAAAATTGACAAATATGCACCGTCATCAAAAATGACATTTTCATACAATGTTTGCAGCAAACAGACCTTTAAATATTATTTGAATTGATTTCTTGAAACTATCATTGGCTTTAATATTTTGCCTTCAGATCTATTTCCGAACAAAAATTCCTCATTAAAACATATATCTGTGTAACTTTAAAAATATCATTATTTCATTACATATCTACAATATCTAATGTCTATTGCTTTCTTTCCGATTTTTTTTTCAAAATCTAAATAAGACAATTCTCAAAAATGGATTCTCACTAATCCTCATTTTTGGAGAAATACTCAAGGTTTTTAAAAATATTGACAGAAAACTTACAAAAGAATGAATTTTACAAGAACAATTTGATTATATTCTCACCTTTAGCCACAGCACTGACATCTTCATAGATTCCTGCATTAATGGCTACATTGCCTGGTCGAGATTCTGTCGGCACCCTGGTGTGAGAAATGCCCCATGCACCCTCGGATTCAATAACACGTCTTTAAAATAAACAAAGACAATTTCACTAATTAAAGGTTATGTAGATTGATAGATTGACAAAGAGATGAAATAAATAACCATACTTTTTTTTTTAAATGATATTTTTAGATCAAAGAAGGAACTAACCTGAGGTAGGGTGCCCTGGTTGTCCCATTCTCATCTAGCTCAAAGACTCTATCTGCCCGGAGTCCATCTGCTACAAACAGGACGAGGCGGTGTGCCGGGGCAGGAAGGGCCGTGGACTGTGGGGTCATGCCATGGACCAGAGGGGATGTGAAATAAATGTCAAAAATGGCATAGAAGAAAACTAGATGTACCACAAACCCTATGCCCACCAACCACCAGTTCATTCTTGGCTGAAAATGGAGATCAAATCAGATGCACTTAGAACAGAGAATTTCTTTAAATGCAAGACAAGGCCTAAACATTGTCCCAAAAATTCCCCAAAAGTCCCAAAAATTGAATATAGACATGTGAAAGTGTCTGTCAAATATCCAATAATAATAATACAGATAATATATTTTTTAAAGCTTGAAGGAAAAAAATTTCCCCTCAGTATTTCATGCAGTCTAATTAATATACCGGTACATCTGTCATGAAAATTTTTTTTTGGGTAGTTATGTGTAACATTACTTTCGAGTTTGAAAAAAAAAACACTAATGAACTTCAATGCTTTTGCACTGTTCAATCTTGCTCTCCCTCTTTAATAAGTAATGTTTTCACAACAAAGACAGAGGAAGTTTGCCTTGTCACAATGGGCATGAGTTCATTCCAATTCCACTAGTATTCAGCTGATTACTTCAGTAGTGGAGCTGACAAATTGAGAATTGTAGGTCAACAATGCCAATATAAACTCTTTGATGCAAAAATTATATATCCGAAACAGTCAAAGAGCCAACAATACCAATGGTATTGTGCGAGTCCAGCATGCTTTCCATTTCAGCGTTACTTGTCAGGGACAAGTTTTCGCCGATGAAGCAGACCATGATTGTCAGTGGTAACAAGGGTCCTCTCCAGCTTAGCTGCTGTTATCAGAGGTAATTGGTAGCGAAGGAAAACTGGTCAGGCATGAGTAAACTGAGTGTTTCAGATTTCTGTGTTCCCACTTTGGTTTTAACTAGTGCAAATCCTATTATTATTCATATCTCATCATGTACAATGACAATGATGATAGAGGCAAAGGTTTCACCAAATTCAATATGCCGATTACCAATCTCCATGTTTTTTCTCCACCATTGTAAAGTACAAACCGTAACTGTACAACTTTACTGGAACCACAACAGTACAACTCCTCTATATTTAATCATTGGTCGGAGAGATTGGGAGATCAAAATAAACCCAAAGCATTCCATTACAAGCAGTAAAAATGAATGGATCCTGTTACAGTGATAAGTTGGATGTGATGCGGATGGAGAGTGGATTCCTTTATTCTTGAAACGGAGCACACTGATGATGCATAAAAAATGCATTAAATTAATGTGGTTGGCATCTGCCAGTTTCCGCCACCGGCACCATCCGGCTCAATCGTGAAGAAGTGGCATGGACTGGGGCTAACTTGCCAGACCCAACCGTGTAGGGCCCATAGGCCGCTTGCCGATCTCCATGTTGTTGTTTTTTTCCCCATTGAAAAGTACACACTGGAACTGTACAACTTTGCCGGAACCAGAACTGTACAACTCCACTATATTTAATCATTGGTTGGAGAGATTGGCAGGGGGCCTATGACCACCTTATTATGTGGACGAAAAGGAGAGCTATGCAATGTTTAAAATAAAATAACATAACATAGCCATTGTGATTGTCCATGATCAAATTTTCACATCTCAATGACATTGGGCCTCAGGTTGAAAAGACATAAAATTGGCAGATCTTTTGAATGGCTTAATTGATGATTATGTTCATATTGACATAAAAGATGTTGTACAGTCATTTGTTTACTTTAAATCTTCAGAACATCTCCCAAAATTCGTGGCTGATGAAATATTGTTGATGACCAGCTGATAATTCTGACTCTTCTCATTGCTCATATTCATAAATGAGAGCAAAATAACATTTTTCAATGATCAAAATGCTTCTTCAGTACTTGTGTGTAATTTGCACATTATCAAATTGATATACTCACCACGAAATGAATACAATTTATAACTTTCTTGACCCTTTAGCTCACTGTATTCACTGTGAAATTTTAACGTGAGCGATATTTGAATAAAATTGGCTTAAGTTGAGGGTGAAATTGCTACATCAGTTTTGATTGGCTCTTGCTTTGCTACTCTATCCAATCACAAAAGTTGTTACATTTTTGTCTGGATTCATTTCCGGGTTATTCCTCAATGCGGAAATTTCTGAATTCGTGAGGATTGTATGAAGTTGGAGCACAAGGATCAAGATGGGAGAAATAGAATGGGCGATGTGGGCCAACGAGCAGGCTGTCATCAGTGCGTTTTGTAAGTAAAAGGGGTACTAGACGAGTACAGAATTAAGTGGCAGGTTTCAAGTGGCAACCCAGGTGTGAACAATTTTTCAAAACAAGACACACCCACCTCACTGAACACAGTGAAGTTCTCAAGAATCAAATCAAATCTCGTGCCAGGCCCCCCGCCAATCTCTCCAACCAATGATTAAATATAGATACAGTTTCAATGGGGGAAAAATGCAACATGGAGATCAGCAATCGGCCTATTTCCGCTGATTACAGCAGCTAGAGATGACCCTTGTAGCCGCTGGCAGTCACGGTCCACTATATACAGTTCACAACCCTTCTGCTGTTCTTTGAACTGAGCATGTGCAGAACATGAACTTCCTGCTTACTGGCCGCCATATTGAATTTAAGTCGTTGAACAAAACAGAGAATATTTCAAGTGCACATTCAATGGGGAAATGTTCGACATTAAAACATTTTTGTATGTCCCGTTGAGAAAACAAACTTTTATTCACAGTTTGCATGTATTATTAATGTCTCTTGGTGATTATTTTACTTGAAAACACAGTTTAAAGGCCTTGTTTACATGGGCGAAAATATGTATAATTGACCGCAACAAACATTACTCCCGGAAGTGGTGAAAAGAAGGTGCTCTCTAGCGTTTGAGCGATAATAGGTGAAAGATCGGCGAACTGTATTGGCAAAAACTGGTTGCTGACTGAAGTATTCCTTACTTACAAGCCAGGGTACAACTCAAAATGAAGTGATTTTATTTAAAGTGACACATAAAATGACATGCTTCTTTACAGTGTGAAATGGAAATAGGCCGACTGTTGTTTTGTTTCATCCATTGAAAAATACACACCAACTCCTCTTTATTTAATCATAGGTCGGAGAGATTGGCAGGGGGCCTATGAAGTTGAGTACTAGGGAGGGAAGAATAGATATAAACTTGAGTAAGTATATATCTTAGGATTGGTTATCAGAGTGAAGTGGTATAGCAATGCTGGGTCCTGGAAAGGCAAAACATCATCATGTCAGACAGCAAAGTATGAATTTGACAGAAAAATGGCCTAAATTGATCAGGAAATTATATGGCCTGGCAAAGTATTTGGAACAGCTAGGAAAAAAAGGTTTGGAGGTCACGTCTATGGCAACTTAGTTCTGCTTCGTCTGCATATTCTCCAAATTCTGCATCATAGTGTCTGTCATAAGCAATGTTAGTCTTATCTTGCACTTCCGGGCACATTTAAATTTTAATATTAGAAGATTTTAATGAGTGTATTCTGACAGTTACTGAAACAATTATTTTACTTGTTAATTGATTGCACTTATAAGTTGATAGGCAAATTTATCAAACATGTCTCAATAGCCTTAAAGACCTGCAAACCTAATAACAAAGTTTTGTGGCTTTTGTGGCTTTAATTAAAATTATATATGAATTATGAAATATAGTGATATTTCCTGGTAGTATGGAATTGTAAGCTTTAAATCTTATTTTTATTGGATGACACAATCATTTTGTTTTCTCTTATATTTCACAGTGAATCTGATTGGAGGGATCATAGGCGTGGCTGCGTCATTCCGTAACTGGGAGTTTGCCACGGTTGTCATGTATCCTTTTTGCTTCATGTACATGATATAGATATGGTCCATTTTTAACAATTACGTCTGATTTGTTTCATAAAAAATGGGAAATATTCAAGAAAAACAAAAAAAAGTTATGCAATTTTTTATGAAATTTATGAATAGAATCTTTAATCCTTGACGTAATTTAGAGCTACATCTGTCTTGTTACTTCTAATGGAATGGCCCAGGGGTAAACGTAAACGAGGAAACACCATGGAACGAACGTAGGCAAACCTTTCAATTTCCATATATATTTTCTCATTTTATATTCTTAAAGAAAATTTTATAAAGGATATGGCATGATTGTTAGTATTGAAAATTGTTTCTGACATTGCCTTAATTCAGGTTACTAATTTTTTGTTTAGACTTGTGAAATACTTCTCCTTGTTTGAAAAATATATGAACAATGTATTGTTTTGTAAATACACACTCATCAGAGTATAAAGATCAGAGAAAATAAGATATATTTTTCCTTTTCAGGGGCCAACAGTATTTGACACCATTAGTGGATAAGCTTGGACCAGTCTCAAAGAACTACTATGTCAGATTTCTGATACAAATTATGTAAATATTTTATTTCTGAATAGTACATTTTTTAGTTTTCAGTAACAAATTCTCAGTATTACAATCATTGTTAATATGTTAAAAAATATATCAACATATTTTTTCCACAGAAATGTGAAAAAAAAGAAGATTTTCACAATTGTCCTCTAAATTTTCATATATGATTATAGATCGAATAATTTGATTGCAGATTTAGTATTCCATGTTGTTTTCAACTGACCACGATAATCGGAGGAATGAGTCTCATGATCAGCGCCTTCGTTTACTTGGTGGTGAGTCCTAATTTTAAGATGTTTAATTTATTTACAACAGGATTTTATTTGTATTCAATTTTCAAATAATCATAATTTTATTATGGTTTATTTACAATAAAATATAAAAAAACCAAAACAGGTGAGAAAAATTAGGCATTATTATGAATGAAGGAAATATAAAGATAAATGATTATGTGTCTTCAGGCAGCAAACAAAGGTGAGGAATGGAAACCAGTAGGTGGCACCAGTAGTCAGTCTCAGGGGCCCAAGATGGTGGTATCAGATCCCCCAGCGCGTCCCCCACCCAGACCCCCACGGCGAGATGCTACAGACCAGGACCCAGAGAACAACAGATACTGAGAGACAAGATCAAAGCACTACTGTGTTCCAGGCCACATTTCTTGCAGATATTGCTCAGTTTTTGTAAATTTTTCTTTGAGCAAAATATATTTTTTCAGGGTTTAAATAAATTGTGATAAATATATGATCTATAAGAGAATGATATTGTTTATTGTTTCATGTGATGAGGCACTGCAGTGAGGGGGGGGGAAAGAGAATTTTTTCTGTCATTCTGTCTGTCAGTCAACTTTGATCTTCTCCACTGAAACTACGAGTTTGAGCTGTTAGCTATTAGCTATTTTCAGCGTACCAATTCTAACTATTTTCTATTCGGCTTAGAATTTTGTAAATTTTTTAATGATTTTTGAAAAAAAAAATTAAAAGGCTCTCACAGAATTGTCAAGGAGGCTACTATCTTGAATTACATGACAAATATCAATCAATACAAATTGAGATATCTATGAAAGTTGGGACCAAATTTAAAAGGTCCATACATTTTGATTGGCCAAATTTATAGTCAGCTTAAGTCTACTCGAGCACAGGATTTTATGATCATTTATGAAACAATTTGCAGGCATTTTCAGGAAATGCATATAAACATTACAAAAAGCATTAATCAGTATAGCTCTTAAGCCATCAGCCTTGTGAAAAACTTTTTTCCAGGATATAAATATTCAAATTTTTGTAATTATACAATCTACAAGTGTGTGTAATGGAACTTTGTTCAAAATATAAAATGTTGATAGATGAACTGCACATAATGACCCCTGGTGGGATTAAATGAAATAACAATATTGTTGTGAGTAAACCTTTGCTAATACAATTTTATGGATGTTAATGTTATAATATTAATGATATATTAAAATGTACATCCACGGGTGGGTGTAAGTTTAATCATTAATATTATGACAATGTTGAATATGGGAAGGAGCCTTCTACTCTTACATTGGAAAATGACCCCTAAAGAGTGGGGTAAATAGATAAAGCAAAATAAGCAAGACGGAAAGAAAAATCTAATAAATGGTGGAAAAACACAAAGAAATGTGGGGAAAAGTGTAAAATATACATACATAATGTCCAGTTTGTCTGGCTAAGCAAAGATAGTTTAAATTCATCTTTGTTTGAAATGCTACAGATTTATAGATCTGAGGTGAACCTATATATAGCAACTTACTCTAGCAATGACTAACTCCTCAGGCCACAAGAAGTATTGACAAAGATTTTTTAAGAACCATATTTTTATATCTCAAGATCAGAAAAATATATTTTTTAAGCATATGTGAATATCTAATTTATTTTTAACTAAAAATGAATTGTTGATGGAAATGTTTGGATACAATATGTACGATTTATATTATGATCAGAAACTCAATTAATATGCAAGATAATTTATGTAGAAATGTAAGAAGCTAGAGTATATTAGTCAGCAGCCTGTTAACATGGCTTACACTAAATAGAAATCCAACAAAAAAAAACTATTCTTTAAATGAATCTTTGACCTGCATCATTTACATCAATAATAGTATCTATATATTTTACAATTTAAGAAGTGCTGGACACTTTAACTTTAAATCAGTTAATGAATGGAAAACTAATTTTTAAGATGAAATGAAGAATTGCCTGTATTATGCATAGAAACTAAATCTTGGTCATATGTACTGGTTATGAAATATCCCAGATGTTTTGTTAAAATCCATAATTAACTTGTAATAATATGATTAGAAACTAACAACATTCCAGTGGACTTACTTAAATGAAATACATTCAGACTGATTATATTTGTGAAGATAATTATTCATTTTGTAATAAATTAAATTTTGTACTGATATTCTTGAAAAGTTATTAGCATTTTTTTGTATGTGTAAAATGCCTACCGGTACTTTCCTAATGTCAGTTGTATCCAGAAACACAATATTAAATTTTTCTGGCTTAAATGGTGTTGATTTGATAGGTCCAGTATCAAATGCATTATTTTAAAAAGCAATTTACAGCAATTCAGGATGGTTTTGATCAAATTATTGAAAACACATTTGAACACATAAATCATTTAATCACATTTTATTCCAAATAAATATCATGTAGATATATTACAGATGTGACTGTTGACAACCTGGAGTTTCATACAAATATTGATCTACAGGTACCTAGAATTCTCTCTCACAACATTGAAGGGTGACTGTGTCTTGTAGTTGCACATGATTTATACAATTACTTATAAAAAAGACTATCTGAAGTACAAAATATGATCAGCAACTTGGGATAAAGAAATATTTTTAGGAAAAGATTTAAAAAGTTATATTTGTAAAAACTTTAATTAATTTATGCTGCACTACATGTATTAATAACTCGCCCAAGATAAGAAAATCCCCTCACCATTTTTTTAGAATCATTTAAAATTGGAATTACAGAATCATTTAAATTTGAAATAATCACTAGATAAAACATGTCTCCACCTAAAGGAATATTATTTTGACCAAAGTAGGAACATTCATCCAAACTTTTCTTTGCTTTCCTTGCTGCAGATTTATTCATTTTCCACCTTTTTTCACAAGATTGCAATTTGAGATCACTAATGGGATAAACATAGTGACACATTATACCAAAAATAGAACAAAATAAAAACCATAATATTGTTCCTTCAGAGAAAGCAACCTGCAACAAAGCACAACCCAAAGATAGCTTCAAATCATGTGTATATTTATAGTTTTCAAATAAGAAAGGTCCCCAGCTTTGTTTGATTTAGTATTTAAGACTATTTCATACCCTTAGGAAGTACATGTACATGTCTTAATTCCTGTTACTAATATTATTCTTCTACTGGTACCATATCTAATAAATTATATTTCTTAAAATTCTATTTTAAAAAAAAGAAACCTTTTTTTCATGCCAAGCTGGCACATATACTGATGTTATGCTCTCTATTCATTAATTCCTAGTTGATTAGTTATCATTTCCAATACTTATCAAATAATACATCAGATACAGTGGCAGACATAAGTGAACAAATCATAAATGAAAACTGCAATGAAAACTACTTATAAACCTGCTGAATGAAGTCAATGATTCCACAGATCTCTCGTATGACTAGGATAAGCTTAAAGTGCTTGGACTCGCATGCAACAATGCAGCCATTTGTACAAAGTATTGATATATAGATCTATATATGGAGTGTTTATAAAATATGATAGATGCTAGTAATCCCAGTGGTCAAAGTCCGGCTACACCAAAGCTGTTAATAAACAGAAACAATCAAGTATTGTGGCAAAAATATTATCTTTTGTTACACTTTAGTAAAAAAGAATGTTTAGTGGTAGCTTTGTCGGGAATGTTTATATTCTTGTGTCACAAGGGTTTTATATTTTGTTTGTGTCTAATGAAAAATTTCTCTTTGATTTCATGGTATGAATTATGGAAAATGCCAATACTGCCCAATTTAGAGATGTTTAACTTGGGTCACCAGCCATTCTGAGGGATTGTTGATGTGAGCATTTGTGCAAAATTGTGAAAATGTGCTTGATTTCTCTGAAGAAAATAAAACCTCAAGAACATTGATAAATATCCTGTGAATATAGAACATGATAAATATAGCATATTGCAAATGTATACAACTTTTTCTTTGATGTGCAGTGGAATGTGGCACAATTAATTCATCAATGCATTTTACTTTACAACTCAAATACTCACTCCACCATTTTAATTTTCCAAAAATCTTTTACACAACCCAGAAACAATCAAACTCTAAATGATATAGTTCAGCACAATGTCTCTTATATTTTCACAATTTCACTGTTATGAAAAACAAAAATATTTTTAAAAAAAATATATTTTGTTTTTCTGTGACATTTTTACTACCATCTTGCACAACCCTTGTGACTACAGAGCACACATTTCATAAGTATGTGAAAGTAATTTTAAGGATCTCAACATATGCAACTGTTGCTTGGTTGGGAAAAGTGCACTCTTTGTGATTGGGATTCTTAGCTCTCTGGTCACAAGGGTTATATGACCTAAAAGATATTTGCAGACAAAGAAATAATGAAAGTATCAAATGAAAATGGAACTCAATCACAAATCAACCAAACAAAATCAACAGTGAGATGGGAAGACAATTTCTCAGTGGCCATATTATTGATTTTGACAATACCATTTCCGTCTTCATGAAGACTTCCATTATGTGAAGTAATACAATAAATTTAATGACAGGCAGAAGATGCAAATTAGGTGTGACAAGTTCATTATGTAATATTGTCCTGCAGGTCTTCTGCAAAAACTGAGAAAGGAAATGTGACCCATGATATATTCATGGAAAAATATAAGAGCAGAAATCATGGAAAAATATAAGAGCAGAAATTATATAAATTCTGCAAAACTGCCTCTATAATTCCATCATTTTGGATCGTGCAAGAGCATAAATCACAGTTATACACCTTTTTACACACATAAAGTGAACATAATGGAGGTGATGAAGCGATATTTGGCTAACAATCACTGAAATACACTGCCATTCATAAATGGACTTTCAACCGGTGAATATTTTGTTAAAACACAAATTTAACAAACATGGATTCATTACACCATGGACTAAATAGAGAATAAATCTCTATTTAGTCTGTGATTACACATAGGAGACGAATAATGGTTCAAATTATTGTCATACATTAAATGATAAAAATGCTATTTTTAGCCATTGAGAAAAAAATCACAACTTTGGAAATGTTATATATTTTTCAACCAGTTCAAGGCATTGGATTCAATCCTGGACACATTACACACAGTACGAGACTTGTACCTGTATGATACAACACAAATATACAAACTCACGGCAATATTTACAAATGATAAGAATATGTACAAAGCAAATAATGACAGTAATAACATAAGATTATACAGAATAAAGCTTGCATTTATGCGATTTACTTAAAATACATTGCCGGCACTATCCACAGTACACTTTGCAAATAATATACAACTGATTACTTAATATATGGGTCAGTAGATGTTACAACCTTGTACACAACTCAATCTTCAATCTTTTACCTGTGCCATTGGTTATGGAGGAATTACGGTACATTAACTTGATAGGAAAAGACACAGCATAAGCCAATATTAAGATTGAATATTGCCACAATCCCTCCACCTGCACACCTCAACACAACTACCAAAGTCCACTCCAAAAATATATATAAAAAATGATGATCTAATGATCCGAATCTGGGGAAGTTTTAAAAAAAAACTTTTTTTTTTAAATATCTGATTATATAACCAAAATTGATTTCTTGTTTTTGGAATGTTTCAAATTATCTGTACATGATAACATGATCATGTCAACTTGTCAGGACTAATTTTACTTAATACTTTGTTATTTATGTGTTTTTTTTTCTGTTATGCAAGACTGACATTCTGAATTTGTTAGTAGGAACCCAAAAAAAATGCATTTGGTAATTCTGAAACATAAGGAAAAATATATTTCTAACATAACTACATCATGAACTTGTTGTAGTTAATACCTGTAGTTTGCTCTTGGGCATGCCAGCTATCTGAGTTATCTAAGTAAAACTAATTTCCCAATAATCTACTCGAAAAGGTAAAACCCTGGTCCAAGTTGGAAATAAAAATAGTCAGCAGAAGAAGAGAATTGTGACAATGTCACATGTTTGTGACTGGACTTTTACCCCATTCCTTTCTTTCTTAACATTTTACTCTTTATTCAGTATGGCAGGAATCATGTTTGTAGATTTTATTCCAAACTTGGACACTTAGGTACCTTAGTAACTGGAATAATACATTAGTGTTTATGATATGTGGTATGCAGATCAGGTACTCAACATTTTGTTATAAATGCATACATATAATATCATTTATCTAAGACTAGCGGGTGGGATTTGGAACATTTCTAAAATAATTTCATCATTCTCATACAAAAAAAAATTCGACTTCTAACTTTTACTTCAGTGCCTATTTATAACTATCTAAAATTAATGAGAGGAAAATTCAAATTTTTGATTTGTAGTAAAAACTTTGCTAAATAGAATGAACAGACAATCACTGAAATAGAAAATCCTAGTTTTACATGCATATATCTTATATAAGACGCCCTGAACTTCTCTGACAAGGATAAAATAGGTCATTAAAATTTTATCCATTTTGGTTCTTGATGAGGTACATTTCATAAAGCAATTTAATTTATCAACAAGGAATGTTTGGCATGTGCTTTTCACATCCACATATCTACTGGAATGTCATTCTAGAACACCATAAAATTTATTTACATTATTTTGTTAAAAAAAAAACAAAAAAAACAACTAATTATCAATAAAAAGTTATTTTGCCAGCTGATTTGATCTGTAACAATCAACAGGTCAGATCTCATCATCAATGATACCGGGGTGGCTTGGGAACTGTTTTGTATTTTTTCATGATTTCTTTTTTTCTAAAAGCTTCAGATATGATTCTGAATCTATGACTACCTAGAATATCTTTGTAATCTATGCAGTTTCTAAAGTTGCCTCTGGTATGTCATCTCAAAAATGCAACATTTGCTGGGTGATTTATGATCATGTGATTACATATAAATATCTTATGAATCTATTTTGTGACATTATACAAAAAAGCAACCTTTCCTTATATCACATAATAAAGTATACGACTCAATGTTTACTGATTGTTTTGATTTTTCTTGCCAAATATTTTGGAGAGATTGGGTCGCGAGTCCTTGATGCGATTCATGACTTTGTTGCGAACCTCTTCCACGTGCTGCATTGGAGGAGTCCCTGGAGCAGTAACTGTGAACCCCGTAGCATTCAGATTCCTGCAAACCAAAGAAAAGATGACATTTGTTACAATATTCATTATATAACCCATGCATACCATTCTCTTCTCACCAGGTGGCACCACAGGCAGGTTGTGGAGCAGTGTATGTTGTCAAGGGAGCATTGTGTTTTGCAAATTAGGTAACAAATCCAATAATTTTGTTTGCAAACCTACACCATCTTTCTGATCCGAATTCACAATAATTAAAATGAGAATTCTTTTGAGAACTGTGTGTTGCAATCAACTAGGGCAACGACTTGTAAGAAATATTCTTAAAATCTAATTAATGTGAACATTTTCCGTAAATATATTAATCACGCAACATGAAAGGCATGACAAACACAGGCTCTCTTTCAAAGAGAGCTGCCTGTCTTTTAAAGAATATTAAAGATGTTCTTGATATATTCATCAAACAGCAATAAAATTCCAAATAAATCAAAGAGAATATAATAAAATTCCAGATACATTATATCTAAGACAAATAATTATCAAAGAATATATGTTATTATTCATCACAACAAGATGTTGGGTAATTTGTAAAATATTATATGTTAAGATGGTTATTACATCAGCAGAGAAATCTATGTCTGGGAGGACTGATTTCTCACTTTTTTCACTGGGGATCATGTGTGCCCGACTGACCAACTAATCTTCAGAGACAGACTGACCAACTGACCTTCAGAGACAGACGGGGAGACAGAAAGGGAGACACAAGTGAGAGAAATTAATCTTTTCACTGAGGAAATATATTTCCACTCATGCAATGTGGGGAGGTATTGTGTATTTAGATGTATTTATATGCCCTGACTTGTCAAACTGGCATACTAATAAAGCAAGTTAAACTCTCCATGACTCAAATGCACCCCTTTGTAATATCCATATACCAAACATGAAAGATCACACAGAAAAAGGTTAACTGACAGTGGTCAAGCTACTGCCTGTCTTCCAGATAATTTCTGCATTCTAACTACCGGTATGTGCATTTCTTACGGGGCTGACACACAGGAACAGGACATGTGGAACGAGTAAACAATTGTGAAATTCTTGACCTTCTGTAAAAAAAAAAAAAAACCACCAAAAGTTTGAAGAAAATGTGAACAGGAGGGATGTCTTTGGGTTTGGGTGAGTGAGGAATGTTGCCTTGTAGCCATGTTGCAGCATGGCTCAACGTGGTGCCGACGGGTTTAAGACAACTGGGACATTTCATAAAATTCTGTATAAAATTGTGCATAGGCGTGAGTATTGGGATGTGATAAACTTGGTCAGTGTTCCCCATAGTTCAGGGTAACCATCTCTCACAACATCCACCAATAAAAGAACATATTCAACTTTCAACAATGTGAACATCCTGGGAATGAGAACAACGAGAACATCCTGGGAACGGTCCCGGGAACGACCCGAACACACGAGTAACAAGGCCAAGGTATTGCTGATGAGGTAACAACATGGCTAACTTTCCTCCCACGAGACCAGAACCTTCATTAACAACCTCATCATTTGTTGAAGATTGCAGACTCTTTCCTCAAACGTCTCCAAAAACGTCTGAGCGCTACAGCTCCATTAAGCATGCGAGTCAATAAGATAGTCAGACACTGAGAGCTATGTTGATTATATATCAGTAGTCCTTATCCCGGTCCTTCCCAAATCAATCACCAAAAATCACAGTTACCCTCTTTTTCATTTGTGCCTGTTTTGCCTTCAGGGCTGGATGTTCAAGGTTTCAACATGATTAAGCTGTAAGTCCATGGAGCATACACATATTATCAGTCTGTGTCGGCCATATTTTTTTTTTACACATAAACTATGTTTACACCATCAGATGGCACTTTTAGAAGAGTTAGAAGTGATTTGTGCATGCAGAGTATGAAAATTTCCTAGCTTATTTGGCAAATTTGTGAACTTGATTTTTATAAAACCAGGAATTGTTTGGTATCATCACTCATGGTACAAACATGGCTGAATATGTTTTTTACATTTAGCATTCTCTCTGCTACGTATGGCATCGAGTGCCACAAAACCATTAAAAAAACAATGTTGTTGATGCAACAGACCGTTAGCACATTCCATCACCTCCATTTACAATATGTTTGTGGAAAACTTTCATGTTACAGATTGAGATCACAATTTATGAGAACAGATTGACCAAAGAGTGGCTAACATTTGCTTCCATTGCATATGAACTCCATCCTTATAAAATGGGCCGATGCGTACTGAAAATCCCAGCCTTAAAGGTAAAACAAGCATAAGCCTTCCAAAAAAAAAGGTTTAGTGAGCATTTATGTCTAAAGTAACAGCAAGTGCCCCAAGACAGGGAGGAAAAACCACGGGCAAAGACAGACACAAGTATCTGATTTCCCTTCATCTTTCAGGAATTGTGACAGGAGGAAATATTTTATATCAAAGCTGACCACCTTTGACAATCCCGGCTGACATAGAGGACATAGGAATCTATGGTGTCTCCCTTGCCTCGTATGTCCTGGGAGGTTGACTCTGTGACTGCCATGCTAAGATATAATAATAAATGCTTCCTTAATGTGTAGTAATAATTGACTCTGTGACTCCTTAAAGGGATTAAGCACCAATTTTGCAAAAAAACTTTTAAAATTCACATATTGGTGATAAATTTAGTTGTCTTTGATGTCTATTTTCTACTTTATTGATGCATCCCCATATTTGCCTGTTGATTCTATTTTAACAAGACCCTAATCTATTGCCCCTTTATGAAAGCACACTTCTTTCTTGGCGTCATTTTTATGTGGAGTGTGATCATAGAGGCACTGAAAGGCAAAATGACGTCATAAGAGTATGGCAATATGTTTGTGACGTCATGAAACATATTGTCCTTTATATAGTACCAGAATGACGTCAAACAATGCTATCCTACTTTGAGCCTCAATTGAGGTCAAACAAAGTTCACGCTACCCGTATTTACCCGTCACATGCAGCTTATGGCTCAGACAGACCTGTGCTGGGAGTGCAACTCTTATGTCTTATAGTAACTTATATTATTACTCTATTATAATTATAATTTGTCAGGATGTTCATATGCGGACAAGTTTTCATTGCACCAAATTGTAGAATTGGTGCTTAATACCTTTAATTTGTAGTAATAGTTGACTCTGTGACTGTCATGGTAAGATATAATAAGTCATGCTTCCTTTATGTGCAGTAGAAATTGACTCTGCGACTGCCATGGTAAGATATAATAATTCATGCTTCTTTAATGTGCAGTAATAATTGACTCTGTGACTGCCATGGTAAGATATAACAATTCATGCTTCCTCAATGTGTAGTAGAAGTTGACTCTGTGACTGCCATGGTTATATATAATAACTCATGCCTAATGTGAGGTAAGAAGATGACTTTATAGCTGTCATAGTGGACCTAGTAATGTTAGGTGCAATTGGAGATTGACTTTATAAATTCAAAAGTCTTTATAAATTTATATATATGCTGTTGCATTCATTGTGGGGTATGTACAGCATTGCATCATAGACAATATATACAATTATACAGAACTGCACTGTTGGAAATATATGGCATTGCATGATGGGATATTCATGGTGTTGCATAATGATTGATATTGTATGAGATTCAAGGCTATGCACATGTTCTAGATGCTGAGCTCTGTCATCATGTTTTATGCTGCTCCTTAGCAACAATCATCTTTATCTGATGGAAAGACAAATTCATCTTCTAGCAGACACTCAGGCAATCAGCCCAAGATGGAACAGCATAACACAAATGCTTCAAATGCAATTCCATATGTCAATAACATAATTTCAAAATTGTAAAAATATCAAACAATTTTGCAATCCAAAATAAATTATATATTTGTGACAAATGTCACAAAAGGTACTGTAATAATCTGTGGTGTCAACAATAATAGTATACATGGCTACAGCCAGATTCCTTAATATTATATAAATTGCACTGCAATTGCTATATTAAAAGGTTGATATCTGACCTAATGACCTGGTTGTTGTACTTTGTGCTGCAGTCTGTTAAGTGCACTTGCACTCTGCATATTACATCAGCTTATGAAACAAGCAAACAAGGGTCAAAGGATCAATCCTCCAATGTCTTTAATATTACATTAGAAATAAAATTCCCACAAGGAATAATTCACATCATGTGTGGACATAAAGTGAATCTTACATGTTTGACAAAATAAATCATTAAATAATTAAATTTGGTGACAAATAGGTTTTTGTAAAATGTCAAAATAAATCAAATTACTGCAAAATTGTCTTTGCTGATATGCACATAGTCTAAAATAATATATATATGTAACCCATAATCTCATGAATACTTAGATATAAATAAACCCAGTACATTAAAGTGGACGGGCAGACGGAATGACGAATGGATGGACACATGACAGGATACATACTAAGAGGTAGTGGAAGTGTCTCAATAAAATAAATGGACTCATTTTCAAAATAAAAAAGAAATATTGCCATAAAATCATCAATAGATGAATTAGCAAGTTTTATTTGACAGTATTTTGAGAGTGACCTATCTGTGACAGTCGTGAGTGAGGGCAGGTCAGGGACGGGCTCATTGTCTCTGATATCCATCTCCTTCTAACTTGACTGATCATTTGAGAGATATTCGGTTAATGACCTTGACCTAGATTGATGGACAAGGTCACTGATGTGGTTACAAAGCATCATTAATAAACTGCTGTGTTTCCCACGATGCCCCATGACAGGAAGTCAGAGAGACACTAGTTCATTTCCTCCATCTGCACAATACCAGCAACATTAGAAAAATACAGCTGGCCAAACAGGCCGACAGGGCTAACACATAATGCCAAATCATACACCTAAATGTGTATGCAAATTTTTTGTCGAGTTATTAATTGTCCATAACCTTTGCGAAAAATGATAGAAATCTAGGTCAATCTTCATGCATGATTTTTGTTTGTTTGTTTGGGGTTTTACATCACTTTCAAAATTATTTCAGTCATTTCGTGATGAGACCTACTTGTAGCAGATATAGTGCTGCCTCACTGAATTGTCATGTCGTAGGTCCTTGACATGACAACCCACCCGGTCACAGATTTACAAGGACAACGGGTTAACCCTTTTGGCACGGGCCTCAGCTCATATGGGAAATTGAATCTTGAGTTCAATCTCGGCATGGCCGGGGTTCGAACCCACGACCTTTGGATCACCACAGAGGAACTGGTGCTAATAAGCTGGCGCTCTAACCAACTGCGCCACGGCCCGTGGCCTTCATGCATGATATGCTCACTCAAGCATGACATTGTTAACAGCCCATAGCCTTTATAAGTGATAGAAATCCATAATAACATTTTTCTAGAGATCATTCATGTGTGACATGCTCACTCAAGCATGATATTGTTAATAGACCATGTTGGAATTTTCATACTAAATGTGAAAGGCCCAAACCTTGATGATAAGCGATAAAAGCCCATTTTCCTGAATGCTCTCTCATGCATAATCTGTTCGCTCAAGCATGACATATTTAATTGTTCATGTTAGAATCTCCATACAAATAGAAAGAGTCTAACCATATAATAAGTGATAGAAGTCCATGTTTAAGTTTTTCCTACGTGATCAATCATGCCTGACATTGCTGATCAAGCATATGAGATGCTAGTGTTACAGCATTTACAGGCAAATGGTCGGACATACATCCGGACAGAATCACCATTCCATCGGCTCATATTGCATGGCATGGGAGTAAAATAATTCCAAGGAAGAAACCCACCAAGCTAAATGCTATCAACCAATTAAATAATCATGCATCATGCATTCATTTTTCACTGAGGTGTAAATAAATTAATGCTTATTTTTCACTGAGGCATAAACAAATTAACACTCAAGCTGAGTATATATAAATACCGGTAAGTCTTTTTCTTTTCATTTTCCACAAAAATTCCTACTAATCTTGGCCCAGATTGAGCAGATGGATCAGATAATTTTCAGATTCTTGAATCTTGAATTCATTTATTTTAATGCATTCACCTTTTAACTTGTTGTCAGATTCACATCACAAAAATGCATCATCTTGAGCATTTATGCTTAACCATTTCAGCAATAAACTGCATCCACATTAACAATCGTACATTGGATAAACAGCCTTCTTGTTTTTTCCATTCTCATCACTGATTTACGTGGCTTGGTTGTTGTGATGTATCAGTGACATTTATTTGGCGATCAAGATGCAGATTAGAAATGTCTGGAGAGGATAAACTGATTAAAGAGCCCATAAATAACATGAGTGATGCTGGTGCCTTACAACTGACTAGGATACATTCATTTTTTAAGAGCATTGTTTTCTGTGTGCAATAAACTGCATCCACATTAACAATCGTACATTGGATAAACAGCCTTCTTGTTTTTTCCATTCTCATCACTGATTTACGTGGCTTGGTTGTTGTGATGTATCAGTGACATTTATTTGGCGATCAAGATGCAGATTAGAAATGTCTGGAGAGGATAAACTGATTAAAGAGCCCATAAATAACATGAGTGATGCTGGTGCCTTACAACTGACTAGGATACATTCATTTTTTAAGAGCATTGTTTTCTGTGTGTGAAATTGCGATGGTAGTTTGAACTTGCCACGTGCAGAAGCAACAAGATATTGGATAGAATTGAATTGAAAAGTGCATGTAAATATTTGTACTAATTTATTAAAATCACATAATCATTTAATGGTTGGAGCATTAGTATAAGATTTATTCATATGAATAATAAATTTTCAGAGATTAATCAAATTTCAAATGTTTCTTTTTATGTCTGTTAACTTTAAACTCTCACAATAACTATTATTACTCCAAATTATTCTCTGACGAATTGATATAAGGGGTAAGATCTAATAAAAGGTGATAACTGAAATTACTCATTGTTAATTTCGGTGACAAGGTCAAGGTCAAAATCAGACAATGCTGAAATGCATTAAAAATGCAAAACAGAAATATACTGGTAAGTTTGTCTGTATTTCTTGCACATGATCCAACACTAGCACCTTTCATGGAATGGACTTTTTCTGCCACGTTTTCCCTGGTTTAAAAGTATTAGTTAATGGTTCATACAAGAGAAATAATGATATACATGTATTTCTTGTTTTTATTTTGCACAGTATGAAAATCTAAATCAGAGTTGTAATTTGTATGGAAAATTAGCCAAATTTACAGTATCGTTTGAAAGTCAGGTTTTCTACCATAAACACAACATTCAGAAGTAGTTTTAGCCAAATTTGTCAATTTTATAGCCAACAGAAAATTTTTCAATGAAGAATAATGATGATGTGTTTCTGAAGCTGATCAGAACGTTCCTTAGATTCTTGTGAGTTGGCACCAACTCTGTCACCGCCAACTTTTTCTGAAAATCTGAGGCAATGATAAGATGACAAGGATGAGGCAATTTGATTCCTTTTTGTCGGACATGTTCAATTCTAGGTGGAGCCACTGTATTGCAGACTTGACAACTCATTAATAGCTTTTCAACTCATGGACAATGGGAAAAATCTGAGGATAATGGAAAATACAATTGATCATCTGGAAATATAACATCCTCCTTATGAATAGCTCAGTACTCCAACTACCAATTTTAAAGAACATCAAAGTTGACAGAAAGACAGAATGACAGAAAATGTCCCCTTTCAAGCTATGGTGTACATGTATATACTGACTATGTCAGCACAGCTAAAATGTGTTCTTTGTTACTTGAGTGTTGACCTCTAAAACATGTCATACATTTCTTCAGTTAAAAGAAATATGAAGAAATGTATTGTTTCCATAAAAAATAACAAAAATCTTTTGTGCACCTACTTCCATGGCAACACAAATTTGCAAAACATGACATATTTGTTAGAAAAACACAATATGTGATTTTACAAAGTAAAAACTGTGAAATTTGGTGATATTTTTTGTGATGTCTACTTATCATGCCCAAATATGTCATGTTTTACCTGTTGTCATTCAATAACACAGCCTTTGAGGAAAAATTCTTTGTGTTGAATACTGAAAAAAAATGTTTTTTTTGTTTTTGTTTTTAAAAATATTTTTTGGCATGCCAGATAAAATCTTCGCTTCCTACCAAGTAGTATAGTGTGTCTCCTGCTACAGAAATGCAATTTTTTAAAACAATTTTGTTACTTTGATGCTTATGTTTGAAGATGTTAAGTATTTTACTGTACATTATTGATTTTCTATCAGTTGGTTACAATCCCACAAATCTCAACAAAATTTAATTGCTGAAAACGAAAAAAAAAAAAATTATGACAATTTAATTTTTTTATGCAAGATATAATTCTGATCAATATAGCATGTTACATACCTGTCCATAGACTTGGATGCGTCAAGTTTATCCTGGAACTCTCGGATCATGGAGGCTATGACTGGAGCGTGATCCGGCATCAAGTATTCCATGTCCTTGTGTAAGCACTTGAGTCCCGGCAGCATCGCTTCAGACACCAACTGGTCACTGATAACTACACACACCTTGTTAAGGATCATACTCATATCCTTAAATGCATGTTTAATACAGATGTATTTTTAAGATAAAAACAAAATAAATGGAATGACTTTTATTAATAATCGGCTGACAAATATGGATAAAATGGAAGAACAGATCACATGAGACATTTCAATAAATACAGTTAATGAAGAAAATCACATGGACTGAGATGAGAGGGAAAAAGGAGGAACACACACACACACATGCACACACACACACAGAAAATATTTAGAAAAATATCCATATGGAACTATTTTTTGATAAAATGTTCTGATCTTAAAGTGGACAAACAATAGATGCCACAGTAACTGCACTCAACTTGGCATTGGATTCTGTCAGGTCCTCTCTCCTTTGCTGACATCATTAACGTTTTTTTTTGTTTTTTTTTTATCTCTTTTTTATTGAAATCTGAAAGACCTCATTTTATAATTCTACACACCAGAACAAAATGGAAATTTATTTATCGCCTTTAGTCAGAGTAATGTTCACAGGAATACAAAGGATCAAAATCTGCAATTAATTGTAGCTTTCTTAGTGTTCTGAAGCTTGCATGAAATGTCTGGCATTCTTCATTTCCTCTTACTGACAAAAAACATTGATGTGTCTCACGTAAAATGAATATAAATTTATTCCAAACAATAAAAGTAACGTCAATTGAAATAAATGAACCACTGTCAAGATGTCTATATTTGTTTAATTAATCTTCATTTTGAGGTTCTTGATCTTGAAAGAGGAGCATGAAACTGTAAATATCTAAAATAAAGATTAATTCATAAACTGAAATATATTGTTTCGCTGAAAATAACTATGCTGGAAACATGTGATTTGTGACTTATAGATATGTGACTTGAAGCCAGAAAATTAATCAATTTTTTTGGTTTTGCGGTATAAGCTTTATCATACTGTGGATAGTTTTCATCTTGAGGGAGATGAAATCAGAGTCCTGGTGGCCACATACTATAAATACTATGAAAAAAAACAAAAATCCCTGCAATTCATCTTGGCAGTCTTTGTCTTAAATACGTAAACATGTGTAACACATGGCAAGCTGATGGTAATAGCTCAGTTTAACTTGTGGACACAAGATCTTTTGATACCTTCACCTATTCAATATTATTTCAATAGTGTCTTTACAGCATTAAATATGTAATAAGAAATTAGAACTAAACAAACATTTAGTCATATATCTCAATCATTCTTTAATTTCACAGGATGTATGAGATAATTTTAATCCACAAAGTTTACAATAAGTTCTTTGAGAAAGCTTAAGTTTTAGTTGGCAGACTGGGCCATATATCTTTTAGGCTACTAGACCATAAATCTCCACTCACTAGCCCAAAGTTTACTTGCCCGAATCATTTTTACAGTTCTGTACTTGTTTAGGGCAATTCATATTTAATAAGATTAATCAAATGACAAAAGAACATATTTACCAATACTTCGAAAATCATGATTAGCTACTGGACAGTGGGGCGAGCATCAGGGGAAGGTGTACTAGTCCGACAGTGTTTCCACTGGTCTGGGACTACGGGCTAGTGCTAAAATCCCGGACTAAGTTGGTGCCGCAAAATGTTGATGACTGACCAGAACATCTGATGTTTTCTACTCAGTGCCACTCAACTCTCCATCACATCTCTGTCACCCCCTATCTGCCCTCCTGCTGACCCTGTCACCCCCTCACTGCCCTCCTGCTGACTCTGTCACCCCCTCTCTGCCCTCCTGCTGACTCTGTCACCCCCTCTCTGCCCTCCTGCTGACTATGTCACCCCCTCTCTGCACTCCTGCTGACTGTGCCACCCCCTCCCTGCCTTCCTGCTGACTCTGTCACCCCCTCTCTGCTGACTGTGCCACCCAGTCCCTTCCCACACCTCTCATGCTCCCCAATTCACCTCTCAAGGGAACGCTTTCTTGTTTTATGTCTTATATTCTATTTGTTTTTCTCTTTTGGTGAATAGGACTCCAAACAGTCCCATTCATCAAATATATGGATCCCATAAACCTTTACGTCCAATAAATAGTCTTTTACAGTGGATAAAAAAGAAACACGGTAATACAGAGCATATTGCAATCAGAATTATTCATAGTTATAAAGCGAAAGAATATAACATTACCATGAAAAAAGTAATGACATAATGTATAAAGTGGTATGCCTTTGTGCCTGTTGTTCATCCCACATGTGATACCTTAATTAATGTTTTCCCTCATATTTGGGGATATTCTTGTGAATGTACTCTGCCTGTTTACTGTCATGCTGTGTCACAGGTAATTATGTCAGCAATATTTTTCCCACTGCTGCAATACTTGGATTTGGATAACTATAAAAGTGTCTATGTGGAGTGTATGTGGGAGAACAATCTGCAGAATGTATGTGAGAGATCTGCAGAATGTTTTTGGTAGAACAATCTGCAGCATTTTTACTCTTGCTTCTTTTGCATTTGTAGTTGGACTTTTGAGGTTTTACTACCTTTTAAAAGGTTGAGGCAAATAGAGCATTTCCTATCCACACACATATATAAATATATATGTATATATATATTTATATACATGTACATGAATTTATCTATGTATATATCTATGGCTGTACACGATTGGCACCCGCCGTCTAGTCGGCGGCGAGAGCGGCATATCGCCAGATCCTCCATTTTGTCCCGCCGAATTCGCCGAGGGTATTCACAGGGCGGAGGTCGGCGTCCGACGCCATCCGCTGCCGGCACCATCCGGCTCAATCGTGGAGAAACAGGATAACCTGGGCTAACTTGTACTTTTCTGCCTTCAGATGGCGATCAGACAGCAAAAAGCATTTGGTCTTTTGGAGATGTTCTCCACTAATTTTGATTTGACATCGTCTTGCCAATCCTGCCTCAGTTAATGTTAATTTTTTTTCAAATCAACATATAATTATGGTTGTATAATCTGCAGCAAATAATACCTACACCACAGTAATAATGTCGGATAATCTCCAGCACAGAAGAGGGGATGATAATCTACAGTACATCTCTGGTGAGATAATCCCTGTCCTATATATATGGCAGGATATGTATTCATAAGGGTAAGCTTTACCTCATAAACTGTCTGCCTCTTTCAATTAGCCTGCAATTTATATTACAAAACAATCATCCAAGATAGCAGCCCTCTATTTACTGTGCTGAGATAACATTTGCATTGCAAAGCAGACCCATAGACTGTGCAGCTCTGCCACTAAACATACTGAACTCTACGCTACAGATATATGTATACACTTCTATCTATGCATTGCAATCTAGCCTACTTTTGCACATCAAAAGTTGAAATACAGATAACAGATGACTCATCATCTCCTGCACTTTTCCAGATGCTTTAAAGAGAGCATTGCTTCGTGTCCACTTGGCGTCCAGAGCAAAGTTTAAGCACTGGACAGCTGATATAATGAGACCGTATACCCACTTTCCAGACCCTCCAAGACCCAAATTATGGCTATAATCCCACACAGAATCCATACCACAAAGAACTTTTATAGGCAATTTTGAAGAATAAACTTATTAGTATTTGGCCAAGATGTTGGAATAGCCAGTAAAGTTTGATGTATGGTGTTGCATCACCACTATCAAGTGCCAGATTTAAGCATTAATAAATGACTGTTTTATGTTTCACTCTGTACCTCACACCAAGACATTCACCATACAGCCCATATCTATGGTTAATAAAGTGTAAATGTAAACCTGAGCGACTCAGGTAAGAGGCACCATATACCTGTACTTATTTCTTCAAATGTGATCAAAGTGAGAATGATTTACCATTGTTGACTTTTTTATAATTTACTCATAACACATTCACTTTTAATTAGTAAATAAAAAGATTTCAGAGATGCATGGAGTATTTTTCGTTATGTATTTGTTTTGTAGTAAAACTAGTGCAGTCGAGTATTTTTATACACTTGAGTGTAATTGGGTTATTTTTATTCATTTTTATTAGCTTCTCTAAGAAAAGCATCATACTTTAGAAAATTACATGCAAAAATATTGTTTATGATTCAGAAAAGCATTCATATCAGTGACTAATAATTTTGAGAGAAGCCAGCAATAATGTTTGAGAGAAGCTAATAAAAATGTTTAAAAAACTCAATTGGATGGGCTTTACTGAATAACAAACACATAAAGAAATATATGTTTATTTGTCATCAGTTCAATATCTTAAAAAATACAAGAGTTTGTCCTTAATCAACCAGCTCTTTTTGCCTGAAACCAGTGCCAGAACTGAGCATGAACACACAAACCAATGCAGTTTTTCCCTTTTTTTGGGCCTTAAATACAGGTGGTTGCACACTGATTTACAATATACTGGGTCTAACTTGGCCAACTTGTTGCACAAACATTACATCCACAAAACAACAAAACATGTGATAATTTTAAAAAAAATCCAGCTCGTGGAGGATTTGCAACATAAGGAAATTTCATGCATATAAATTAATTATCAGATAAAAACAAACCATTTTTGACTCAGACGAGATCATATTCTACCAAGCACAGCACTTTTCACTTTTCAAAAGCGCCATCTGATAGTGTAAAAGAGAATGGGTACATCACAACATAGCTGACGTGAGGCGACAATACATGTATGCTCCACAGCCTAATCAGTTGAAACCTCGAAAATACACCAGCTCTGAAGGAAAAACAAATGTGAGTGAAAAACACGACCCAGCATTATTCTCCACCATGTCTGTTATAAACTTAGCGGAGAGCTGCACATATTAATTGCCCAAAAGCTCTCTTATCTAGCAGGTATTTAGGACCGTTTAGTTTTATTTACGTTGCACCCAGCTATTAGCATTGTGGGGTTCCTCGGCTATTTAATGGGTATTCTCTCCATGTACTTGTGCCTGAAGACTCACATCAGGCCCCACTGACGAGACACACCGCAGGAAACAAATGAGGAAATATGAGCAAAGTGGACCAAAGTTGGTCCGCAAGAAATCTACAGGCTGAGGTAAATTAGGGTTGATAGCAGAGACCATCTATCAGGTTTCCCGCTACATTTATTAGATGTGTCCCATCAAAATGACAGGGGATCACATGTGTTGTGACAGTGGATGGCCAGTGTCACACGCTTATTGTCCCCCAAAGAATTTATTTTCACTGCTAACTGGCAGAGCAAGAATGTCTCAAAATTAATGACCTATAAACTATAAAAGTGCAAAATTCTCCCCACTTAGAAGCATTTCATCATCTAAATAATATGGAGGCATTGTTTATTATGTCAGCTGAATAATCTGCTCAGCAATTGGTGACATTTGTAAATGTTTAAACTTCTTAAAAAGCACTGAGAGTATGCCATCAAAAGAAAGATTTTTACATATCAAAATATGGACTGCCTGACATTAAAAACAATTTCTATCCAACAAAAGAAAAATTCAGTTGATTCAGTATCATCTTTGTACTAAATATTTTTTTCTATTTTACAGTTAGTTTGTGAAATAAAATTCTTGAATAAGATGATTGTGGATTTCACTTGACAATCTGACAAGTGCATCAGCAGCAAGCCAGAGACATCAAGAAGAATTCATCCCAAGAATCTATCACTCCCTAGGATACTCCCTGACTATATAACCCCCCAATCAGGATCTATCACTCCCTAGGATACTTCCTGACTATACAAACCCCCTATCAGGATCTATCACTCCCTAGGATACTCCCTGACTATATAACCCCCCCTATCAGGATCTATCACTCCCTAGGATACTTCCTGACTATACAAACCCCCTATCAGGATCTATCACTCCCTAGGATACTCCCTGACTATACAAACCCCCAATCAGGATCTATCACTCCCTAGGATACTCCCTGACTATATAAACCCCCCTATCAGGATCTATCACTCCCTAGGATACTCCCTGACTATATAAACCCTCCTATCAGGATCTATCACTCCCTAGGATACTCCCTGACTATATAACCCCCCCTATCAGGATCTATCACTCCCTAGGATACTTCCTGACTATACAAACCCCCTATCAGGATCTATCACTCCCTAGGATACTCCCTGACTATACAAACCCCCAATCAGGATCTATCACTCCCTAGGATACTCCCTGACTATATAAACCCCCCTATCAGGATCTATCACTCCCTAGGATACTCCCTGACTATATAAACCCTCCTATCAGGATCTATCACTCCCTAGGATACTCCCTGACTATACAAACCCCCAATCAGGATCTATCACTCCCTAGGATACTCCCTGACTATACAAACCCCCAATCAGGATCTATCACTCCCTAGGATACTTCCTGACTATACAAACCCCCAATCAGGATCTATCACTCCCTGGGATACTCCCTGACTATACAAACCCCCCAATCAGGATCTATCACTCCCTAGGATACTCCCTGACTATATAAACCCCCAATCAGGATCTATCACTCCCTAGGATACTTCCTGACTATACAAACCCCTAATCAGGATCTATCACTCCCTGGGATACTCCCTGACTATATAAACCCCCCAATCAGGATCTATCACTCCCTAGGATACTCCCTGACTATATAAACCCCCTATCAGGATCTATCACTCCCTGGGATACTCCCTGACTATATAAACCCCCCAATCAGTATCTATCACTCCCTAGGATACTCCCTGACTATATAAACCCCCCAATCAGGATCTATCACTCCCTGGGATACTCCCTGACTATATAAACCCCCTATCAGGATCTATCACTTCCTGTGATACTTCCTGGCTATATAAACGCCCCCAATAAGGATCTATCACTCCCTAGGATCTATCTCCTGTTTTATTCTGCTGTGCATCTTATTTGGCTGAGTGTATCATTCTGCTGGGCTTGTCTGCTGAGAATCCTGGTCAATGAAACTGTAAATGCTATCTATTTAAAGCAGAATTTGAAGCCTGTATCTATTCTGAGTTTGTAATCTTGGAAACACAGCTTGGTCTCTTCTTGCACATCCTCAATACTCAACGGGACATAACTCGAGACAAATGTGTTGTTTTGAAATACAAAACTGGAAAAGTTTAGTCCAGTCATGCATTCCGGTAATCAGTTTGAAAGCCTGCGGCAGTTTTTATGTTAAAACTACTTTAACTAGTTCAGGAGAGAAAAAAATCAAGAAATAAAAATAAATTGCTTCTGAGTGAATCTGCAATAACAATGAGAAAAACAGTTTGTAAATGTTTGACAATGTCAAGTTACATCCACACTTCATGTCAGGAATAGCTATTAGAACCTAACAACAAACATTAAAGCTAACTCAACAAAGGAACGTCTTCAATGGTTTTGGATAGTGAACTGCAGTAAATCTATGGAATTTGGATCTTTTGTGTCAAGAGGTAAAACTCACATTGGAATAAAAAGTGTCCCCTTTCACTGAAGCATTCACAAAAAGTTGAACAGGGCCATTGCCAATGTAGTATCCTATAAAAATCTCCTAAATGCTTCACTCAATGACACTTTTATGCACATTGGTGAGAGATCCCTCAAGAAATATTGGGGAGTTTGGCAGTTTGATAACTTTGTTTTTTTATTGTTGAATTAAATCTAAATGTCACAATCCTCTCTGAAGTGGCTGTTTGTTTTTGTTGGTTTAACCTTTTCGGCAGCACAATTATTGTGGTTATATCAGATCCGATAGAAACCGCCGTCACCAGGACTAAATTCCTCACTCTTTTCGAAGAGTGACTGAGGATCTTACCAACTGAGCCATGTCCCCCCTTTCATGACCATAATATCATCCCTTCTTCAACCTTATTCCATCTTATAAAATAAGTAATCTAATTCAATCCCATTCTGCATACCAATAAGAAAAGTATAGGGCACTCCAATGCCCCAATCACATTTGTGCCGGGTGCCAGCCGGGAAGTAACACAATTTGACACAACTCAACCTCTTCTAACTCTTGTTTCACAGAAGCATGGGGCTCTCTCCTTCAAACTATTATTTAATGCCAATTTCCATGACAGTACGAAACCAAAATATCCCATAGATTATCCTTGAAGCCTCCTGCATTACACAATGTAATAAAATCTTGAGTTAAACACCCATAACGCTGACTTAGGGCTATTTAGCAAAGAATTATGGGTCTTTATAAACATAACAAATACATCAGGAACTAGATTCATGTCTGAGTGCACACACAGGGGTACAGGTTCCACAGGGGTACAGGTTCCACAGGGGTACAGGTTCCACGGGGGTACAGGATCCACAGGGGTACAGGATCCACAGGGGTGCATGTTTCACAGGGGTACAGGATCCACAGGGTTGCAGGTTTCACAGGGGTACAGGATCCACAGGGGTGCAGGTTTCACAGGGGTACAGGTTCCGAAGGGGTACAGGTTCCACAGGAAATAGTGTGCCTCTGAAATTGGTTCAGATGAATATCACACAAAAAGGTCAAGTTGATCATCACCCAAAACTGAGTGATCAGATCTCATACGAAAAGTCCAAATCATGCTAAATATGAATCTGATAAATTTCAACTTCTTATACCTTTAAGAACACAATAATTATGCTGTTTTAGCACCTGGTTGATATTTAACCACATGATAGCTGAATATAATCTATATCAATAATTTATATAACTGTGTTAAATATCACTTTTTATTTTAAAAAAAAACAACTAATCATTAGGCTGCTAAATTTTCTCAACAAGATTGTCTCATCAGGTGACACTAAGTGACCTTGACCTCTATATGGAACCTTGACCTTTCACCTGACCCAGTTCATACTGCTGAGGCCAATCTTTCCTTGATCTATGATAAGGGTGATTGAATATTGATCTGTTTGATGCTGATGTTGTTAAGTACCCTTCTACATTCCAACTTATTTAACGCCATCTCAAAGCAATCAAAACTGTGGCCTAAAATTTATACAAATCTCACACATCTATCACAGATGATATGCATCTACCCCAAAATTCTCGCAAATAACACTTAGCAAGGTAATTTCTTTGTGACATGAAAATTCTTACTCAACTAATGTCAGAGTGTAAGGTCAAAGGGAGGCTTATCTTGTCAAAAAAATGGCGGATTAGTCCAGTAAGCCACGAGGGGCCGGGGGCGCTCTCGGGCTCTGTAGAATGATAACATCATCTAGGTCAGGCCGTGTAGGAGATTTAGGGCAATGAGCATGCCATAATTCCCCAATATTCAGGATCTTATTGGCTCTCCAACCTCTTCCACAGAGGAAGGTCAAGAAGCCAAATGTTTTAGTGAGGTTGCTTATTCCAAATCATGAAATTCTTCATTATTTAATAATTTACTGATAAATATGGATAATAAATTTAAAAAGAGCACAACAAAAGCATATTTGTGCTTCATGAATAAAAATTATGACGGTCAGTTTTCAAAATGTATGGACAGATTTATGGTTACAATAAAGTAAATAAAAGCGGCCAGCTTGCTCCACCCTCCCACCCACCTCTTTGATAACTATGTCCTTGAACTGTACAACAGAACGTATATATTACTACAATATATATTACTACGTATATATTACTACAATGAAGCCAAAGGCAACCCGCCTTCGTACAGCAATAAAGAGGTTAATTTTCAGGACATAAGAGTCAAAGGGACCGATTTCATATCAACTGAAATCTTCCTTTTTGAACAGACATGTTTTATCTCAATATGCAAGACATTTTTCTTATCATATGATTGGCGGGAATTATGAGAAAATGATTGATTGCATATCAGTATTTTTGTAAGGATCTTGATGCTGCAAATCTAACTTGGATCATACATGCATGATGTTCAAATACGTAACATTAATGAAATCCAAGGTTTCAACAACACTGATCTCAATGATAAAATATATTCCATAAAATAATCACAACAGTGTTATTTCTGAGATCATATTTTGTGAAGCATCTCCCTTATAAAACGCCCCATTTGTTCACGATGAATACTTCAAGGTATCTTTCAGTGTTGTGTTCTTTGGTACGAATGTGTATCAATATTTCAGCGTGTCTCTCAAGCTTGAATGTCTCAACCTTCCATCGCTAAATCACTAAATCCATAACACGACACACATGAATACTATCCCAATCTTGCCACATAAAAACCGCATCTTCCCTCATATGATCACTGCACTTAAGGGGATTGTAAAATATTTCCCGATCCCCTGAGGAAAATTCAAGGACTTCCATCTGTACGTGTTCTTCAAATTAATGTGGCAATAACTGATACACATGTTCCCATTAATGAGTTTATGGTTTCTGTTTTTCTAGAAATTTCCCAGATTGGTATCAATACAAATGACAAGCATTTCAGCAATAAACCATTGAGACTCCCACCATTGCTTTTGGTCATCTATATATAGACCATGACATGGCAGTATATAATGCAATTTGTCTTTCTGATGGACACATGGGAAAACACAGAACCATATATTTAGTCTCCTCCTACCTCCAATTTACCAGTTTATCATGGAGAGATAGTTTTATCCAAATATTAAGTATATGGAGGTCATGGTCAGATAGATTCTTTTGGCCTTCAACCACATAAAAAAAAATCTCTATCAAAATGAGCAACACATGGTGCCTCACTAGGCAGTCACACACATGGCACATACATTTTGGCCATAAGTCCAGAGACATCCTTATTTGTGGCCAGGAGGAGACCTTTGAATGTCATACAGATATTGCCCTACGGGGAGTGCTTTTAACCCCATTAGGAATGCTATGGTTCTGTCAAAATAACAGGGAATTATCATAATTATCAAAGGTTCTGTCTATATAACATTCAGGCAGAAATGTTCCTGTTCTCCATATCTAAAATGCAGATACAGAGTTGGTGGTCACAAAAGTGATGTACAACCTAAAATAACCGAAATGACACATGCAAGGATTATTCTCAGAAGCTTTTTGGTAATAAAATTACCCATTCCAATAGTATGCAATCTGAAGCACACTGGAGTAAAACATAACAACTAATTATTCCTTTGGTGGAACAAATGGAAAACAGGATTACATAATTTTACAGTTTGTAAAATGAGAAAATTCAAATGACAATTTGTTGAAAATAAATCATTCCTTGTGAATTCCCAATGAACGTGACAACAAAAATATATATGTTGCATTTATTTTAAATGTATTGTGTTGCATCTAAACTGTTAAATTAATCTGCAACTTTGAGTAATGATTTTTACAATCCTCTCAGATAGTCTGACTTAAAGTAACATGCAGACAATTGACACAAATTTAGCTCAAGTAATGCCACATATCTTCAAGCATTACATGGACCAAGAATCTAAACATTTGTATGAAAGCTTGGATTTTGTACTCTGCATTACATCGGTAGTTCTCTCTACCTCTGCCCTGTTGCATCTAAACTGTTAACTTAATCCGCAACTTTGAGTTATGATTTTCGCAATCCCCTCAGATAGTCTGACTTAAAGAAACATGCAGAGAATTGACACAAATTTAGCTCCAGTAATGCCACACATCTTCAAGCATTACATGGACCAGGAATTTGAACATTTGTATGAAGGTTTGGATTTTGTACTCTGTATTACATCGGTAGTTCTCACCACTTCTCCCGTCATTGCCCTGTTTTGATGTTGGTTGAAATCTGGACCAACATGTCCAGTCGAACATGTGAGTCTCCCCACCAAAATATCATACAATCAGAATTGACCAATCTCAGGTCATGACCTGTAATCAGTTGGATGACCAAGACATTCACCAATAAGAATCTGGATGAATAGTCATTTATTCTGTCACCAATCAGTTCTCAGCCAGATTTTTATGAATAGTAATGACTTGCAGTCAATCTGTGTTCACCTTTTCATTATTACAACCATTCACATACTTAGTATGTTTGTCTATTTCATAGTCTGCCAAACTTTTTATTAGTCATTAAGGATGGACAACTAATCAATTAGGGAGGATGGACTTCTTTTGAATTTGTTATCTATTTGCAACTAGAAATGTGGGTAAGGGTGGGTGACCAACAATTTTACATATGACCAAATTTTAGAGGTGACATCTACCTTGGTATATCCTAACCAGAGTAACCTTGCACTCACTACTTAAGGGTATTTATGGGTGTTGGTAGTGAGTGCCCCCTAGTGGCAGAGGAGTAAATTACCAAAATATTGTACTTGATGGGAATTGGTACATTTACGGTATAAAAATACATTCCCTATTAAATTAAAAGCATTCATGACATGAATCAATATTTAGACACCTCAATATTTGAATTAAAAGGTATGGTTACAAGTATATTTCTTTTAAAATAGTATTTTGTCCTAATTTTCCTTGATGATAGTTTTCATGAGAAATGAAGAAGACAAGCAAATAAGTTCTGCAGATTACACAACAAGAGTAGGCTTGTTTTTAGCTGTGTTTATTTCATTACATTGGGTAGAAAATTCCCTGTGATCCTAGTGAAACAGATTTTCTCATTTTGATTTGTGTAATTTGGAAATAAAAAGGAAGTTTGGCAATCAGATATGAGAAGGGAGGTGACAAAATTCATATTTTTGAAATGATCAAGTGTGAACTTTACCTCTATTTTTCTCTTAATGTATTTGAAAAATAGAAAATCTGTTTCACTAGGATCACAGTAAATATTGTTAAGAACACTTTTACAAAGTTGTTTGGAATTCCACTTTATCATGGTCCCACAATCTGCAGAACTTTTTCCCTTTAACATTTTGACATGACAAATAAATTTTGGAGCAGTGATATATTACTACGCCACTTTTTATGAGTTAAAAAGATATGAAGCTTTCAATATAATCAAAGAAATTCCATTGTGATTTTCTAATAATAAATCAATAATTTTAAATCAAAAATGAATACCATAAAATGTCATTTCATGACTTGAAAGTTTGAATGAAAAAGGAACTCTTTTCGCCAGTTGAGCATTTTTGCCATACTTTTTTGAAAACATTCCATTTTGGCGTAAAAAGAAAGTAGTTCCCTCAGAAAATCTGCCACCAGAGGACACTCACTACCAACACCCATAAATACCCTTAAATAATTCTACTTGTTCCCTTATATAAACCCAAATAATATGAAAAAACATCCTGATTTGATCATTAAAAAAATGTCCAAGAACATATTGACATGACAAGTGTTTTGTAAATTAACAAAAGACACAAGCATGTGTCATTTCAAGAATTTTACATTTTGGATAGAATATCTCTTCTATGTTAATTATCAATAATTAGATGGTGTTGTTTTGTTCTGTTTAACAGCTAGGTGGGCTTACAATGAGAGGCGATTGCCAATACTCCACTAGTCAGACACAGAGAGCCGGGTGGGCTTACAGTGAGAGGCGATTGCCAATACTCCACTAGTCAGACACACAGAGCAGGGATTGGCTTACAATGAGAGGCGATCGCCAATACTCAACTAGTCAGACACAGAGAGCCGGGTGGGCTTACAGTGAGAGGCGATTGCCAATACTCAACTAGTCAGACACAGAGAGCCGGGTGGGCTTACAGTGAGAGGCGATTGCCAATACTCAACTAGTCAGACACAGAGAGCCGGGTGGGCTTACAATGAGAGGCGATTGCCAATACTCAACTAGTCAGACACAGAGAGCCGGGTGGGCTTACAGTGAGAGGCGATTGCCAATACTCCACTAGTCAGACACAGAGAGCCGGGTGGGCTTACAGTGAGAGGCGATTGCCAATACTCAACTAGTCAGACACAGAGAGCCGGGTGGGCTTACAGTGAGAGGCAATTGCCAATACTCCACTAGTCAGACACAGAGAGCCGGGTGGGCTAACAGTGAGAGGCGATTGCCAATATTCAACTAGTCAGACACAGAGAGCAGGGTGGGCTTACAGTGAGAGGCGATTGCCAATACTCCACTAGTCAGACACAGAGAGCCGGGTGGGCTAACAGTGAGAGGTGATTGCCAATACTCAACTAGTCAGACACAGAGAGCCGAGTGGGCTAACAGTGAGAGGCGATTGCCAATACTCCACTAGTCAGACACAGAAAGCCGGGTGGGCTTACAGTGAGAGGCGATTGCCAATTCTCCAGAGAAATACTGCACCATTTTGTCATGTCAAATTCAAACTGTGACAACGCTTTTTGACTCCAACAGGATATTGTCATTCACTTTCATCATTCATCATTACTTTATGTTTTTTCCATAAATAAAAAGCCTTTTCTCAATAATCATTTTGTTGAGCGTCATGGAAGGCTCAGCCAAGTGAAAAAAATGCTTTTCCTTTTCGCATGTGATGATTTGCCAACAGCAGACTTGACTTTTATTATGTGAACATCTCTTTTGTTATCCTTTAAAAATCTTTGTCTAAATGCAATAAAAGCAAAGAAAGCAACTCAATGAACAAATCTTTTTGTGTGTGAAATTTTATAAAGATAATCGGCTATAGCATTAAAACAAACTGTCCATCCATCAAGGTTAAGCCCTGTGTTGGCTTCACTGGGATGACAAAGATTAAAGTATCAGCTGTGTCTGTGTCTGTGTCGGTCACACGCCACTTCCACAATGCTGCCAATTACACCACACTATCAAACTATGGGAAAAACAAAACCTTGCCAAGCCCAGTTTAACCACATATATCTGCTGCAGCAACAAACAAAAAAAAGAAAATAAACAACATAACCTCAAGACACGCATATGCACAGAACCCATCTCCAAGTTCATTAGTGATTGTAATTCATAAATAACAACACCATTCTCCAAACATATTATATGCAATAGGAATAGTCTAATCTGTACTGATAGTACCACTGCGTTGGATACTAATGTGGATATATCAAATTTTGTAAGCCATATTTTTAATGGTTTCTGATAGAGCAGACACAATTTCATAGGTTAAGGTCACTGTGAGAAGAACAAAGGTTGAAGATAATGAAAGTCGACCAAAACCGAATGCAAAAAGTGCATCTCACTCTTAACAGCAATGCATTTCAGGTAGAATTTGATAGGTTTAATCATAGGAGTTGCAGGTATTGAATGGTCTAAAATTTCAAGGTCATGGCCACTGTGATAAGGTCAAATGTCAAGGTCAAATTGTCATTGTTTAAGGGGGAAGGTACTTAAACAGAACAAAGAAAAAACAATATTGGTGTCAGCAAAAATTCATTCATTTCAAAATTGAAAACTCTACCTTTGATAGTTTCTGTCTTTGATAGTGAAAAAGCTCAGACAAAAAATTTTGACAACAGAAACATAGGTACTTAGACAGACTGATGCACTGATTGTCCTCAACGGAAGACCTTCACTTAACATTGCTATACAGAAATATCCAAAATAAATACATTCCAATGATATGCAAATAAATCATTTTATGGAAAAAGCCACTCTCAAGATCTGGCTGATATATATCTCGGGACCTCAATAAAATCAGCATATAAATAGATCATAATCTTATCATCTGCCGAGTATTTAGGATCAAACTAGGCTCAGGGTATCAGAGATTGCCAGTATTTAATGCCTCGCACAACCTGCAAACAGTGTTATAAAGTGGAGGCTCGGGGAACTTGGTCCTGGTGTAGAATATCTCGTGGAACCCCATAGCAGGTGTTACCCACTCACACTGGTGTGGCTGACAGCTTGTATCTCAAGGATTAAGTCTCGCCCAGACCACAGATGAGCCTGGTTAACTTTCCCTATCAAATCCTATCATAAACTAGACAAGCTGTCATAAGACTCCCAGTAAAAAATCTCTCAAAATCTTATATATATATAAAAAAACCTGAGTCGGCAAATTCTACTTTGCAAAAAAGTGAGAAGGGTGGTTTATCTTTGTTTGATACATATTATTTTTAAAAAAAGCTTCAATGTGGTATTTCAAGTGAACTCTTTATATGAAACACATCTTTGAGTTAATGAATGGAATTCTGGGAAAAGTCATGTTGTGATTTCCAGCTAAGGAGGAAGTTTGGTTGGGCATATGTGGCATGAGGTTGGTGGATAATGAGATAAGGTGTCCAGATACACTCACACCTGTATCAACCCACACCACACCACCAAACATGTGGCGCCCCCTACGTTTTGACCTCTGCTCCCAACAACTCTCTACAGAACCCAAGAAATGTTCAATAATATATTATTAATAAGGCCAAAAATATATTAAGCTAATTTTCATTCACTAAAAATATTGTACCTTTTTTATCAAATGGTTTCCTCACCTCAAGTTATGTTTAAAACAACCAAGCACAGGAATAAATTTTGTGAATATATATCAGGAACAGAAGTTTTTTCCTCAGTAAAGTTCTTCATGAACGGAAGGTGAGATGTAATTATAGCAGAAAGCAAGTCATGAGACTATAGAGATGTGCTTTCCATCAAGTGATCTTTTTTTTTTCTTGAGAAACTTCCATTTCTACACGTAAAACATGCATGATTGGTTTAAATTATTCATCTGCATGTCACAATTGCCTGTTTTCTGAACCCCGAAACAATAATCATTGTAGAATTATGAGACACTTATTGACTTTTCACAGAGTCAATAAGTATGTCACCTTCTTTCTGCACAGGCACATAAATATTATTCATACAAATCATACAAGACACATTTTTTCATGGAGAAATTATAGAGTGCAAAAATTAGATACAAGTTGGGTAAATGATAGCTTCACAATCACTTTATTGATTGAAATTCATTATATCAATTTTTCATTACGTTTTTGAAACAATACCAAGTATAATTTCATTTAATATGATTTAAAAACAAAATTATAATGACGAAATTGATACCTTCTCCAATAAATTGAAAATAGTTAGACCTTGAGAAGACAATGTCTTTTGTTTCCCAGTTATGAAAATGATATCCATAATTGCTCTACAGCAACCATAAAAATCATACAGAAAGCAACCAAAATTACCCTGACCTCAATAAGAAAAAAAAAACTTGTGTAAAATATATAATAATGGTTAGTGAATCAAATTCTCAAGATGGTATTTGTTTCAATTACTTAAAAAATATGACTTATTTATCAGATGATGCTGCATACACTGTTGACAAGTTTACATTTCACATGAATATATAGTTTCATTTTCTTTTTTTTGTTGATTGATTCATACGCCATTGTGACATATCTGACTCGCTCTCAGTGCGAGGTCAATACTCCATCAAGCTCCCCACTCTGACCAGATCTCACAGTCATAAAAAGGTCTGAAAAAACTCTTTCTTCCAAACCAATCGACTAGCCCTTGGCAATCATCCCAGCAGGTTTTATTGAAATCTCCTTATAACTTTTTCAGATACTTTTTTTTTCAAACAGACAACCGGGTAAATACATGTCTTTGGCAGAAGTAACGAGGTCCAGTGGAAAAACATTGCCTGAGTCACTCTCTATTTATTGTTTTAAGTCCTCACAATAATATGCACCCTGTGACCGACAGCGTTGAATCCAATCTCAGCCAAAATGACCAACTCAACTCAGCCCAAGCTGCAAAAATTACCCAATTTCCTCATCAACCTCAAACCTGTTTTTCATTTTCATTTACTCCAGGCCTCCAAAGTTTACAGGCTTTTCTTAGTTGACCTTATCCTAACCTCTACACTGCGATTTTGTGCTATCTCTGTTGGGCCTACCATCTTCGTCGGGTCCTCCTCCCCGCAGCGTGACCTATCCTGTGCGGCCATCTTGTTTTTATAACCCTGCACCTGCTGTATAATAACCACAGTGAATGATGAACATGGTGTCACGTTCCTAGGCCATGTAGCAAAGTGTAGAGTAACATACAGGTAGTTTTATCATATTTCTTTGCAGATGAACAAATTCTATATTGATACTGAGCATTGCTATTTAAATTTTAACATAAATGTGTAGTATAGCCCTTAATGAAAGTAATATTGAAGGTAAACCAGCAATTGTAACATAATGAATAAAAATACTGAATAAATTTTGTTTCGGTTTCCAGGCTAAGTACACTGGTTAAAATATCTTTCCTTTGCCCCCAATTATACTACTTTTAAACAAAAGGGTAGGAAAATACATTTATTTCAGTCTCCCAAATCTGACCACTAATAGAGCTGTATCTTATCAGCAGTAGTTTTATTTTTTCTTGTTCTAATCACCTCTTTTCCAGAGCGCCCTCTATATCCTGCCTTCATTAATTCTTTATACAAAAGGAAAATTTTACCTTTTCCAGAGCGCCCTCTATATCCTGCCTTCATTAATTCTTTATACAAAAGGAAAATTTTACCTTTTCCATAGCGCCCTCTATATCCTGCCTTCATTAATTCTTTATACAAATGGACATTTTTACCTGTACACCATCCGAGTTCACAAAGTTAGAATGGAGGTATTGAGGGGGAGTGTGGCTGACCCCTTATAATCTGTGCTGACAGTCAACTGTCTTCACCTGACATCTTGTTTACTTGCCCGGACTATTCCAGTAGTGCCTCATGTGACCCTCAACGTTCCAGAACTCCCTGGCACTACCTGATATTCTATAGTAACCCTCAATGTTCCAGATCAGCTTCACACACCTTACCATTCTATGGCTACTATCTCTGGATCGTTCAGTCACTCTTTATCTGTATCTGTTTTGTGCAAGTCCCTCAGAGATTAATCAACTACCGGTAGGTACAGGTGATCGCTGTCTCGTGGAGTGTCATGTAGAGTTTCATGCTTACTGTTATATGGGTACCCTACCTTGGGTAATTTACAGTTACTCTATGTACCAGCAAGTCTAAACCCTATTGCAGAGGTCAGGGAAAAGGTCACCATCAAATTCATCAGAAAATCTTTGTAATGAAGCATGTACATGTATGTGCCAATGCAAGCATTGTGGGCAAGTCAGAAATTTGAACCTTTACCTAACTGAAAAGGTCACAAAGGTTATGCAAAGGTCACAAAGGTTATGCAAAGGTCATCATTGATATCTCTCAATATTTTATCATGATGTATGTTCCAGATCAGCTTCACACACCTTACCATTCTATGGCTACTATCTCTGGATCGTTCAGTCACTCTTTATCTGTATCTGTTTTGTGCAAGTCCCTCAGAGATTAATCAACTACCGGTAGGTACAGGTGATCGCTGTCTCGTGGAGTGTCATGTAGAGTTTCATGCTTACTGTTATATGGGTACCCTACCTTGGGTAATTTACAGTTACTCTATGTACCAGCAAGTCTAAACCCTATTGCAGAGGTCAGGGAAAAGGTCACCATCAAATTCATCAGAAAATCTTTGTAATGAAGCATGTACATGTATGTGCCAATGCAAGCATTGTGGGCAAGTCAGAAATTTGAACCTTTACCTAACTGAAAAGGTCACAAAGGTTATGCAAAGGTCACAAAGGTTATGCAAAGGTCATCATTGATATCTCTCAATATTTTATCATGATGTATGCACAGTTAAAGTAAATTCCTAGTCCAGGTATTTTGAGGCGTCTGAGAAGAAGCAGGGATTTGTGAAACATGAAATATTTACATGACGAACATATCTGTAAAGTTTGAAAGAAACCAGACTTATGGGTGGGATTTGATGATGATAACAAGAATATTTGCAAAGCACAGATTCAGACAAGACTACTCTAAATTCATCCTCCAGTTTTATACAGCACAAAACAAAAACAATTCATCACAGGAAAATGACACATGGTTTGCCATGCAAAAAGGGCAGGTTCTTTTCTTCCAAACATTAAGAATTTTTTATTTGTCCAAAGATAAAAAGGGATAATATCATAATGTTAGCATTAATACATATGCAAGACATATATACATAGGGTACAGTTGCTCCACCAAACTACAAATAACAAAATTGCAAATAGAGTTAATCTTTCTATAAATATTGTAATGCTGTTGATACAGGTATAGGGCAAAACTGGTCTCGGGGGGAAAAATAAGCATCAGAGGTGCAGGTATCTGTAGCCCTTGGGCTTCAGAATAAAATACTGCCCTGTGACTTAGAAATCGGGAAAGCGCCTCAGATATTCATTAGAATTGTCAAACATGGTAAGTTTGATGATTCTCTGATAGAGCAAAAGCAAGATACGAGTTCCAAAAGACACAGCCACCCCCAGCCTACAGTGGAGTGGGCAACAAGATCCTCAGCGTGATGACAATCAATTAGGCCTGAGAATATAAAGCAAAGTCTAGGCATACCTGCTTGCCTCTCATGTTGAGTAAATTTATCACCTGATAAAACTTTAGAAACTTTATTCATATATTTTTTTCTATATTGGTAGCATTGCTAATCTGTCATAGTTTCTCATACAGATTATGAGTTCAGGGTTCAAAGTTTGACAACTTTTTGAGTTATGTCATGGAGGACCAATGCCACATTGCTGTATTCTGCAAATTGCAGCCACAAATATTGGCCGCATCAAAGACAGTGAAATCAATCTTGCTTCCAAATGCATTGCAAAACAGACTGTAACAGGAGTCAAGCTATTTTTTTTTTTAAACTTCCAGTCATCAAAGTCGCCAAGGCAAGAAAAAATTCTTTGAGCGGAATATCGTTTGGCAGGCAGTAATCTTGTAAGGAATTGATTTGATTTGCCGAATGACAGATATTTTGTTTGTGGTGAGAAACAGCAAATCAAATATATTTGGCAAAACTAATCATCAATATATTCATTTACAGAAACCCAATGTGAAGCTTGCATTGCATCAGACATTTCAATAACAAAAAGGGGTTTGTGTCCTTGAACGCTAATAAAAGGGATCCAAAAATAAATAAAAAGATATCATTTTTTTGGTGTGTTGTGATAGATGTTGTATCTGCTCTGTGATGCCAAGATTTAAAAAGGCTGTTTTTGCTACGATACCTCTCACTCATGATACACATCTGATTTCATCTAATGTTTATTATGCACACATCTTTTGCATGTCTGTTTTTCATAATCTTCTTGGAATAGTTTGATTAGAACATATTGAGACATAAGTTGACACAATTATTTCAAGGTGTCATAAAAGATTCAGATTAATGGTACTGAGAAATGCTCCTTATATCAAATAGAGGAAACATAACATATAATTCTAATTAAAATATGGACAATAGTAATTAGTGCCATCATTCACTTTTATTTTTTATATCTTCTGTGGTAATAAATATACACACTTTCACTCAAAGTATTATCAGGTTGTGTATCAGCTTGTCTTTGTGGTCACATGACAGTCACATGACATACCTATAGAGAATCATGTGACCTCAAGTCACATGACCTGGTCATGTCGCCCACTCAGCAAGCATTAGGATTCTGCCTGGCACTTTGTCTTATTCCTACTTGCTGATTGGTGAGCACCTCTATATTTGCAAGTCATATTTGTACATTACATCAGAAAACATTAACCTGTACCTCACCTTGACTCCTTCATTATAGATCAAGTCTGAGACTGATCATGCATTGCATGAGTCTCTTATGTTACATACTGATATATGTTACATACTGATATAAGCCAGCCTCATTTTCAAGCTGCAGACAGCCATATGAGCATGTTCGCAGTATAAGAGCACCATTAGAATACAGTTGAAAATGTAAATCAGCTAGACTGGCTGGCTACCTAATTAAGTTTCTCTTTGTGAGGTGGTTTATATGTAAAATACATGCTGTAAACTACTAAATACTGGGAGACTAATGCTGAGACTAACACAACATTGTTAAACTCAGTGAGTCTGCAGCACTTGTCGAGACGAGTGCTGAGACAACACAACATTTGTGCATCAATAGCATTCAATGTACTATAATATCATCTCGCATTACTGTCAGCTCAGGATGTCAGTCATCACAGGCAAAACAGGTGAATATAGCATAGTTCCCTGAACAAATTTAATTTGATTTCATTGTATTAAGACATTTCAAGCAAAATGTTGGACATATTATAAATAACCGAAACCTGCTTTTGACATTCAATGCCCTACTCTTTTGGAAGAGTGATTGTGGATATTTCTTTTGCAATATCCTTCAGTAAGCAGTTGTGTTGCACTGGTTTGAAATGTCAAAAAATATATCTCTCTCGATCTCTCTCTCTCTATATGTATAGATATGTGTGTGTCTATAGATATATACATATATTTATATATATTTGTAAGGATAGTTGAGGGAAGCAGATATGACTTCTCTTTTATGTGAACACAAGCCTTAGCAGTAAATAAGGATTACAGAGGCACAGTGCTGCCCCCTGAGGACACTAATCACACCTTACCACCAGACCTGGCTTCCAACATTCCTGTAAATAACCGTTTGTCTGCTACCTGACTTTTCATTTTGTCGTGGATCACATGAAACCATTTGTGATTTATTTTACACTATTCATATTCACATACATGGCTGTTAATATCGCGTATAAAAAAGTTTTAACAAGTTATATAAATATATATGTGTATAAATATATACCAGTATGTGTATAAATATACATGTTTGTATATATAGATATATATATATACACACACACACACACATATATATATCAAGAGAGTAGAGTATTTTATATTACAGAAACTATCTGGTCAGGATCTAATGACGGTTTTATAAGAATCCAAGTGTCCGCAGTTCATTTGGTGCAAGGAAGATGCCCCTCATGGGACATGGATTCCACTAGCATCACATGACCCTAAGATGGCCGACACTGACCTATATCCTGCCATGTCATGTCACATGACCTGGCAGATGGTCACTAAGTGACCTCTATCCTTTCATGCCGTATCACCCTGTCCTTTTAATGACAACAATGGGCATGCATGCATCCTAAAATGGACCATTCTCAAGTGCATTGCTGCAATTCATTTACACGTTGCTTCGGTTTTATGCTTCTTTTAACTCTTTTCAGTCCGATAAGAGATGCTTTTACTTTACAGAATCTCCATTATGCATACCCATAACACTCAATTTGAGAAACGTTCCTGCAGTGCGTGATCTTTTTAAGCATACTGATCCTCACAGATGAGCCAAGCAAATATCAACCCCCAAAAAAGCTTATTCACTAAACGGATATAAAGAACTATTAAATACCTGCCTCGCATGTGCATCATGCCTTCTATTCTGATATAACACAGTAAATATATTTATTAAAAAATGTGTCTTTTGTTTTTTTTGCCCCCTTCTGGGAATGTCTCAATGTGAATAGTAACACAGAATGTGAGTGTGTCTTGCCAACAGTACAGAACAACAATGGCATATTAAAATGACAAATATTTCCAGAATCCGAAAACATTGGCTGATTTTATGGAATTGTTCACTTCATAAATTGCATTTTGGTCTGACCAAATACCTTTCTGTTCTGTTCTCAATTATGTAGGTCAGCTAAGTGGTCTCTGGGGCACTGTCCAATCAGAACTATTCCTCAGGAAAGGTGGCTTCAAAGATTTTCCTAATATGGCAGTCAAGCAGCCATTGGCATTTTTGATTGGTGGCTTCTTAGGTTCAATTTTAGGTCAAAATGGCTGACTCACTGTTGCAAATGATATTAATGCTTTAAAAAATGAATTACCACTTGGCAGCACGTATTTGGTTACAATAATAGGTTTGTCAAGTAAAAACTGGACAAAGTAATGAGAATTGGTCATGTTGTCAGCAGAACAGAATTTTATACAGTGTAAAAACACCACATGGCACGATGGTCTTCATAACAGGAGCTAAATAACAAATTATTCAATAGTTCATCATTTGGCCTCCATAGAGCCATACTATTGCACATGCGACCTTGAAAACTAGGTCGAGGCCAACCATAAGCAATCCAATACAAGGTATTGAGAACTTACATAATACTTTACAATATCAGAGTAATCCACCAAACATTTCTCCTTTTCTAATCCTTAACCATAATAATAGTACAAAATGTCTCCTGTGAAATCTGCCAAAGTCATTCACCAGCAATCCCACAGAGAGAAGTTGACGGACACATATTTATGTCCAATATTAAAGACAAATTTCAAATTGTTCTCAATGTACCATTCGAAAACTAGCAAGTACTTCAAAAAAACAAGATTGCTCCTGTGACCTTGAGAACTGGGTCAAGGTCGACCATTAGCAATCCCAAAGCAAGGTATTGTGGATTTACCTAATCCAGTGCAATATCAAAGTAATCTTCCTGCTATCCTCCAAACACATGGAAACACAGAAATACTGAAACTATGACAGAGGTCTTCTATGGCAGAGGAGAAGCCTTGTATCGCCCTGTCATAGTTTCAGTGTCAACAAATAGTAACAGGACAATAAATGGTGTGGACTGAGCACATATGTATAATGTCAGAAAGAGTCTATATAAAGCCTGAGCTCACCACAAGGTTCTGAGACTGGGTCAAGAAGTTGCCATAGCATGACTTTGTTATATATAAGTATATATATATATATATATATATATATATATACAAAGGCCAGTAGACAGTTAAAATTCAAGTCACAGAATGGCAAACTTGGCCACATTATCTGTGGTATGTTAAGAGGTTATAAAGTAAACCTTAGTGCTGCGGGAAAAGACACTTTGTCAATAACGTGTCACCAAGATGTTTCATGCCGTAAAACACAAGATGGATGGGACGTGCATACCTGTTTAGAATGCGAGTCATATCCATAATAGATTTTTATATACACAACTCAGAAAATGCAGCTGGTTCATTTAATACCGCCCCTTGTCTGAACTTAAAGCTGTGTGTGCAACCATATGCTTCCAACCACTCCACTTAGTTGCAATTTACCATGTCAAATATTTAAATTTTGGGCTAAATTTAGTTCGATATTTGGATAAAAAGGTATTTCCCTGGTGAATGGTGGCGAAGTTGATTTATTAGACACAATCTGTGCTTGCTTATCAAAAGCTGTTCTAAGCAATCACTCAATGCTGGTCCCCATAGAAACACAGCAAATGTGTCACATGTTCTTGTAGTCTTCAGTTTTACAATTTGCTCCAAAAATGTGTTCACAATTTCTATAAATTGATGCAAGATTGTTTAGGATGCAAAATTCAAATCATTTAATATATTTTTTAAAATCTTATTATTTGCCATTACATTTTGTAGATAAAGCTTTCAGATAAATTTCCATGATTTTATCACAAATTTCTGGTAAATTTATGAAAACGAAATTGCAGGATACTATGTTTAAAATTTTAAAAAACTCCATCGTTTAAAGTAGTTTGTATTCCTTGATATGAGTAGTAACTTGAGATGTGTGCATTCCATTTGACGGAGAAGAGAATCTGATCAAATAAAGCAAATAATTTAATAACAAATGTGAATCTTGAATTTTGGTTGTTTGATGGCAGAAAGCTCATAGCCAAATATATCAGCTACTTGGCACGAAATAGTTGAGCCTTTCTAAAAAGCGGACAGATTACTTTTTATCATGTGACTGGGGTAGATTCCCAACAATGCCATCTCATAAGCAGGCAGTAAGCCAAGAGATAATATCCCTTAATGGTGATGGTTAGAAAATTTAAGTTAATTGCAAATTATTGCAGATCATATCCTGTGAATAAAGGGAGATTCTCTGACATATATTTTAAATTTTCCTTTATATAAGAACTGAATTACACATATATTTCCCAGACTAAATTAAACTGAAAAATTCTTATGTGTTTGTCAAAAAAAAAAAAAATAATAAATAAATAAATAAATAAATAAAAATATAAATAAAAATAATAATAATAATAATAATAATAATAACAAATAATAATAATAATAATAATAATAATAATAATAATAATAATAATAATAATAATAATAATAATAATAATAATAATAATAATAATAATAAATACATAAAAGAATATTTCCTAAACTGCAGTCTGAAATCCTGATTCTGAGACTAAAAAGAGATGAAAGCTTTTTAGGTGTTCCTTTTTTAAAAGGGGAGAATGAATCTCATTCACTTATGCCAGAAACCATGTGTCAGAAACCACAAAGTCATGATATCACAAATCAAGGGCAATGACATCCCATACTCCAGGCCTATAGCTGGAGATTTGCAGTTTTATATCATGCCTGGCCGTGTTTGGAACTCAATTCATGTGTGGTTACCTCAAAATCAGCACTGATATTGCAAATAAAATGGAGCCTTGTTTTGATGGGTTCAACTGTCAACCCCAGATTTAAATCCAAAACTTCTTATCATCATTGGTACAACAAGCATGATAAATATCTTATGCTGCTTGATTTATTTCTAAAAAGACTACAAATAATAGTCTTTGGCAAATAATATTTAATATTTCTGACACATTATATTAAAATCATTCATTTCCTCAAAATATCTGCAAGGCCAGGAGATATTTTGAGAGCATTTTTACTTATTGACGTATAAACCCTCAAAAATCCTCTTTCCACCTTCGAATAGAAAAACTGGTCTAAACCTTTTCAATCCTGTGAGACATATGGCTAATATTTCCTCTCTAACCTTGGATTTCATGCTTATGTCATTTTGATCCTGGTAAATATATATATATATATATATATATATATATATATATATATGTTTATATACATAAACCACATTAACGAAGAATATGAACCGGACATTAATCTTACTTGACAAGCCTCATCTTCTTCTGGCTAAGATATCAGAGACTATATAAAAACAGTTTAATAGCATTAGAATGATCTGGGGGACAAAATTGGCATTCTAAGCTGCCAGACCTTTCCTAAGAGGCTTAAGTCTGCAATGTCAAACACGCTCCCAGTGGCGTGTCTTTGCCTCAAAAGGTCCTAAAGTCACTTGTTATTCAAAGCATTTGACTTAATTGAGTGCGATATCCTCTAAAGTTAATTAGCATTGCTTCTAAATGTGTCACTTTAAACATTATCTGATATATTTGGACACTGTGTGTGTGACCTTTTTCTGTTCTGCTAGGTTTTTGGGGGGATTAAACTGACCCATGATGTGCCAAGGATCAGTAAACACAGCATAAAGTTGGAACAATGTCAATCACCACCATGTATTATCTGGCACCAACTCTGCGCTCTCCCCCCCTCCCCGCTTAATTGTCACCTAACACGTGTCTGATTGGCTACCACCTGACTGGTCTGCGATCCCGGTCGCAACACGCTGCGGCCGTGGCAGTGGGATAGGAGGCCAGGCGAGGGAGAAGTGTTTTACTGCCAGTGACTAGCACAGTGAGCACGTGTGTGGAGGGTGCTCATACCACTATCTTCCTTCCTTCTGGCTTGTGATTTATTGTGACACTCACTACCTCACAACTCTGCACCCACAACGTTTTGCTACACAGTGTTTGCAATCACTGCATCTGTAGCTCTGTTCATTTATATACATCCGGAGGATATGAGAAACGTGAACTTTAAAAAGAGTATGATCAACTCATAAACAGAACATATCAGGTATGTATCACAACACTCTATACCTGAATCATGCAATTCTCTTCTATAACCTCACGAGCAGCTTAAAACTCCACACTAACTCGTAAGATTCGCCACAATAAATTTCTAAGTGTCTTTAATTAGAATGATCAAGCTTGTTGAGTAGCAAGTTTTCTTGATAAGAATGAAGTGCATTAAAACCAATTCCAAAGCTGGGTGTGAATAACGGGTTTGATGAGCGAATTCAATCCACTTAATTTGGCACTCTGAGGCATTGTGGGAAGGCAGGAAGGCTGGCGTAGATTCACACCTTTCTGGACTGTAAATGACGATCTTATCACCTTCTTGAAGCACAGATACTCTCCAACCTTTTGACTCCATCCTATCCACTTCACTCAAGATATATACACAACCTTTGCTTTTTTTCTCACTGCACAACCTTTGCCCATTTCTCATCATATTGAGAAATGACAATTTTGAAAATCATCAAATAAAAGATTCATGGTTTCTGTTCAACATTTAAAATACCACTAACCACTCATGATCATCAAATTGATTACTTTTAAACCTACATACCTGTTTATTCTTTCATGAAACATTCCCTATACTTATATTTTACAACTTTTATGACTCATAACAAAATGTCCAGACATATTTTGCAAGAATTCTTACCTTGAAATCGGACCAGCACTTTTAATGTCCTGTAAAACCACAGCAGTCTTATATCCAAGTACAATGCTCAACTCACATTCGAGAGTAATTTGTTCCAAATATATCTGGCATGCAATGTCATATATATGTCATATACATGTCATGAACAGAGTTTACAATTTCAATGTACAAAAGAAAAATTACATGTTTGTTTTTCTGTTTTGTTTGTTAAAGTTTATCTTTATTACGGAAAAGATATTGGCGGAAAACTGAGACCAGCTTCACCTTTCCAATTTAGAAGAAATGTGTGATGCAGTTGTAATAGGATGGTAGATGTGAGATATTACAAATGTGTGCAGTATGGAGGGAAATGTGGTAATAAGTGTGCAATAAACAGATATATGTGCAATATGGTGGTATGCGTGCAACATTGTGGTATAGGGAGTGCAATATGGTGGTATGCGTGCAACATTGTGGTATAGGGAGTGCAATATGGTGGTATGAGTGCAATATGGTGGTATGAGTGCAATCTGGTGGTATGAGTGCAATTGGGTGGTATGAGTGCAAATTTGTGGTATGGGTGCAACATTGTGGTATGGGTACAACATTGTGGTATGGGTGCAATGGGGAGACATAAGTGCAACAGTGTGATATGAGTGCAAAAGTATATTTGTACAATAAAGACACAACATCCAGGTTAGCAGTAGCATTTTGGCAATGAAGCACTAAAGCTTACAAAACTAAACACAGAGAAAATATGCCAAGTTTTATGATCCACTGAATACATCATCATGTCTGATGATTTCATCGATTGAAGAAAGATAACAGAACAAAATAAGAAAGAGAAAAAGCACACACACAAAAGCAGAGAAAAAAAAACAAAACAAAAAAAACACAAAAACATATACATTTATACATATAAATATATTTGTTCAAAACTATATATAATGTTAAGACTGATAAGGTAGTATTGACTGATGTAGGCTTTGTGAGCCCAGACAAGGTAGTATTGACTGATGTAGGCTTTGTGAACCCAGACAAGGTAGCAAGGATACAACAGCAGGAGAGAGCACTGTAGGCCTCAAACAGCTGCAGAGCCACGTCCATTCTCCGCGTGTCATTGCTCGTCTGGTTGTTGCTTGCAGCCAGAACCGCCAGTCTCGGCAACACAACTGAAACACACAGAAACACAATGCGCTTTATATATAAACCATCACACGATATATTGTTCATGTTAGTTTCATTCATAAACAAGATCCATAAAACAGGATGTGATGAGATGTTGTTAAAATAGCAAAAAAAACCTGGTATTTATTATAAGCATATAGTTTTCATGTTAAGATCATATTTCTTTGTATTTACTGCTAAAAATGTACCTTCAATTGTCATACTTTACCATGAACATATCCATGTATATAAGTCATGGACCTATTTTTCTAATTAAATTAATGCTTTACAAAAAGACACACATTTTGATATCATCAAGGATATTTCTCAAATATCACAAGCCAAGGACAATGAAGACACAAAACACAACAGTAAGTGATCAGTCTTCTTGGATCTCAGAGTCACAAGGACTAATGTCCGCCATTATTCTGGGAACTGCTCAGACAAACCTCATCAGGGATCTCATAATGACATTATGCACTCAAGCAAGATGAAATATTTGATAAAGACATCCATTTTTACTGCATGTGTGTCTGTGTGAGTGTTTGTGTGTGTGTGTGTGTGTGTGTGTGTGTGTGTAGGGTACCGGACTTTGAGAACTTTCCAGGATAACATGTGTGACACGAGTTTGTGTGTAGGTGGGTGGGTGGTCTATTAAAGCTAAGTTGTCTCGAGCAAAACTGATCGCTGAAGACAAATGAGACACTCTCTTAGCGGAAGAAGAACCAAGGTGTATCTGCTGCTAGAAAACCAACCCAGGAGCCCTGCAAATAATTAGGCATTCAGTCTGTGAGTAGTAGCGGGAACACCGTGCTCCACTGAAAACAACCAGCAACAGTTGTGAATTCTTGCATCGCCGGTGGGAGATTTCTTGCTTGTCGCTGCACCAATTCCCCGCTGACGGTCTCTACTGAGCTGTGTCTCTGTGGGTGTCAAGTGCACATTAGGCGGAGAGATAGACTGGCGCTGACTTGTCAACCGAACAATACTTAATCATCATATCATTGTACACGCCTAATTGAACACTTAGCAATCAAATAGTAAGGTAGGTTTTCTGATGCTCCCAACGTTATGTAAGTCACTTAAAAGTTTGCAATATGGACTTGGTTATTCTTCCTATATTCTTTGTCAGGACATAAATGTGAGTACTATACTCAGCTTTAAATGGGAAAGTAGGCGGTGAGGAGACCAGGGCAGATCAGTGTCCTCCCTCACATCTGAGGCCTGCCCTATAAATCAGGTCAGTGTCCCCCCCCTCACATCTGAGGCCTGCCCTATATAGCAGGTCAGTGTCCTCCCTCACATCTGAGGCCTGCCCTATATATTAGGTCAGTGTCCTCCCTCACATCTGAGGCATGCCCTATATATCAGGTCAGTGTCCCCCCTCACATCTGATACAGCTTGGTATATGATGGGCCTTTGGAGTACAGCTGTCATTATTAATTTAATGCTGATTGGGATGACAACAATTGCAGTTCTGGATATTTTTTTCTCTTTATCAAATGCAGATTGATATGAATGACAGTCAAGTTCCAAGTGAGAGGCCAGATTTTATCTTGGCAGAATAAACTATACAATAATGGAATGAGCCTTACAAATAATGAATCATTCAAATAACGGAATGAGCCATACAAATAATGGAATGAGCCATACAAATAATGGAATGAGCCATACAAATAATGGAATAAACCATACAAATAATGGAATGAATCATACAAATAATGGAATGAGCCATACAAATAATGGAATGAGCCATACAAATAATGGAATGAGCCATACAAATAATGGAATGAACCATACAAATAATAGAATGAACCATACAAATAATTGATGTGACCAAACATCCATCGGTCATCTCATCTTGACATTTATGGTTCTCCTTCTGCCATCTCAAAGAGATTGTACAATTGCTGTTGCATTTTTTATTTACACTAATGGACTCACCATGTGAGAACTGTGATACAAAGAAACCCCGGCCTCTGAATCTTGCCTTTATTTAGGCATTATATCAAGTAGAAAGAAAGTAAAATATTAATGGAGGGTCTTTTTTGCAATGCTGATCAGGCTGGATTGCGCAGGTGTTATATTGACCCTATATGAAAAACATTGTGATAGTATGTTTTTGAAAATATTTATTACATTAAGTATATTGTACATTATAAATATACATCAACTCTTGGCCCACATGGACTTCTGTCCTCGAGTTTGATTTGCACACTGTCTAATACATCTAAATCCATTTAATTCAATTTACAAATATTTTTTGATTTACACTTTTTTGAATGGTAGATTGTGAAGATGGCTGATATGGGGACCTATCATATAATGACCTTGATAGCAGAGATTGTAAAGACGGGTGACATGGCGACCTATCATATAATAACCTTGATAGCAGAGATTGTCAGGATGGGTGATAAAGGGACCTATCATATAATGACCTTGAGAGCAGAGATTGTCAGGATGGGTGACATGGCGACCTATCATATAATGACCTTGATAGCAGAGATTGTCAGGACGGGTGATATAGGGACCTATCATATAATGACCTTGAGAGCAGAGATTGTCAGGATGGGTGACATGGCGACCTATCATATAATGACCTTGATAGCAGAGATGATAAGGACGGGTGACATGGCGATCTATCATATAATGACCTTGATAGCAGAGATGATAAGGACGGGTGATATAGGGACCTATCATATAATGACCTTGATAGCAGAGATCGTCAGGATGGGTGACATGGTGACCTATCATATAATGACCTTGAGAGATGAGATTGTCAGGATGGGTGACATGGCGACCTATCATATAATGACCTTGATAGCAGAGATTGCCAGGATGGGTGACATGGCGACCTATCATATAATGACCTTGATAGCAGAGATTGTAAGAACAGGTGATATGGCGACCTATCATATAATGACCTTGATAGCAGAGATTGCCAGGATGGGTGACATGGCGACCTATCATATAATGACCTTGAGAGATGAGATTGCCAGGATGGGTGAGAGGGTGAGCTTACATTGAGTGCATGTGATAGCAGATTGTATGGATGGATGGTTGATATTTTGACCCTGTATTATTTATTTTCCCAGTTGATTGCATGGATAGGTGATGCATGATTTTATTTGTGAGATAGATGGATGGGTGACACGGTGATGAGGATATCTCTTGGCTCCCCCTGTATTATGCATCCTCACAGCTTTCTCCCGTGGTATCCGACATTATGAGTGGCAGAATATGTTTTAATATCTCGCTCCGCAGGCGAGATGGAAGTAAATGTCAAATCATCACGTTTCAAAGCCTCCAGCCACGAGTCTATATAGATGGTGTCATTTTCTATGAAATCAGCATGGATACCAAACTCTGTCATCTCTCTATTACAAAAGCCTCAAACTCTCATTTCCATTCTTCCCCCTACTTGTTGTTCAATAATTCGTTTTATTACGTCTTCTCCCTTCTATATACCAGTACATATGGTCAATCTTGCATTGTTAAGCCATGTTATTGAACTTTCTGACTCATTCAAAAAAATAGTTCATTGGATAAAATAAGCACAGAAAAGTACAAAGAACACTGATGTTAAAACTAAAACTGAAACAGAAATTCATGCTGAAAAATGTATTATGATTAAATGCTCTCGAATCTAACATAAAAAATTTCTTCCCAACTTCGATATCTTGGGTTACCAGCTTAGTGATGCACTCAATGTATTACAGCTATCAGTCATCAAATACTGACGGCCAACAAGATGTTGTGAATATACACTGAATAGATATCCAATCCTGTGAATATACACTGAGTAGGTATCCATTCCTGTGAATATACACTGAGTAGGTATCCATTCCTGTCAATATACACTGAGTAGGTATCCAATCCTGTCAATATACACTGAGTAGGTATCCATTCCTGTGAATATACACTGAGTAGGTATCCATTCCTGTCAATATACACTGAGTAGGTATCCATTCCTGTCAATATACACTGAGTATGCACCCTTAGCATGATTGAGGACTATACTATGATGGCAGTTCAGAGCAATATTCGGGCTTGGTATATAAGTAATGAGAGTTTGGTCATAAGCAGGAAATCCTATATCTCATAATAGGTGAGAAGTCCCTTTTCCCCTGATACTATTGCTGCACAGGATGACCAGAAAGTACTCTCCTGGGCAGGGAGTGTGAGCAGCATTTACAGCAGATTAGTCCAGGAATATTCTCAATATTAAGACTTTCAATATATATTACTTCTAATCTCCAACCACTCACCACATAAATGCACCGAGGAATATCTATTTTGCTAAATGTATCAAGCCTGATTCTTGGTGAATTTTTGATGAATTACCATGTCAGAATCTATATTACTCACTGCTTTTTTCGTCATGTAAACATCAACATCAATTGACCCTGAAGCTGAGAGCTCTGCATGCAACCCTCTTTAAAAAACCCATGAAACACCCTTCTTGACAAGCAACCCCCTTGACAAGCAACCCCCTTGACAAGCAACCCCATTGACAAGCAACCCCCTTGACAAGAAACCCTATTGACAAGCAACCCCCTTGACAAGCAACCCCCTTCTTGACAAGCCCCTGACCTGATGTCATCTAGCATATATAACACATTAGTGGTAATATGTTTGTGATGCAAATGTTTCCAGCTTAAGAGGGAGGGACCCAGGCCTGTGTACCAGCCGAGGCTATGCACCAAGCTATCCCCATCATTTCCTTGCCCTGAACTTTATATTGTGCCTACACTGATGACAGGATTTTATTGATTTTTGTTTAAAGATTCTCTACTGTCTTTCTCCCCATTTAGATAATTTCCTTTCCTTCTCAGCAATTTTATTTTATATCTAATGTGCACTTAAAAGCTAATTATACTTGTAAAAGTTAATTAATCAGTTTCTTACTTTATTCTTTTTGACACATTATATTTTCAGTTCCAGCAAGACTCACTTCACTTTATTTGAAATAATTACAATTTCCAATACATCTTTTAGATATATTGCTACATCAAAAACTGATCTAGCTTTGAAACATTGCTGCAATAAAAACTGATCTAGTTTTGAAATAGCGTGATAGTTTGATACCGCCAAGTTTGCCGTTTGTTTGTTTAACATACCAAAGCTTAATAGCATAACAAGTGTTCACTGCTGCAATCTGCTTATGCCATATATAAGAGTGTACGGGACGAAACATGGCAGCATAACCCGAGAATAATCCCCAATCAATCCTCCCCAACGTGCCAACATTTACCTACATGTACACCACACTTCATGCTCGAGTATTCAATCACCGGACCTCAAATGAATGATATATTTTCCCGCCGCATGCCTTAAATGATTCATGGCCATCCTGTCATCAGGGGCAAGACTATGGTGGTGGAAATGAAATGATCTCCGGTGTTTTGCTACTCAATAAATGTTGTTGATTCTCACAATTCTTGCATTGCTTTCTTCGCAGGATATCAAGAGGGAAATTGATCAATCCTCTGTTGTTTAAGTGCAATGTGGCATCGGTGAAATTTATATCAAGCAGAAAGATGTCAAGTTGAAAATAAGTCAAGCTATTTTTACCTGAACAATCTTTTTGTTTACTCCCTAAACCAAATATTAAATGAATAGTACCAATGGGAAGATTTTTTTCCAGCAATTTGGTGCTAATATCCTTCTATAGCTGACACAAATAAGCTTATTCATTGATATCAAAATAATGACAATAAGAAAAACACTATTCATGACAAAAAAAAGTTTGTCAAATGATAATGGCATTCAGGCATCTAAATTTGCAATATTGTTTTATTTCATGCATATATATCTAAGTGGACAAAAAACCTATTTTCCTCATAAAAAACTCACATTTCAAAAAGTTGTGCTGGAATGAGTTTACATGTCTGGAAAAAATATTCTCAACACCTCAAGAGTCAAATCAGTCTGCACAGAATTTTAGCGTGAAATACGGAAGCAAATATAATTCACAAAAGGTAAACATTCAGACAGTTTGGAATTTCATAAGAACACTTAGGAAAAAAAATTTCTACTTTATCCAGAAAATTGCAAAACTTTAGATGTCTGTTATTTGTTGTGTGTCACTACTTCTTTTTCAATTTAAAGAAAAATATAGTATATGGTATTTATTTGTTCCAGTGGACTTTTATATTCTTATTAGAATATAATACACAATTTGTTTGCCCAAACTCTATTCTGATGATATGGTCCATCCATAACACAAATTAACATATTATGGAAATTAATATTTGACTTCAATAGATTAGAATTTAGATTAGGAAACAAAACAAATGTTTAACTTTAGATTTGAACAGCTGCTTGATTAACACAGTATCATACAGGCAACCTTCACATCACGTGTGAACAAATACACTCACTGTCCTGACATGATGACATCAAGCTGATATTGGCAGTTGTTTTATAAATATATTTCAATCTAATTGTTGTTATTTTTTAAAATAATGAACATATGCCTGTTGCAGTGTTTTATTCACATAACATGTGTCATATCAGACAGACAGTGTAATTAACATCTAAACTGAGTAAAGGTGAAAAGGTAACGCTGACATTTATATAATGTGGATTCCAGACAACGTCTGCTCATAGCGGTTGCGAGTAATCGGCCGGGATTTGAACCAGGAATCCCTCGAGCTCAAAGTATATACTCTTCCAACTGAGCTATTTCAGCCAGTGATCAAAATTATCATATTTTATAAGATACAACATCATCTCAAACATGACCATTTCATAAGTATACAGAAACACAGGGAAAATCCCCCTCTACTTGCAGAAAAGTCATCACAGCTAAAAAGGGAAGGTGTGTGAAAATTGTTTCTGTTATGATGTCATATAAATAATCGCAATGCTTGTTACTATTCTAATAATGTATTTCATCCGCTTTCAGGGCTTCAACTTTGCCGTAGGCGTTGTTTTGGATATTAACGATCATCGTCCTGACCACAGACGGATTATACCTGTATTGTATTACATTCCTAGACCATCCCAGCATCTTAATATGAGATTTCACTGAAAGAACAGGATACACCCGCCTTTTCAAACAATAAGTCAAGTTAAGGTTTTTTATTTTTCAAAATTCTTATTTTTTGCTGAGACAATCGCCACATGAGATTAAACAATCCACTCACAAGCTTAGAGTTTTTGTTAATTCTTAATTGGGTTGGTTTGGATTTTACCCTGCGGTCAGCAGTAGCACATTCGTAGAGCAATACCAACAACTTGCTGGATTTGTTTTATTTCTATTAAACACTAAAATCAAATCATGGGGAATCTTGAGGGCGTGATTTTACCCCTTCCGGATTGGTGTTACAACCGGTTGACGGATTTCACATGTTACATCTGGGTGGAACCCGGAAACGTTGCTCAGCACCACAAGATAATATCGGAACACCAGGAGGGGAGGGACAGTGGTCAGAGCTCGCTGGACGCCACCTACCAGGTCCCGGGAGAACTACCCACGGCTGAGGAGTATGCTTACTATGGAATACCCGACCTTACCTACGGGGCCTTTGACACAGGTATGGACCCTTTATATCATATAAACTGACAAATAAATGATCTAGATTTGTTTTCTTAATTTGTGAAATAACAAATTTTATTACTATGTGTTAATGATAAGATGTATCTCTATTAATCTCAGATTATCTCTCAATAACTGAGATAATCTCTCATAATCTCATCTTTTGGAATGATGCCAACAATGGTACATCTCATGACAAAAAAGAGGCTAACCCATTTTTTGTTATTTTGGAGAATTCAATGTGAGAAAAGTGGTCATTTGATCAACAATCAATGAAAAAGAGGAATGTTGCAAACATGAGAGGAATTGTGTGAGTGCGTAATAAAAGAAAGTAACAAAGTCTGTCAGCGGCTGAATAAAGAGAACGTCTTATTTTACATATGACTCACTATAATATACTGATAACTCAATACCAATCATTGATAAATTTTTGCAGGTTCCCTATAATTATCCATCTAGTTTCTCATCTATCTCCTCATACATAGATCATAACTAAAAATGCCCTTCAAAACACTTTGATGGGACTGACCTAAGAAAAAAAGGTCATCATCAGTTTGTTTTCTTCCCACTTTCCTGAGTGTGCTGACCATGATGCTGATACCATTATTACATGTTAAAAATTAATAACAAACTTTCAGTAAGGAAGAACTGCTAAACTAGCTAGCTAGGCCACAAAACGATCCATTTTGAAGAATTATCCAAAATGACATATAATGGATAAAGGAATATCTGGGGCACTCACATATAATAAGCCAGACATTACGGATAACCAGAGGTCATTAAACATAATATGTTGACAAATGATTGTTATTCTACAGATACACATTTGTTATGCTGACATTTGAACTGTACATATTAACACACACAAATCACTTTGCCCCACATTTATATATTTGTCCAAGATGATTTTTCAATATAAACTTGATCAAATGTCCTTAGATCATGACATATTTTTTCCTCAACAGAAATCAGTCCCATTTGCAATTGCCATACAGCCATTTATTTGGGTAAAGGAGCATCTTTTGGGTATAGCTGACAATGTTAATCCCCCAAACTGGTTGGTGACCTGATTAAATCTCTCTGAGTGGGGTGATTTCTCTGACAGCCAAAACACTTCAGCTATCACATGTATATACATTAAAAAAAACCACGTTATTCTCATTAGCATTACAACTGCCTCCCCCCAACAAAAAACTGTGAAAATTGTTGTCTAATATGCAGAGCTAAATTACATAATAAAAAGAGTCATAATGGAGTGCGTAGAGAGATGATTGAAATGTGGTCACTATGCCATATTGTTTGCCTGCCCCTTTGTCGTCGTGGGGAAGCCCCACACATCCGTGACCAACCAGTGAGCTGGAGAAGCCAATAACCATAACATGGCTCCGGCCACTCCACCCAACTCTGGGGGGTGCCACAATTATTGAAACAGACACATCCAATTCCAGTGATCATGAAAATGGCCCTCTGAAATTGCTAGCTTTTTCACGGCCAGGATATCTTCCTAACGGTTAGAACTGGCTCTGATTTTTCCTCTGACTGGGCGGCTGTGAAAGGCCATAGATACATCACTATGAGAGTTATATGAATGACTCAAAATAAAATCTAATTATGTCTTTCACATCCTTTTTCGCAGACTTTCTGTACCTTTCACATCAAATGTGATTTGCTTCACTTCATATCTTTCTTCTGTGCTGGTCTGCCTGAAGAAATTTCCTTTATCATTTTATATTTGTTGCCAAACAGAAACTGTCTCTCATTTGACCCATATTGAAAAGATTCACCCCTATTGTGTGTCTGTGGTTGGTAACCACTAGTGTTCACAATGATACTGGCAGGACATACATTTTGTGAGGGACTTGCCTCCCTCGAGACAACTGATCTCCAGTGCCATAGTAACATTAAATACTCCCTTGAGGTTCCTTCACAGACCACCTTGATAAGCTGTGGTGTCATTTATGAACAAAATTGGTCAAACCCGCTTCTCTTTTTCCCTAGATACCCTAATGCTCTGGGCCACATCACAAGCAAAGTTCACAACTTGACCATTTCGTGGCCATTAACACTTGGGTTTGTGGGTCTGAGACAGCAACTGCCCATGTTGTGCAGCCAATCAGAGACAGACAAAGAAGACAGACCAGACTGAGCTGTGGAAAGGTGCTGACTTTCTGCTGGTCAATAAGGCTCCTTAATTGACATTAATCCTTGCATCAGGGTAGACGACCAGTCTGACAACCCAGGACTCTACTAGCCATACACTACTATACTACTTCATCACAACTCATTTACATCATCTCTCCTTTTTTCTTATTAATCACAGCATAACATTCTCACAGACTCATACATATATCCACCATTTGAAATTATGACATCATTTGACATGACACACAACCACATATCTATCCATCAATTCTGGGGTTGCCGATTTTTATGTTGAAACTTGGCAGACTGCCAATTGGTTCAGTGACCTGGCAATGACTTTGACCTGACCTTGACCATTCATGCAAGAATAATGGCAGGCATGTTGAGTTTCTCTAGAGACAAAATATCTTGCCTGTCTGAGCACATATCTTGTACTCTCCTTTTGCACGGAACTAATCTACCGGGTCTCTGGGGTGGAGGGGAGGGGGCAAGAAGACTGTCAATGTATGTTCCTGAACATGACATGAGGTAATTATGAAAAATTACCATCTATCAAAAAACAGAACAAGATTTTATATCTCTACCTTAAATAAACCATTCATTGGGTGCCAAACACAATATCAAAAACTTTAAAATGTCTTTTTTGAGAGAACAATGTTGCGTTCATCATGGCATCAAGCTTTGACCAAGAAGTGCACAAATCTCCAATGGTAGCATTTGAAAGCCGCCAGGCAATAAGTTGAAACAAGAGATATACATTTTCCGCCCCAGATTTCTGCCTTGGGCCCAGTGAATCAAGGCTTATTTGTTATAGTAGGGACCTTGTGTGACGCGGTGCTCAGATACCATCGCCATAGTTGTTAGTCAAACGAGACTGCAGAGAGAAGCACCCATTTTGCCCTTCCTTCCCTGCCATCTTACTGTTGTTCTCTATTATTCACGCCAACAATTCCTACTCTCTCTGGAAGAACTAGCCTTTAATCATACCCACGAAAGCTTATTTGTCTTTTGTTTGTTTTTTTTTCCTTCCCTCATTATGACTTTCTGTTTTGCCATTCTTGTTTGATTAAGATTTGGATTCAAATTGGTATATGCATAAATGCATGATAAACTCATTTCACATATCTTCTTATGTATGCGACATGCACGGTTAGTTTTTCACAGACAGAAACCTGCTCATGTGCGAGATTCATTGTCCATTGAAAGTAACGCTCTTTGAAGGGCTTTATCAATATTGATAAACGGAGAAGGGAATTCTGTCAAATGCAATAAGAGCAGATAGCTATCATGGAAGCCTTCGCCTGCGGACGTGAACTTGTCACGGCGATATTGAACATTCTGACACAAGCGGGTCAATTCCACGGACAATTAATGCCATCCACTCTCGCTGGGGACAGCATCTGAGAAATCCTGCTGAAGCCGATCAGACTGACTTGCTCCTGTCAAAACCCAGACTTAAACCTAATAGAATAGTTCCTGAGAATGATTGCCGAGAGAAAAACACACTGCAAATAATCTGATCTTCTATATGAGATTACTGCCGCTGTAATAATGATCTCTAGCAATGAATAGCCAAATGTTCCAACCCTGTGAGGTATGTGTAGACACAACTATGAGGATATAAAATATTCCTTGTAACATATCACACTGAAATTATACAATGCAGGAATAAAAAAAATCCATGTAACAGGTTACACACCAGTTCTTTATATAACTGGAGCATTTGTCCATACCCCTATTTCTTTTGTCTGGAGTAACTGTCCATACCTTCAAAAACATTGCTTCCCTTTTCTCTATAAATATAGCTGGAGCAATTTCCCCTGCCCTGTGAAAGATTGCATCCGTATTTTATGTTTAACCGGAGCACAGATTACATCTTTTAATACCCTATAACAGGTTGCATCACTGTCCTTTATATAACTGAAGTAACTTTCCATACACTGGAACAGGTATCGTCCCTGTTTTATATATAACTTTAGTAACTTTCCATACACTGTAACAGGTATCAACTCTGTTTTATATATAACTTAAGTAACTTTCCATACAATGCAACAGGTATCGTCCCTGTTTTATTTATAACTGAAGTAACTTTCCATACACTGTAACAGGTATCAACTCTGTTTTATATATAACTTAAGTAACTTTCCATACAATGCAACAGGTATCGTCCCTGTTTTATATATAACTGAAGTAACTTTCCATACACTGCAACAGGTATCATCCCTTTTTATATATAATTATTTTTGTATAACAACTCTTGTTCAAGGAAACGATTTCCAACTATTTTGAACCACTGTTTCTTTGGCTTCTCATCTATTCTGATCTCCAACTCTATTCAAACAATAATAAGAAAAGGTTCCAGTAGAAGACAGAACCAGCATCTGTATAAGCTGAAAACTGTACCATGTTTCTTAATATTACAATATAATGCATTGACGATGTAATGGCATTTCAGCCTTACAAACTCATTCAAATAAGCATAACTCAAACATGGATTCACTTTTGTCATCATCATTAACTGTTTATATAAAGCTTTATCGCCAGCTCTTGTTTTCTGTCTTAATTATGAATCTCTGATAGGATAATGATGCTTCACTTAAACACCTCATGATTTTGTTATTCAATGTTCTCAAAATATTCATTTACAAAAGGACAATTTTCATTTTGGGTGTACAAGTTGTCCATTTTGATGATACAAATTGATAACTATTTTCAAACACAAACCAAAATGCAAATTTGATTTGTAACAAGAAGGGAGCATAATTCAACAAACAGAACATAATTGTAATGAGAGAACGTGAGAGAAACTTTAATTGGCACAAACTTTTTACACTCTACCACGTTGCAAAGCACTCCCATCATGCCGATCACTCAGCGTCGCACGCAGAAAACCAGCTATTATTGATGTTGACAAAAAAAACGAAAAACATGGCATCTTTATTGAATTCTACTGAATTTTGTCAAGATAAGTGTCAAGATGTCTTGCGGAGAGAAGCATTGTGAATGACATGTGACTCAACCAGCTGTGAAGATATCCCACGCTACCGACACCGCATTGACAGCTCCCAATCAAAACACGGACAAAATCAAGAGATCAATTTTGCATGATATGCTACAGTTCCTCTGACTTTGTTTGAAACAAATATATTTTCAGCCAGCCATCAAATGTAAGATCAGTTGTTAAGATTGGCAGATCTCCCGAAAGTGATTCATTTGATAGAGACTCGATAAGGCTCTAAGATCTCGTGAAAAGAATAGGCACATTGTCCTTAAATCAAGAAGATGTATGGTGATGGGTATATGCCTCTAAAATAAGGAATGCCCTGCCCCTTCACATTAAAAACTATAAATCTGCTGATATTTCAAAAAGCATTTAAAAACAGTACTTTATGACCATCATGAGCAGACCAAGTCTGATGTCTCATGATATAAATGTTTTATTATATTATATATAAATATATGTGTGTGTACGCTTCAGCAAATTTCAGAAGCATTAAAAAAATATGACTATTTGTTGTTCATTTATATGGAGTAAAGCAACATTGCATTGTAACTAGATGATACAAGCAGAGTTAATAATGCTTACTGTTCTACAAGGACATAGAGTGAATGTCAAAAGAAAAAAAAAGGGTTTTGGTGGAGATGATCAACTTTGACAAAAAAAGAACATCAGAATACGCAATCTATTGTTATGACAAGAATGCTTGGTAGTGATATCACATATGAAGCGGGGATCTGCCACAGTTCACAAGGCAAGTGTCCCGAGTTGCAGCTTCACCATATTAGCAACATTTGAGGGAACGGTGTGCGGACACACAATCACACCACTGTGTCCTTGTTATCAGCAGCTAAGTATCTCACTCTGCTCCGGCCGACATTAACCAGCTGACCAACACACCTTCCTAACTCAGGCCACATCTGACTTGTGTTGAAATTCTGAGACTTGTTTAATTCAGGGCTCTAACATTACTTTTACTATTAAATCTGAAAGATGTCCAGCCAATTTGGATGGCTTATTTTTTAATTCTAAGGTGGCAAAACAACTGAATGTTTGTTTGAGATTTTGAGCACACTACCTGCATCTTGGCATACTTATCATATCAGTTGTATCCAAGAGTTTTGCAAATCGTATCAAGGTCCCAAATGAAATAAACTTAGTTTCTTCTTTCTAGGCTGTTACTTTGCTCACCATATAGTCGTACACGAAACTTAGGTAACAGCTGTGATAAAAGTAGACTGTAACTGTAATATCTGTAGCCATAGGAGTAGAGGTAACCATAATAACAGTAGAGGTAACCATAGCAACAGTAGAGGTAGCCATAGCAACAGTAGAGGTAACCATAACAACAGTTGAGGTAACCATAACAACAGTAGAGGTGACCTCAACAACAAAACTAACCATAACATTATGGTTATTGTAAAATAGCTGTAGCAGAAAAATTGACAGTAACAACAGTAGAAGTAGCAGGTAGTAGCTACAGTAGCAGCAGCAGTAGCAATAGTAGCAGCAGTAGTAATAGCGGTAACGGTAATGGAGTCGTATGCATTGTAAAAGTAGACGAGGAAGTATCAAGTAATAAGAAGATGAGAAGATCTGATCATGTGTCAAGAGACCATTGTTATGAAGACCAAAATCTTTTATTTGCTGAGTAGGCAAAAAGAGCAAATGCCGCAAACCTCGCAAGCATCCCTTGTGACTTACACAACATCTGCTTGCAGATAACAAAGACCAAACAGACAGCACCCAAACGACCTGGGGGTTGGCATCTAGTGCAGAGTATATATGTGTCCCTTATCTGGGGCACCCACGTGCCCCAAATATGACATGCGCGTCAAGATACCATGCATCTATCGTACTCTGAGGTATCCTTATCTTCTCTCTGTCAGACTTCTAAGTGGATTTGGTATTAAATGTCATGTTACATTCCACCAGTTAGTTTCTGTATCATCACCATGCAGCATGCATCTTTTAGTTTACTTTTTACATCTCAACAATCTATGACAAATTCTACATTGAAGCTGAAGCCGTGACATCAACGAGGTCATTTTTGGCAATCTGGCGAAGCTTTAATGGATTGATTGTGATGCATCTCGATGTGCCTTATGGGCAAGGTAATTTTGGTCAATTCTCTGGGATAAATCAATGGAAGGTGTCGGGGCAATAGGCCGGCAGCCAAATTAAGGTGATCAGACTTGACGGACTCGGCTGATGGGGTCAGGCCACACATACTTGCCGTCGCCTCCTCAAACCACCGCCAGGTATCTCTCTATCAACCCCACTGCCTTTAACAGATTGCTTGATCCACCCCTAATCTAATAAGCCATTACAAACACTTGTGGACTTGCCCAAAGCAGAGATGTTCATAGTTGCGTAAGATATAAGCTTGTGATTAAACCCGACATCTCTAAAGCAAACCATCATGTGTGTACTATCGAGCAACAAAAAAAATATTCTGAGCCTGCCCGTCAATATGGGAAGGTTGCTGGACCAGCAATAATCAGCCCAAATCCCATATCCTGACCCCATAGCTTACTTAGCATTTCCTCAGTTTCCACACACCCACTATTATGACCCTCCTCATAGATCATCATGATGATCATATATATATATATATATATATATATATATATATATATATATATATATATATATATATATATATATATATATATATATATATATATATATATATATATATATATATATATATATATATATATATATATATAGAAATATATATATAAGAAATATATATATATATATACATATATATATATAGAATCAGAATTAGACTCCAGGCTGGACTGAGATGGGTTAAAGCTTGTCTGAGGGACTCTATATCTCAGACTAAATGAGGTTAGAAGCAGAGGACATATCCACTGTATTCCAAGCATTTCTGCCCCTGAAAGGCCCCAGTGAGAAAAATATGAAAAATATGAGCCCAACTCCATCCTGTCTCCCACTCAGGTGGCACTCCCATTTATAAAGTTGGGTTTCCTTTAAAGAACATATTCCAGTTATAAGCTTAGGTCAACTCTGCTCAAATATGTTTTAAAATATATCATGAAGCTTTATGAAAGAACATTTACCAGTGGTCACACAGTGAATTTCACTTTGGAGAAGGCATTCCAGGTATTAGATGATTTTCATCCCCCCTACAGACAGACTAGGAGCCTGATATTGGAGATAGCAATCTTAACTGGTTCTCAACCCCTTCCCCCCTCCATCATCCCTTCACAGTTCGACTGTAAGCCTCACTTTGAATAGGGCAATTTCAACTAGATTTTGCCTTGATAAAATCTACTTTCTCAAGTGCATGTAAGGTTGGGTAAAGGTGGTTGATCCTTGTTCTCATTATTTAGGATGTCAGATAGCCTACATACCTAAGAGGGCAATTAGGAATGGACATGGGCTTTGGTAAAGATGGCCGCTCTTCACCACTCAGGGTTCAGACTATGGGCCTGTGCTTTGGTAAAGATGGCCGCTCTTCACCCCTCAGGGTTCAGACTATGGGCTTGTGCTTTGGTAAAGATGGCCGCTCTTCACCTCTCAGGGTTCAGACTATGGGCCTGTGCTTTGGTAAAGATGACGGCTCTTCACACCCCTCAGGGTTCAGACTATGGGCCTGTGCTTTGGTAAAGATGGCCGCTCTTCACCCCTAAGGGTTCAGACTATGGGCCTGTGCTTTGGTAAAGATGGCCGCTCTTCACACCCCTAAGGGTTCAGACTATGGGCCTGTGCTTTGGTAAAGATGGCCGCTCTTAATACACCTCAGATTTACGACAATGGGCTTGACTTTTTACTCGACAATTATGAGATGAACATAAGCCTGGTTAAAGATGGTCGCTCTTCATCATCTTCACAGTTAAGACTATGTATGGGCCAGACTTTGTAGAAGGTAATTAGGGGCGGACATTGGCTTGGGTAAAGATGGCCGCTGCCCATCCCCATCATCATGGTTACAGATAGGTTACGAGCCTGACTTCAGGACGGGTAATCCAGACAGGTTGTGTAAGCCTAGATCTAGATAACCTCTCCTCAATTTGTCACGGCAGACTGACTACTTCTCGAGTCAGACTCTATAAAATGTGGATGACCTTCATTCAATTTTTCAAGGAGACTTTTATATTGGAAAAGAGAGCGGAGTCCCTGGGCGGTGCAAAGGTTGTGCTGCACACAAATGCACCATATAATCCTCGTGTTGATAATTTCTTATAAAATAAGAAGCACCCTATTTTTTCTTTCTTTGTTTTCCACCAAAAGCCATATTCACAATCTACTATGGTAAGCCTTCATGGACGAAAGAAGATTTGCAATAATTTGCAGTAATCTGTGAATAATACGGAATCCAAACGGCAATTTTCCTGTTCACATGTGATCATAGAAACTTACACCCCAATTTGTTGATGATTTTAATGAACGCATCATTAAAGTAACTATTCCATTGCTAAGTTTATTCTTCAATGCAAATAGTTTCATAAAAGGTCCATAACATAGAGAATCCAATGGCAATCATTAAACTGGTCAGTGCCTGCTATCATAGGAAGTCATGCCGACAACGACCCAGTACTTCACAAAGGCAGTGACCCTCGGCTGACGTGGACATTTCATAATATAAATCATATGTTATTGGTGCAGAGGGAGCGATCAGGTGCTCCAAACTACTGATCATCCTCCACCCTGACAATATCATTTATAATGGGAGAGTGGGGAATGAGCACTGCATTGATGATATCAACAATTGACCATCTGCCCACTAGAAGGGAGCTCACTCACTTCTCTGGCAGTAAAACCTGGTATGAGACTAGATACTTATAACCACACATGAGATAAATGTGCCACACATGAGGGAAGTGTGCCACACATGTGGGAAATGTGTCACACATGTGGGAAATGTGTCACACATGAGGGAAATGTGCCACACATGAGGTAAAGGTGCAAAACATGAGGGAAATGTGCCACACAAGAAGTAAATGTGCAATGCATGAAGGAAATGTGCCACACATGATAAATGTACCACACATGACATAATTATGTCCTGCATGAGGTAAATGTGACCAAATGAGGCCATGCAACAGCACAGTATAATCCAATAGTCACACGATAGCCATGCTAACATTATTGGGTTACGTATATACAGTTACTTTTCACTCTGCATGAGTCAATGACCTATTCGTTTCATGTTTGGTAAGTCAGGACATATCATGTTAAAATGTAACATAAATGGCCTCTATAAATTACTGTCATACTCCAGATGTGGCCCGGCCCTAGGAGTTGTTTATGATACCTTCAGTGTTTCAGACAAAAGTGGTTTGACTTTATATATAGCATAAGGTCAGAGAGAAGTACCTTCCACTGCGGCAATCATCGGAGGAGGGAGTCAGTGTCATCAATGCTACATTACAATGACAGTTTCTGATGTGCATCTGTTGATATAATGCCCGTATGTGTCTCCTTATGTTGCTGACTGGACACTGATGGAGTGACTCTCCTCCACACTCCATCAATGCTGCCACCTAAATTAACCAGCAATCACAGATTGCTAGACGTCCTATCCTGTGTGGAACTCGAGACTCAAGAAACATTGTCGTCATTACGGAGAACTATTTGTAGTGATATAAACAATTTTATAGTTTATCAATCTTTTGTTGTCCATAACAGCCTGCCATTGTTTTATAAATGTAAATTATCCATGTCAGGAAAAAAAATTAAAACAGCATATGACAAGACCAAACAATGCATATACATCAGAAATTGCTGACATTAAGGAAATTGGAAGTTATGGAAACCAGAAGGGCAGAAAATAAAATTGCAGGAAGTTTGACATGGCGATGTGGTGTCATATTTTTCTGGTGGAATATCTTTGTTAATTAATAATTTACTTTATTGAAAGTAATACAAAACAAAGATATGGACAGCATAGAACACATGGAATAACATTTGATGAAAAGTGTCAACATAGTTGAAAATAATAAACATCCTTACAATGCCAATAGAGGTAGGAAGAAAATAACATGTCCCACCTAACAATAGGACATAAATAAATATTATATTTCATCATCTGATTCTGCACAGGAAAGTCGACATATGTAATTTCAGCTTGCTATAAAATTGTAAAGTCATGATTATATCATACAAAGTATTGGCCTATACATAATGTCATTTTCAGGATATAGAATATTGAAATAGACACGCAAATCATGGGGCTGTGCCAGGAATATTTTACATATTACAGTTTATAAAAAAATATGTTAATTGATAGATAATTTTTTTTTATACAAATTTCTGAATTCATTTTAAAATAAACTTAAGATAAAGAATAAGCCTAAAACTCTATGTGAAATATTGGTGGTGGTTTCTTTAGAAGATAATATGGAGTCGACCTAAAGCCTTGTGTCTGGGTTGATTTGCTGCTGATCTCTTGTATGGTTTTGCTGCTGTCCTACACATCCTGGTATCAATGAGATACAGCTTCTTGAAGCACACGCTGGGAACAATTAAGCTCTCTCACATAGAACGGGCCAATTAGGTGATTGCTATGGGCCGACTCCTAGCATATTTTATCCTTTTAGATATAACAGAACTTCCCATGGATTTATGACAAAGATCAAATACTTACTTCTTCAAGCTAATAAGTACGAAAGCTATAATAATCAATCAGATATATTTAAAATGCTTTAAATGTCTTGGAATTAAGGAAAAGGTCATTGTAAAAAAAACTAAACTTTACAGTGAAATATGTTACCGTTTTGTTCAGTTTTACAAAGTTCAAAATCAAGTCAAGCGAAAAAAGTCTTGATGCAAATTACAATCAGGCATTTCTGTACAGGACAGAGTAGATGCTAATAACAGTCCCAGATGGGACAGTAAATGAGCTCACAGATGTATGGGTGGAATTCCAACCAAACATCCAGGTACCAACTGCAAATACGTCAACATTTTTTGGTCCTTGTTTGGGGTATGCCCTGTTCTATATCTTGGTGAACCAATCAGAGCACGTCAATAATCAGTGACACTAGTCACCTGCTGCACAACAAAAGTCAAACCTGTTTAAACAAACGAGTAGAACCTGTTGAAACAACAGAACTGAAACTGCTCAAACATAATCTCTGTGACTGTCCTACTTTGGCTGGACAAGGATTGCCTGAGGACAAAGCTTAGAACTTCACACCAGATGGCGTGACTGGTGCCTGACAGCACTTCCTGTTCCTGTTCAAGCAATGGCCAGTGGCCATTGTGATCAGGCTTCAACGTCACGCCGCAAGCGGACTGTGGCAGTGACCACTGATATCATATAATATGGTTAGTGGCAGTCCCTGGTGAGACCCGGTGCAAACCAGCTGACAGCTACTTATATAAAAACCACAGCATCTGCCCACTGATTCATCGGACACTGAGAGGTGTCAAAAGCAATCTTCTTTGCCTTAAAACTTACATTAAAGCTCCTTGACAAATCTGCTTTTTCTCTTTACCTGTAAACATTAATATAGGCTAAAACCCATTTGGGCATGAGTAAAATGAGGAGAAATATGTTATTTTTAGGTTTTGCCTTAAACATTTCCTTTCAGAATGCATTTTTATATTGGTATGAATAGGAAGGAAATAATAATTTAAAACACTGAAAAACAAAATGGTTTTTACAATCTTTACCATCCTCACAATAAACCTGTAAATTTGTTTCCCATTTTAGTGACAAGTTACTCCTTTGTTTGTGGTTACATGATAACCAACACAAAATGGATTCATTCACACCAAATAAGCCTGTACAAGATGTGAAGGTCGTCACCTTTAAATTAACACATTAACAATTCAAAATCAACTTCTAAGAATAGTGAGGTAATATCAATTCAGTCTATTTTTTTAAATATTGATTCAAAATGTCCAAATTATTAAATGTTTTCCCATCATGCTCCAATTTACTTCTACTATCATGGGCATACAACAGCCCATGGTACAATTAATCATGTTTATTATCCATAAAACACCACAAATAATAATCATCAACTGTTTTACTCTAAGCCCCAATGACTTATATCTCATTTATATCTTTTAAGCAAATAATCTGTCTACAATGTTAGTAAACCAGTATGAAATTCAGCCTTAATTATGTAAACCTGCAAAGGAGATTTATCTTTTAGACATAATTGCTTGAATCGAGGTGCCTCAAAAATGTGCCACCACAACTGCCAACAGCTTCTGACTTTAAATTCCAAGTTAATGTTATAGACTTGACAAAAGAATTAAAGACTCGTATCCCCTCTGGGAATGGGCCATATTTACTAGATACTTTGTGTAAGAACGATATAAGAACCATATTCTTCAGAACTCCCCCTTGAACCCGGGGCCTAACAGCACTGCTCATATTCAGTAATGTATAAGGCAAATAGACATTTGTATAAATAAACACAGCACACTGGCACCCAGCACGACAGAGTAGCACATGTTGCTCTAGCCCCACCAGAGAAAAGGCTCGAACTGGTAAGACAAATCACTGCTGGCATTTTAATCATGTTAATGTGACAACTCAAATGTCTGGTGCAAGAATATTCATGAAGGGATATCAAGCCGTGTTTATGCATTACACACTCCTGATTAGTGAAGGGATGAGAGCAGTAACAGGAGAGATATGGCACCAGTAGAAGATACAGCACATGTCTGCCTGTAACTGCTAGAAAATGGCTTTTAAATTTCATTTAAAAAATCAGGACAAAGATGTCATGGCAACATCATTTCACAATATCTAATTATTTAAAAAATCTTAGAATGATTAGCTTTATGTTATAAACCTTCCACTGCAGATTTAATTTATCCACTGGTACCCTATCTCTTTTGCACAAGAATGTGAGATACACACTAGTTATTGATATGGGCATTGTTTTCAGTCATATAATCACCAATTTAAGCTATGTTCAATTATTTCCAGTTGTCTTTATAGGAGACTTTATGGAAAGTCAATTTGTAAACTATTGAGGCAGAGGTTGGAAGAGGATTGGAAATAACTAACAAGTCAGCTTTATTCACAACAATTCTTTTTAAAATTCACCCAGTAGTTTGCAAGGGAAAAAAACATTGTTCATAGACAGACAGAATGACATTTCCCCCTCACTGCAGAAGCAATACTGGCATAGTCAGCACAGCTAAAAAGAGAGAAATAGGTTGGATGTAAAATCTGACTATAAACACATTTTTCCAATCAATATGTTTGTGGTCAAATCAGCACAGTAATTCATTTCCAAACACAGGCCTACATTGAGGTGCACAAGTCCCAAACTGACAAATGATAGGTTAGACACAATATGAAGCCTTTGCCAGCCATTCTCCACGTGAACAAAATACAGCTTGACATGGAATAGCTACATCAGCTCCCTCTAGCTGTGACCTTTATATGTGAGCTAGTGTGACCCCTGGACACAGTGGAGACACCAGCCTGAATATTCCTGTCTGTGCATTGTGGGTTGTGACACCTTCATCTATCTAAAGCCTATAGAGTACAGAGAACACACACCTGCAATGCACAGACTGAATAACCAGACCTTAATTCATAGTCCCCAGCCTCATGACCTTACCCTGAACCCCTTCTGCTGTCCCATAACAAAAAACCTATCAATCTTCTCATACACATATACCACATTTGTTTGTACATTGCAAATACATAATGTGTGTATGTAGCAGATATATGTTACAATATGTGATGGATATGTTCTACAGTATATGGCAGATTTACATTACAGTATGTGACTGATATATACTACAGTATGTGGACAATATATACTACCGTATGTGGCAGATATATATTGCAGTGTGCAGCAGATATATATATATTACAGTATGTGACATATATACTAGATGGTTGAAGCTATTCCATTAGTTTGTTTGTTTGGGGTTTTACATCACTTTCAACATTATTTCAGTCATTTCGTGATGAGACTTACTTGTTGCAGATATAGTGCTGCCTCACTGAATTGTCATGTCTCAGGTCCTTAACATAACAACTCAACCAGTCACAGATTTACAAAGACAACATGTTAACCCTTTAGGCACAGGCCTCAGCTCATATGGGAAATTGTATCATGAGTTCAATCTCGGCACGGCCGGGGTTCGACCCACGACCTTTGTATCACCACAGAGGAACTGGTGCTAATAAGCTTGCGCTCTCACCACCTGTGCCACGGCCTGTGGCCTATTCCATTAGAGATGATGATAGATCTATAAGAGTTATGAGAAAGCTTGAATGATACACTTGTGCAGGAGTTCCCTTTAGTATGATAATCACATAAATAACTGGACAAGAGCATAATACAGATGCTTTTCCTCATTCTACAATCAACTTTGCATTCAGCTATAAGAAAAAAATAGTCATGGTAAAATCTGGCATAAGTCTTTTATTCTCACATGTTGAAAAAAACAAAAGAAAAACAACCAGAGGCACATCAAGTATTAGATCTAAAGTAGAGAGACCAAATCAGTGTGAGACCAATCTGACTCTGTTGCCCGGCCCAGCACCTGCCTGTCCATGCTGTGTACAAGAATCTGATATGAGGCAACAGGAAATTGCTGCAACATTTGTTCAATAACCATCCGTCTTCTTTTCATTACCTCCACTGTCATTGAATTTATTGCCTATTTGAAATCAACCCCCTCCTGTGTTATTCAAATTGAGTTAATCTCAAATGACCATACCCTTTATGTTGCCTGCCACAAGTCCTGTTAGACTCTCATTGTGCTGCCCTTTCCTATTCAACAGCCAATTTCCAATTTTTGTTCTAACTGGAAACAACTTCTGTTTTTTTTATTCTTTTGTCATCTTATCATCTATCATCTCTTTTATCAAGCCACACATATAGAAAACAAATTGAGATTATCGGTATAGAGATATTACATATATATATATATATATAGAGCAATACCTCATGCTATTTATATCTATAGATCATCTCTGTAACATTAACAAAGATATCAACAAAGATATCAAAGATACAAAGATATCACCCTCTCAGGCTATATAAATATATCTAGTATTGCACACTGCTATTTATCGTAACCCACTGGAAATGGACACCACCTCCAAACTCTTCCTGTGTCAGTGAAGAAAGCTCGGAAATTGCAGAAGGGCTTTTATGATGATTGAAATGGGAAACAAATAAACATCTACAATGTCTCCTGCCAGGTCTGCAGTGTGTCACATTAGCCAAATACTTGGTTAATTTTCAGCTTTTCCTTTCTCCCGTTTCTTAATCATGCCTCAGGCTGTCAATATACGACAGAGGTAGACGAGAAGAGATGGTGCTCTTACCATCCCAGTGTTAATAACCCGGCATCATGGCTAGCTACTCCCCTCATATCAGTCATGATTATTCTCCCAGCAAATAATGCTTCACCAATAAGCGAAATGAGTATGTCAAATCTGCCTTAAGTGTTTATTGAAAAGCCAACTAAACAGTGACACCACGAGTTCCTACATTGATTTAAACCACTGGGGATTTGGTGCAATTTTCTTAGGAAGCCATGCAAAGCATTAATCTCTTGAATAAACCTACCAGCACCATTTCTGGTAGCCATCAACATGTGGCAGTCAATGTGAGTTTGTCATCGCTATGTTTTGGCACTCAAACTCTTATCCCTATCATTTAGTCTGACAGATCTCCATCTGGAGTCAGTTTACAAAGTGGAAGTGACTTGCTGAACTCACCAGAATAACTGCATCATATCACTCACTTATTAAGAGACCTCAGGGGTTTTTTTACCTTCAATTTTGACAAGTGAAACAAAATTTGCGTCTTTTTTTTCTACCTTCACTTTTGACAAGTGAAACTAAATTTGAGACTTTTTTTCAACCGCTTTAATGTTTGACAATTATTTGTTTCCTTGTATTAGATATTGTCATCTAACATTATCATCCACTTTATCACTGAACATTTGTGAAAACTATTAAGTACTTCAATTAAGCAAGATGATGCCAAATTATTCAATTTAAATTGATAACAAATTATCCTATTGCTGCATTATATTTGGCGCTATTCTCTTTTCTAATATTTCGCTTGAATATTTCTCTCACTTCCTGTTTAATTCCATTTTATAAGTTAAAAATTAATGTTATTGATTCAGACTAAATTAAAATATCTATTTCCGAGATGCTCTAATTAAAATAAAACATGATCACTGTACTATTTCACTATTACATTTCACTAATAAACAATTCATCATTTTTCTGATTTTACAACTATCATATTTAAAATATGATAATTTCTTGTGGTTCTTTATTTGCCCATTTCCAATATTTCAAGCTTGACCATTTTCTGTGATTTCAAACTTGACCATTTAGCATGATTCTAAAAATGACAAATTCCAGTGATACCTAACTGTCCCTTTTTCTGTGGTATTTAACCTGACCTTTTCCCCTAACATATATCACATTTCCTTGCATGACATTAATGCAAAACATGTCATATTTGGCTGTACTACACTGCAAGACAAATTATCATGGCTATGGCATTATCTTTGTGAATACTTCAGTGTTAAATAAGTTAATGGCTTTTTAGTTTTTTCCCAGGCACAACCATAAATAAGGGTTGTCGGGGAGCAATTAGTGTAACTGTTGAAGAGAAAATAGCCATCTTGCCTAGAAGGGGTGAGGTACTTCATCAAGACAGTTGGGCATGAAAGGCACGGAATGATGATAAGTTACCGGGCACCAGGAAGGTCCTCCGGGCATCGGCAGTGGCTACCCAGCAACCCAGCCCAAACCCGGGCAGAATGGAAGTGGGCGAAAACTAGCACTCTGAATGTTAAACAAGGTCATGGAAACTGTGAAGCTACATCTTATACTCTATCTTTGGAAAGTTTAACAAATATGCCTCCTTCCTTCCAAACTTTCATAAGGACATGGCGTCAGATCAATCTTCTTGCACCTAGAAGACAGAAGGAGTAGCGGCCAAACTAAGGTGGCGAGGCCATGCTGATCCCAGGGGTTGGAAGGTGTGGTCTTGGGTCATTACTTATCCATTTGTCAGCATCCCGAGGGGCCGATCATTTAGGCACTACTTGGTCATACTGTGAAACGCTCCCTTAACCACCATTATATTAATTCACTGCAAGTAAACTCACTGCCTTGTACTTGAGTCAAAACACATCCAGGAGAGAATAATGTAGAAATAACTTGTGAAATAACTTGTGAAATGCCAGCATTTTAATGGGAAATATAGTTTTATATACATATGTATATACATAGCATGACAGTATGTTATTGTTCTGACAAGACGAATAGAAAACGCCAGTATGTCAGGCAGAACATATGCCTCCATTCATGACAACCTGTGAATATCTGAATACAAAATATGTCTTTACACATTACTGAATATCTCAATTCACATGAGAATGAGTTTCAAGCCCTTGGAGAAATTAAAATTCTTTAAAGAATATAATGCATAAAGTAATCAGTATCATAAATTATTATTCATGTTAAACTATGTTTGAAAAATCTTTTTTTTCTAAGACAAGTGTAAAGTTGCTTTTAAAGCATTCTGTAGAATGGAGTGAGAGTACAATAATATCACTGGTGGGCAGTGTGTATTCATGGCGAAGGTCTGGTGTATCCCACCGGACCCAGCGTTCCTGCAGTCTTGATCTGTGCATTCATCACCACCACATTTCTTGTGTACTTCTGCTTATGGTTGTGAATACCGCACAAGAGTCAAAACCACCGTGCCCTTTTATTATCAAGCATGAAAACCCAGTACCAAAGTACCCTACATTATCACACATACACAGTCAATACAATGCGTCATCTTATTATCAAACACATGCAGTAGTATCATGTCAAGCTTTATAATTAAACACAGTGTCACCATGTGTCACTTTATAATGAAGCTCTCATAGTCAGTACCATGTTTCACTTTATAATCAAGCACAATCACTACCATATGTCACTTTAGAATCAAGCTCACAGTCAGTACCATGTGTCCCTTTATAATAATGCTCACACAATCAGAATTGTGTGTCATTTTAGTATCAAAAACACTTTGGTTGCATCTATGGTAAAGATACAATAAACTCAACACTGCTTCAGACATACTCTTCGTAAATGAGAATTCAGGTCGGGTAATTTATTAACTTGCCAAAGGCAAGTGACCTGATTGAAGACTAAATGGTGTGGGGCCACTGGGCGCGTGATTGATTAGCACCTTAAGTATCCCAAGTAATATATCATTATCCTGGCCGTCCTTTTATCTTTTTTTACTTCATTCTAAGATTTTTTTTCTGCCTGCAAATATAAGTGAGACTTTGGGGAAACTCAAGCTATTAGAAAACTAAATCTATTTATAACTATCCCTCCAATATATATATACTTTAGTATCAACCTCATGAGAATTCTAATTTCATCAAAGATCTGTCATATCTTATTTCCATTTTAATCCACCCTCACAAATACTGCAGGGAACCTGTAAATCAGTTGTTCACAGTACCGAGAAGGCAAACATTGGTTAGGGGATGCTGAGAACGCATAAAGTCAATGCAACTTATTAGCCATTGTCAGGGTAGTCCTTGTTTTATTTACTGCCTTTATGTTTTGTGGGGGAAAAAAACCTAAAATCCTATAAAGTGGGGAAATTAAAACTCTCTTTGGAATCATGCATGTACAGGATTTGTCATAATTACTTTTGCAAACAACACAAGCAACTAACATTGCCAAATAATTTCCATTAAAGCTCCAGGAAGCATTACTTGAAAAAAAAGCTTGAGCACTGGCTTATGTTGGAACAGCTTATCTGACAATATCTGACTGGTGTACTTTTGTTGCCAGTGTCAGGAAATAAATATTTTATAATCATACATCTAAATATTAATACTACATTTCTGATCAGTTGTGTTGGCTTCAGAAAAAAAAGTGTATTCTGAAAAAATGCATCCCTATGCCAGAAATTATCAACTTAGATGATATCAAGTATTGACTATGTATGTGTTGTGGATGAAAATTTATATACCGGTACCTAAATAAAAATGACTGGAGTCTCCAAAAAACAATTTTGCCCACAGATGTCACTCTTCCATTTAACTCCACTAGATGTCATGTATGTCATGTGGTACAAAATCTTTGACACAAATCGTAGCAGACCTTTTACATGGATAAGGGCGGTAAATTCTATAAGATTCTCGATAACTTCTCTCTGACTTGAAACTTCCACCAGGGGGCCTTCTGCTAAAAGTAATACATGGTTGCTGCTGAGTGAAGCCTTGCATGTTGACATCATGCTGAATACTCGGAGCCGACAGGTGGCTTCATAATGTAAGACTGTAGAACTCCCAATTTTGAATATCATATGAAATATAAGTGAGGTTTAATATCTGAGTGGTTGGCAATATATGAGTGGTATGACAATGTATAGTTTCAATAGTTTGAAATCAAAATTTTCTTTGAACATTAATAATTTACATCACTCACTCTCTGGGATTAAATTTTTCATCAGAATGATTAATTTTTTCTCTGCAAAATGAAACTGGTTGATTAACGGCTTGTTGCATTCGGCGCGTAATGCGCGTTGTGTCAGTTAGAGAAATGTCTGACACCTCGTATCTTTGGAGGGCTTTTGAGGTCAAAAAGTTTGAATAGGAATGTTTGCATGTACATACTAGATAACATCAAACTTGGATTTAAATCTTAAAACCCAACCATTTAAAAGTTTTAAAAATGACACTTCACTGAATTTGGCGGGAATCAGCTTTGGTATATTGGCATGTCCAGAAATGGATATTGAAGGGGGTGCTCAATGTACAAATTTCACAATTTATATCATTTGGCATTTCTTCTCCTTATAGGACTTTGTATGATATTTGTGAACACGAATATGCCAACAAAATAATAAATACTTGTACAGAAAAGAGACTGTAGTGTACCCCATTTTAACAAATGTAAAACCCTGGACCTGCCACTGATGCCTTTCACACACTGTCCTTGTGTGACGTCACATGGATACAAGTCACTCTGTGTTGAACGCGCCATTTATCAAACGCGCAACGTGCCGAATGCAAAAAGCCTTGATTAACCTATTAAATAAGGCTTATTGCATTCGGCGCGTAGTGCGCGTTTATGCGCGTTGTGTCAGTTATGAGTATTGATATTTTTGGGAGCTTTTGGGATCCAAATGTTTGAATAGAAATGTTTGTATGTACATACTAGATAACATTTAACTTGGATTTAAATCATAAAACCCAACCATTTGCAAGTTTTAAAAATGACACTTCACTGAATTTGGCGGGAATCAGCTTTTGTATATTGGCGTGTCCAGAAATGGATATTGAAGGTGGTGTTCAATTTAACAAATTTCACAATTTATATCATTTGGCATTTCTTCTTCTTATAGGACTTTGTATGATATTTGTGAACACGAATATGCCAAAAAAATAATAAATACTTGTACAGAAAAGATACTGTAGTGTACCCCATTTTAACAAATGTAAAACCCTGGACATGCTACTGATGCCTTTCACACACTGTCCTTCTGTGACGTCACACTGATACAAGTCACTCTGTGTTGAACGCGCCATTTATCAAATGCGCAACGTGCCGAATGCAATAAGCCATTAAATAATTTTAATCTGACTGATTGTTTGAAAAGCAGAAGACATTTGGACTCCATATTAATTTCAATGTTCATTTCAATGAAGTGTCACATTTTGGATCTGACACATGTTCATTTCAAGTACTCTATGGTTGAAATAGAAATTTATCAAGTACTGAAATCACATTAATTCCATGCTTTAAATAAAAGTGCAATAGCCTTTGAAATAGAAAAACCAAAATAGCAATATATATAACATGTATGGCATTAACTGACTATGTGACAGCCTATGCCTTATCTGCAACTTACAAATTATCTGCAATCTTTACAAAATCTGAAAATAAGCATCCTTGATTTGACAATAAATTCCTCACAAACTGTCCAATCTGGCAATAAAAAAAGAGGTAACAGGGTACTTAAGATCTAATCTTGAGGAGCGTTGAATGTTGTATAGCTGTTGTAGTGTCCCTGGCAAACCCAAATAACTTGGATCCTGTCCCATTAATCAGTAATTGTATAAGCAATGACCTGATATCGCTTTCAGCTCCCTCTGGTGTGACATCTGCCGTGGCCTGCACTAGTGTCAATGTCAATATGGAGGCAGAGAACTCATAAATGAGAGAGGTGGGGAGAATTAAACCACTGTAAATTTGCATTGGGACATCATATAGGATCAAGTCTAACTGCTCATGTTGCGTTTACATCTTGGGCTCTTATACTGAGGCACTGCAGTGTACTTTATGCTGTCATTCATGTTTAATATGACTTTCATGTGATGTATCTTTCATTATTCTTTTGCACTATTTTTTGTCATTCAACTTGTCGCACAGATTTTTTAAATTCTTTAAACAAGTTCCACATCTCAACAGAAATAATGCTCTCTTTAATGTCATATTTACATAAGAAAGAAACCAGATTTCAGCTTGTATAAAAAATAACAAAGCTCTACCCCTTGGCTTTCAACGGAAGATGTCATAAATCCTACTTTTTATAAGGTTTCTGGCACACACCTGCTGAAAATCTGGTCTGTGGGAGCAAAATATTCATGAGATTGAACGTTGGGGCGAAAAACAAGATGACAATTATACCATTATATCAATGGGACCAGAACATTTATCCTTGAAATACTGTATACAGACAAATTTTCGCGACCTTTTTATTTTCGCGTTAATTCGCACCAGGACGTCATTCGCGAAATTAAATGGACGCGAAATTGAATTGAATTGTGCGATATAATTAAATGATAATTTTAATAGACATAGAAGTAAAAGTAAAACGTAAATACGATGTCCGTGACGTAGCGGATCGATTGGCCACGTGACTTTGCAGATTTGCCACAGAATTTACTGGATCGATTTTAATTGCATTTTAAACGATAAATAAAGGTATTTACCCAAAATTTTTGGTCTATTATTTCGAAATGCTTTGTTTTGACTTTGTTCTCACTGATTCCAATTATCAGCGTTCACAGTTTTGCATTTCTTCATTGTTTCCATTGCTTTGAGTCGTGTCTTCCCCTTTTTGACAGAAATGCTTTCACATGTGTTACGTTTTCGATGTGCAGAACACGGTAAATTTGATGTGCGGCAACACGAAGAGAAGCCAGAGATCCATCGTTGCACAATATATTCAATTTTTCAATGCGATTTGATACACTCCATTTGTTTTCGCGCCAAAAATAAGAGCTTGTCCCCGTCACTCCCGCTTTTTAAAATGACGACCTCGTATTGCGTAATGCATGTTAAATGGATGAATGGTTTAGTTCTGTTCTCGACCTGCAAAGCGTATTTTGTGTTAATATTGGGTATATACTTTTATTTCTCATTAAAATGATTGTTATTAACTCGCATTGAAATATTAATATATTGCACAATAATGGATGGTTTTGTTCTGTTCTCGACCTGCAAAGCATAATTTGTGATAATATTATGTACTAGAAATCCAAAATTCGCGAAAATAAAACGGCGCGAACCTGTCGAAAACGGCGATGGCGCGAAAATAACTAGGCGCGAATTTTTCTTTGTATACAGTATTTTGAGACATCAACTTTCTTTCAAGAGAAACATTTTTAATGAGCACATAAATCATTGTTGTAAATGGTTGTTTTGCATTAACTGTTATGATGGAAAATTTTTGCAATGAAAATATTCTCTATGTGACATTGGAATCAAGAATGCTGGGTTTACTCTATATGCTAATAATATTGCTTAGTTATTTGTATGTCTTGACCCTGACAATCCAACACCACAGACATTTGAATATTCCATGTGTTGCCACCTGGTGGCAAATTTTATTGTTTCACCCCTGACCAAATTGTGATTTATGTCATAATTATGATAATTTCCTCCCCAAACAACCATGAATAAAGTGTCAGCTGTACACCATATTTCATTTTTAAGCTGCACATAAAAAAAAATGCATTTTGTCACTTAATTTGACAAAATCTGATAATAGGGGCAGTCTTCCTTTTTATGGCCATGGCGCGGTTTCTATGATATTTAACCAACAATCATTTTTATGCTTCATTTTCTTCACATTCCGACGCATCCTTTACTGTTTGTGATGTTGAATTCAGTGTAAGTCTCTGGTTGTCCAGTTTGTTCCTCATAGTGGCGACTGCAGGGCTTAACATTAGCACTGGCCCAGTAGCCATAAAGGGCTTTTGTGCCTCTGGGCCAGTGGTTTTAAAATTCTACTGGCTCAGATTTTTTGTGAAATGTTCTTATTTTTTTACTGTTTTATGTAATATTGAGTTGAAAACAAAATGACAAGTAGATTCTAAGGCAGGCTAATTTTTCGGGCCATTGACTCCAAACCTTAATGTTCTCAAGGCCTAGACTGTTTACCTCTCTTCATAAATATAACATACCTTTATTCAACCTGATGTTAGCCACTTTTTCATAAAATTATCTGTTTTACATCAAACCACTGTGTGTAAACCTTTGTGTTTGGGAACATGTGCCTCTTCAGTGAGACAATGAGATTTGATTATCAGAATTAATATTGAATAGAGGAAAAAATTTATGCACAAGAGAATATATTTTGTCACTGAAATTTAAGCATGCGTTTCAAGTTGTTGTTTTTTATATTAAATTTTAGCATTTTATGAAAATCTACTTGCCAATCACATCTGTTCCTTTCATATTAACACACTTGTGCTCCGTGCATCATATTTGTGAAATATCAGAACAATGAACAATGCACAAATCAAACATTTCAGTATAGTATTTCTCTTCATATATAATGTCACAGCATATAAGTTTCATATTTGTCTTCATTTTCATCTCACAACCCTTTTAAGACGCCCTAGAAGTCCAAGAAGCCACCTTGCAAATTTGCCTGATATTCCCTCTCAAATGACATAAAGGTATCATGGGTGCTGCAAGTTCATTTCCAATTCTCTTCAAATTAGCTCAATAATTAGGCCTTTACCAGGAACAATCAAGGGGTTAGCATTCATGTCACAACTAAGCTGCTATCCCACAATTCCCCAGATGTGACTGACCAATCAGCACTCGTAATTCACAGTTGCCACCTCATCTAACACCTTCTTCCTTCAGGCCATGTGACCTTAAATGCATCAAACTTTTGCATTTGTCTTTGAGGTGGGCACCAAGGTCATTGTTGAAGGAGTTTGTGACTTAATTTTATGACATCTGCCTGAATCAGCCCATTTCATCTGGTTCTGACAGCAGATTTCACCTTGACAGTGAACTGTATTTGAACTTGACAGTGAACTGTATTATGTTCTTCTGACACAATTTAGATTAGTCTTAATTCTTTTGAGCCCCATGACCTTGTTATGAATCCATACAATACACAGAAGTAATTACATTTGTTGTGTAATACGTTTCAGATACATACTCTCTGAGTACTCACCATGCACTTGATTGAGATGGAAATTGGGTCGTACTTACCTAAAAAGAGAAGAAAACATACTTATTAAATATATAATCATTCAGAGCAATAAATTAACCGGAAAAGGGTGATTTACAAAGAAGAATATGGAATGGTCTTATTCTGAAATTTATCAAATAAGCATCAACATTAACAATAAACTTCAATATAACTGTTGATCATTCACCCACTATAGTGTCACATTCAGTTACCCACCCTGTTAATGAGCAATTAGCAATGTGAAATGACCTTCATTATGGAGGTTTCCCCAACTCTCCCACCTGTCACTGACCATATATCCAATAAGTTCCCTTCAGCATTTGCCAATATAATTGACTCATGAGTATTATTCTCACAAAAGTCAAGTGCCTCATTTCAAAGTTTTATCAGAAATATAGCTTTTCCTGATTTCTCACTTTTTGGTGAATTTTTAATGAAAAAAATCTATATTCTTTATCTTGTTCACAAGTGCCATTTCTGAAAAGTGCATCACACATGCCAGAGGGCGCCACCAACATTGCATGCTGCCTGTTCAGATTTGCTAAAGTTCTAGCCAGGATGACAGCGGTGTGAATGACCGCTGATTCAGCGACCGCTGACTGTTTGTTAAGCAGGGGATAGTGAAATGCAGATGTGTGCATACAATGTAATATCTCCTAATTCATGATGCTCGGTCACATTTTACTGCCCCCCATCATGGGACAAGACCATTATAAAAGGTCCACAAATTGCAAATTTGGCGGAAGTGAGAGGTCAATCTTCTTCTTGTTTGGTAACAGAAGATATAAATGGCGTGGTGTGACACTATGATAATCAAATGTTCTGCCAATAGGACATTTAGCGGACAGGAATAAACAAATCTGCAATGGAATTCAGAGAAATGTGTTATTTGATAGGGGTAGAATAGGAGGGTAACATCTGAAGGACACATTCAGTTTCCTTTAAGTATTTGTTGCCTTATGCAGGTTTTGTTTATAGGGCCTTTTCATTACACTCTAACCTTCATAGCGCCTGTTCGCACATCAATACCTATAGTCCATTCCCGAGACAATACCCAGTCCCTTTCTCAAATTGCCTCCTTGCGTACTTGCCGCATTGTTAATACACGTTTGATCAGAGGTCTTGGACATGGCTGATTGGTGGTTGATAGGATAGAGGGCGCTGGTGATGCCATATACAGTGCTATTTTCATAACAAATATATGTGCTCAATTTATTTGAGCAATATTATTTTGGAGTCCCTATAGGTTTATTGTATCGGTGAGACCAATGTTCAGTTCACTCTTCGCAAGAGATTGACCTGACCAGATCAAGACTCTTGGGGGGATTTTACAATGTTAGGGTTCCAATCTCTGCATGGCGGATTTGTATTTTACCATGTTAGGGTTCCAATCTCTGCCTCGCGGATTTGTATTTCTTAGCTTTCTTGCCTATTTTATGCATGTCTCATATTTATCAATCGACCAATGAGAGTGCAGCATCTTGACAGGATGCTATAATTCTCATTCCATTGTGTTCCAAGCAAAGCATTATGTTCACTTTCGCAGGCCGACCACATGCATGTAATCACTGGCTGATCTTTCATTGGCCGAAACCTTCGCCAACTTGCTGAATGGGGGTGGCCTATAAAACAGTTAATCGCCACAATTTTGCAGCCAACATCCTCCCTGTAATGATAAACTTGTACATCATTGCATTCCTACGCATGCAACTTCACCTCTATTGAGGTCTATTTCCTCCAAACGTTCAGATTTTTCTGGCACTGTCCTGACCGCAAGCATTCAACCAGCCCTGTAGTTCACACATATGTTCAGTGGTAGTTTCACACCTATCTGTGCAATAACTCAGGAAACGTGCAGTGTGAACAACAAGCTTCAATCATGGATATGGAATATTTCATGACAGCATATGAACAAGGTAATATGTTCCACATTAAATATCTTTTGCAATATTCATTCATTAAAAAATATAATTATATCTGGTTTGTTATTAAGTTATCTAATTTCATGCCTTAAATTTTTCATTAAAAATTTTATACCTTATTTTTGCATCCAAAATGCCATTATGCAAGATAGGACATTCATATTTATTATATATTTATGTTTCTTTAATCATAATGAGCAAAAAGTGACATACTCATATTTCACTTATGGTGGATAGAAAATGAGATCAATTGTTGTTTATTCAATCTTATTCAGTTGTTTATTCAATTTTCAACAGTAAATCAACGATTCTTTGAGATGTACTAAATAATAATTATTTTTTTTAAAAACCCAGTGCCACAAACAAATTCCAGCCTGAACCAAACTTTAAAGTTGTTCACAGTATTGACAATGACATCTGGATTTGACATGGCCTGAAATTTAACAAGAGAAAGCAACGCGAAACAAACTTCATAGATTGACGTAGATATTGATATGCAGACATAGGCACTGACAATACATTACAAAAAGGCATTAATATCTTTGGCATAAGAGCAGAGCACAATGACTCCAGTCAATAGCATGGAAAATTTATGGACATTTATTTGATGAGAAATTCTATAAACCTTGTGATCTTCATACAAATTTCAAACATCTCTCTTATACTTCTACCCGATATCATGAATGATTCAAAGAAATAAGTGCTAACCACCGTACTGGAATGATTTTAAACTATCATCAAAATTCATCAAAATATAGCAAAAACACTGAGAATACAAATGACTTTATGAATATTAGGCAGGATGCAGTAACCCTGGCACATTATAGTATAACACAGTGTGGAATTTTATCTGAGGGTATTCATTCTGTAACATTGGATATGAGCTGGCAATACGAGGTCTGGCAGAAGGTAGATTTATCATGTACACCACGACGGCATGTTTACCCGAGCTGGGAGGGATGGAGCTGGATACCATCTGAAGAACGTCTTATCTTGTGCTATCTCTCTTGCATGCTAATGAAGGTGATCCCACAAGACACTTCGCAAAGACACAAACAGTTCGGTGAAATACACATTCTACTATGTTTTGAAAAGATGTCATTAGAGAAACGACAAAATGAAAAAAAAATTCTTGTTACTCTGTTTAAGCTCTTTTGAGAAAAATTAATTCCTATTGATTCATCATTGAGTCCTATAAAGTGCAGACATTTAATCGCCAGACTTGTGCAAGAGACATGACTATATGCACTAATGTGCCAATCGCAAAATACAAATGCATATGGCAGCTCTATTGAAACCATTTTTCTGGAGCACATCTCTTTAATATAAATTGATAGAGAAGATGACAGCTACCACAGAAAGCTCATGTATTCCATCCTACTTTACTCTGAAATTCATCAAAGCCTAAAACCAAATTGCTGAATAGATACATTGTGAATAGTCACTGTTTTGAAATGAGATCACACAAAACGTATTTTCCAATTCTACAATAATCTTCATTTCAGAGCAGTTTTTTTATTTTTTTTTATTTTGCTATCTTTAGCCAATGCAATTATCCTCTTTTCCCTCACTGTATCTTATTAAAAAAATATCAATCTGCTTAACTGGATGATTTGAAGTCTGACAATGTGCACCCAAAATCCGAGTTCTTTTATTCATGTCATTAGTTTCGATCTTCATTCTCGTTGCCATGATAAGGCTGCATTTGAAATGAAACAGTTTAGCAAGGTTTTTACAATTGTTGCTCTCAGCCTATGCATTATATGACAATGTTTCTAAACTATTTGCTATAACACATGCATTGCATCTTGATCCATTAAGGCAGAGCCTTTGTTCTCAACTCCATTGACTTGCACGCCCTCTACCTCCTCCTCCAGCCCAGAATGACTTAATATTCTCCATGGAATCATCCATTCCAGCAACTCCATAGTGCACTCTTTGAAAAAAATCCTACAATCTCTCTTTTTTATGTACTTATTATGCTGTCTCACAAATCATTTCATGACATCACTGCTGACAATGGTTGTTACAATGATTACAAAAAAATTAATTCATACGCTCTCCTGTTCCGAGCATTAGATGTTTCTAATTCAGAATCCTAAGAGACACTATGGATTTAGATACAAAAGTCACCCGAGGTTTAATCCGTCAATAAACCAACCAACCCCCTGACAAGAAGCAAGTCTGGCCCTAAGACACGCACTGACCGGAAACTTTACCATTGATCACATGTTCTCTGCAGCCATCATGGCTTTTACATAAGTTGTATCACACTGCTGTGTGATACACCACTCGTGTGGAAGTGAAATATGTGCCTGATTTCATTATCTTCAATAATAGCATACAAAAGTCAAAACATCTGACATGTGAAGCTCACTTTGCATGTATGGGAAATATTCACCCTGGGAATTTTCTTTTATCCATATTGTTTACCTTCACAGTTATTCATCTTGGCATCGTGATATTCAAATGCCAGAATCTGAGTATTTTCACCATTTAAAACACAATTGTGTATCCCATAACAAAGCGTAGGCTATAACTTCAGATGAATACAAATTGTATTCAATACATATCATGAATATACTCTCCATATCAGATAGAGGATTTATACCTGGCTCTGCAAGAAAACAGCATCTTCAACTCTTTGAATTGAGGGCACAGAGGCCACACCCAGTACAAACAGCCAGTGGACAATGAGTCAAATATTTCGTCACATGGGGTAACATGGCCAATTGGTGTCATTGTTATCATAAGTGAGTACAACAAAGAGTGAGATTTTAGTGACATGTGTACCAAAATAATCAGACAAGAAATGTCAGCAGGGGATGGACCATTAATCCTCAAGGGAGGAGGGAAAAAATCGTGACTTTTTCTTCTTGGGCAAAGTTAATATGTCCGGCCTCACCATGAAATGACTGAAATAATATTGTAAGTGATGTAAAAACCTTAAACTTATTGATATCAATGGTTTACTATTTCAACCAGATGTTTAAAATATACCCCCCTCCCAAATTATGAATGATCCATTCTAAATTACTTTTGAACATATGAAATGGGCATGAGCACGTGTACAGTTGTGTTGTTGTGCATGAGCATGTACATGAGCCAACCAATTGGCCAACTTTATGGTAGATACATGCTAATATGTGTGGAACAAATCTATGCAAGGAACAACATATTGCGGCGGAGTAAGCATGCACAATGAATTATGAATTAAGTTCACATTATTTCCTTTATTTGACGTAATTCTTTTCGAGCATATTTATCTTACTGTAACTTTGCAATGCCTATCTGAGTTGTGGTTCTACGTGTTGCTGACATGTTATTGACTGTAAAATCAGAAGTAGCAATTACTGGATGGGAAATGATACCCGCATTGTCAGGCTCACGTCTCAGCAGCTGAATTGTGGTATTACACGTCAAAATTCCATTATCCAACGTATACACATTTGCCCATGCCGCGGGTAAAATAAACATTATAGCAGTTTTATGGCTTTATTCTACTGACTGTTTGTTTCAAGGTTTCAGTCCTGGGTTTGATTCCAAATTTAATTTTCTGTGAGTTGACTAAATATGTCCTTGGTTTGATCCCAAGTGTGTTGACTCCATAGTTCACAGGTCCTGATTCAATACTGGCCGAGTGAGTGGCTCAATATTTCACAAGATCTGGGTTTGTTCCCCCTGTGAATAGCCCATTATATCATAATTTCTGGGTTTGTCCCCCCCTGAATAGCTCATCATTTCATAGATCATGGGTTTGTTCCCCCCCCTTGAGTAGTCCATTTTTTCTAAAGTTCTGGGTTTGCTTCCCCCCATGAATAGCTTATTATTTCACAGGTCCTGGGTTTGTTCCCCCCATGAATAGCTGATTATTTCACAGGTCCTGGGTTTGATCTCTAAAGGGTTAGTCAGTGCCCTCCATGTTCCAGGTTTGAGCCTCTGAGACCAACTCTATAATATGCTAAAATTTAAACAATGTAAAATTGTGGTGCGCCTTTGTTAACAAACTGCTCACAATGATTTTCAAAAGTGGAAAAATAAGGGCATGACCTTGTGTTATTTATCACCATGTGGCTCCCCCTGGTGTACTGATGACCTTTAATCTCTACCATATTCATTCCCCAGATACAAAACTGACCTATAAACAGAACCAAAGTCTTATAGCCTAGGTCATGTAAAGTTCTCAGTGGACATTATTTGTGACAGCGATTTTGTACCAGGGGATTACTTTCCTCTTGACACTGAGATCTATCATGGCCAGTTCCCAGCTCCCTTGGATTACAAATCTTTGCTGTGGACCCACTCCATTATTTAATCAATTATATTGAATAAAGTGACAAGAACCCTTGGTTGGGTTATGAATAATATGAAATGTAACTTTAAGTGAAATGCTGTTGATCGATAAATGTTCCTTGGGAGGATCTGGCCAATCAGGACAAAGCATGAATTTAATTTGACCTGTCCTTGTGAGACACACAGACAACTAACAAGACCACACCTCCAATTTGAAATATGTCACTATGAGCCTATATGTTATTAAGCTCAGTCTCAGATATGATCTGGCCATGACAAGCATTGTGTGCCCGCCACCCCACCCCCACAACCCCCAGATGATATCCTGTAATTTTCTTGTGTCCGATACGGGATTAGTGAGGCCGCTTTGTCTGGTGTTGCTTGACTTATTTACGTCGATGCGTATCTGGGCAGCTTTCTGCTGCGCCATGATACATATCTGAGCTCTCTGTCTTCCCTGCCCATGAGACGGCCTGCAACTGTCACACGGTAGCCGGCGGAGAAATCTCATATCAGCTCCCCCCCTCCCCCCCCCCTCCATCTTCATCAGAGACGTGGCACTGGCTGCATGATGAGTAGAAGTAGCGTGGGGCACTTTACTGGACCCTTTGTTACAATCATGAAACCCTTCTTATATATTTGCATGATATATTTTTACAAAAAGAACTTCTTTTTCTGCATGAAGACAATGTCCCCTTCTTAGGAAATGACATCCCTCTCTAATGGACAACAAATCTCTGCATATAATAAGGTGGTCACATGAGAAATGCTCAAACCTTTTATTTATTAGTATTATTTATTTTATCTATTTATTTGTTTTTTGTTTGTTTTTGTTTTTTGTTTTTGGTGGGGGGTGTCATTTGTCTATCCCTAGACTTAGTTAGGGCTAAATTTCAATTTCTAAGCAATGCAGGCATGGTCAGCAACACAGCATGGCAAAACCACATTTCCTTGAATGCATGAAAAATGGGCCTTTGGCTGAACAGAATAGAAAACCTGATCGAATGCAAAACCATTTACCCTACCCAATTCTATATACTGCTTTTAACCCCAACATTACTTCTAAGTGTATAACATAGTTTTTCTTTTTACTGCCATCTACAATCATTCAAAATATATCTGAATTTCAGTCAGTTTCTTTCTTCCCAATTATAAACAGGCTGTAGAGTTTAATTGCTTGGCTTATAAATCTAGCCCACATAATAACAACTAAAGCATTCATGCACTGCAACAGAGATAAGGGGCAAAATCTATTTTACGAAATAGAAACCAAATGGATTTTCTGTGGGAAAAATATGTAAGCCAAGCAATATTAATTTGCTCAAATCTACTCCATCCCTGTCTTATCTCGAGCAATACATTTGACTGACTCATTAAGATTTTGAGACTTTTGGATACAAAAATCATCATAAATATGACCATTTTATTTTTCAACGTTGGCATAAGTTCAAAGGAAACATCGATTTTTCCACCGAAGTTTGAAAACATTGTCTCAGTGGATTCACCCTTCATCTTGTAGAGAAAATACTTTTCTGTGACAGCTACCTACTGCACCAAACAGATATTGTATTTAAGTCAGTGAGCTTCAGTTGTTTGACATATATCAAAAGACGGCTTATGTTGTGTTACAAGTTGGGCAAAATTATTAGAGTAGACTCTTCATGACAGCAAAACCAAAATCAATGGTTGACTACTCATGATGTGTTCAATCAGTTCCTGATGTGTCCTGTCTAACACCACAACCTTCTATCTGGTCCCAAACTTATCCTCCCACCATATCCCACAAGTCCCCAATTTCCTGTCTAAATTCCACTGCACAAAATTTCAGCCAATTGAATGCCAGTTTGTCATTTACTGCGATATCCAATAATGTTCAGCAGATGCTAGCCTCAAATGCTCAGTCTGGTGAAAAGTGTTCCTGATATGTACTGGTAGTTCTTTGATAAACCATAAATTGTACAATTACTTTATCAATATATGGTGTTTTAAATATAAAAAATATGACTATGGTTGTATTATGGTGTATTTATAAATATGAGTAAACATAAGAGAAAATCAAGAGACCAGAGAATCTATTGTTTTCTGCTGACCTCAAAGCATTGTTCCCAATAACCAAGAGGGCTTAGCTGCAGCATTATCTGTCACAGTCTTGTGGCTGCAGTCGCTACCGTGGTGCTAATCCCACTGAACCAATGCCAACTGGTGCGCCACCTGGTGCCACAATAATTACACTGATGATGCTAAGCACCCATCAAGGGTTTCTTGTTGAATATGCTGCAGTCTTGCTGCACAACAAAAAACACTGACAGATTTTTTCGCTCGCGTTTGTTTTGCCTTTAGGGCTAGATGTTCGAGGTTTCAAGGTGATTAAGCCGTAAGTCAATGGAGCCTACCCCGATTATCGGTCCATGGCGGCCATGTTTTGGCTGATTAATTCTGATTACACCGTCAGATGTCGCTTTTGTTTGAGAAGTGATTTGTGAGTGCGTAGTAGAGTAAGAAGATTGGGATTTTGCAAACTTACGCGAGCTTGATTTTTTAAAATCAACACTTGTTTCTTCTGATGCAAAAGGTATAACAATTATATGTAAGCACCAAACAGGGCAATGTCCATTTGGGAAATAACATCCAACCTGATTAGTTTGGATGCTGGGAACTAAATTGTTTGCCGATTCAAACCACAAAATCTTCCCTTTTGATACAGGCAATCTCATCAAAGAGATTTATATGCAGAAATCTTTTATTCTGATCGCCGAATCTGTGATTTACTTTGATTGTTCAATATGAAGCCAGGCACACAAAAAACATAAAAATGTCAAAAAACGCTACATACGTGTGATTATATTGTTTTAGCCATCATCTGTTTGTCTGGCTTTCGCAGCAGAGTCTTGTGTAAACACAGAGAGTTCTGACATATCAGGAACACAGATATTAGAAGTGCGGCAGAACTGCCTGGCGTCCTCCCATTACATGCCTGCGACCGTAGCTTAACACTGGCAGAGGGCAGTAACTCAGAAAATATAAAATGGTAACTCACCGTCATGGGGAAAAGAACAAGCACAAGAAATGGGCCATTAACCAAGACATATCAGCAGCTGTGATTTATGGACATGCTTAATGCTGAGTTATGACACATATAAAAATAGGCAGATATAAAAAAATTATTCTCTGCAGAAGTTTAGAGAATGAAATATTAATGTTATCACAGAGATAGGCATGACATGCATGAATGATAAATATATGCTTGATTATCATGAACATGCAAGATTACCTTGACATGCATGAACTGATATATATATGCATGATTGCCATGAAGATGCATGATTACTTTGACGTACATGAGCCAATATATATTCTTGATTATCATGAACAGTGTGCATGATTTTAAGATTTATTGTCGCTCACACATCAAGTTTGTGTGATTGAGTGTAACCAGCTTTCACAGCTAAGTGCTGCCCCCTGGACAAAAAAAATGTTTGACCTATCAGCAAAGTATGATGTTCACATAAACCTATGACCACTCTCATGCAAAAGTATATAATAACATTTGGGCACAAGAATGACCTAGCATAGACCTCTGACGGCCATTAGCCCGGGGATATGATAATAATAATAACATGAGGCAAAAGGTGTGATCAGCAGGTATGACGCACATCTTTTATGATTGGTGTTGATTCTTTGTTACTGCTGTATCTCTCCATTGCCGACCACAGAAAATAATTAGGGACAGAATCTTTATGGCAAATCAAACTCAGCAAAAGTATCCTTGAAACCTGAGAGCGGGTCTACTCTGTGTGGGTTTGATCAGGCGATGCAGATCGCATCCTGTTTCTGATGGGTGCTCATAGAGTAGCTTTAGTACACACATATACGTGTGGATTGTCTTGCAGTTTCCTCATGTGATATTTTCAAAGTCTGCTTTGTCCATGTGATATTTTCAAAGTCTGCTTTGTCCATGTGATATTTTCAAAGTCTGCTTTGTCCATGTGATATTTTCAAAGTCTGCTTTATCCGTGTGATATTTTCAACATTTGTGTCAGTCAGTTTTGTGTCAGGCAGGGAAAATTTGCTGGTACGCAATCAAATATAAAAATCTATCATATGCAAATTACAGACCAAAAGGCTTCAGAAGCATTTTGAACGTCTGTTTTAAAACAATGTATAGCTTGTTTTGGTGTTGTGAATCCAGTTGGAAAATACAGTAAGAAATTGCATGAATATACATATATACACCAGCCTAAATAAATCATCTTTGTTCAAACAAAACTTTCCATTGTGAATATTTATCCTTGCTAAAAAGTAGTATGTGCCTAATGAGTTATTCTTCACTACATATTAAATGCCACATCCATTTATCTTGTGTCTGAAGTATGTTCCACAAAAGTACAAACAATTTCCAACCATTTTTAGTGCATAGCTCACTCATAATTAAACCACCGATGTAAAATAATTTTCATACGTTCAAAACCTGATTTCTTCAAATGAAAAAAAAAATAAAATAAAATAAAATAAAAAAATCTTGCTTTTTTATGCTATCAGCGTGATTGATGCAAATTAAATGCATTGCATAACCGCCACTTCCATGTTTCATGCTGTTTTTACCTATGCGAGAACCAAAATGGCCGCTCCACCGATACAGCAGCAGCCAATAGTACTGTGTCCTGCAGATAAAATCTCATTTTGTTTGTATATGGCACCAAGTTCACGGATTCCACATTGCCTTTTTACAAAAGAGTCTGTGAGATGGGGGAGACGAGGGCTAAACTTTGATTCAACTGACCAGCCTTTTTTCCTCATTGATATTATGTAATATCCTCATGTGTTATGAGTCATATAAACATCTCCTGAGCTTGTCAGCAGCAAATTGAATGACCACAACTCATTTCGACGAAATATATTGGCTTTTTATTTTCTCAGAAAAAATATGTAGAAAAGAAAGATGGTTTACTATTAGATGAATGAATGATGAATGACTCATTACTATCAGATGAATGAATGACAATGACTTATGCAATAACATTATCCGGTTAATGTATACTATTTTCACAGTATAGAATCTGGATTCACGTGAAAGAGCCTTCAGTCAAAAAGAAAAGGAAACAACAAATAGTCAAATTACATGCTTGCCACAGAATTCATGTATTGAACAACAAGCTTCCTTCACAAATATCCCTTCAGGGCCCCTCTTGGGATGTGAAGCTTCTGTTACATATATCCCCTCAGTGCCCCTCCTCGGATGTGAAGGGGGCAAAATTACTCAAAGTTTCCTACAAATTTAAATATTGGTAAAAATTTTGAATATTGTTATACCAAATTCAACATTATGATGACCAAATGCTCTATTCCACAAAGTTTAATGAAATTACTTAGCATTTCTATTTAATCAAACAGTGGGAACATGCTCTGTGGTTTCAGTATCAATGTTGACACAATTAACACAATGAAAATTAAATGGAGGGAAAAAAGTTGGAATGTGGTACCACAGTAATGAATGATATCAAATTTATGCCAAATTGTCCCAAATTTTACAGCTTTAATCACACAGCAGTAGGAACCTTGTATATAATGACTGTGTGGGCTAAAGGATGAAAATGGATAAAACAGATATCGTTATCACATTTGACTTGTAACTTCCATTTCCTTATTACAACAAAGTGACAGTTTCCTTCAAATCATCTGAAAAATATGGAAAAAGACACTTTTTTACCCTGCCAATTGCCTTTTGAAATTTCCCATTTGCTAGAAGCTATATTACATGAGGGACCTTTACCACGGTGGCTTGATCCTATAATTTGATTTTTCAAACCTAAAAGGGAATCAACGCCAGCCATCAATCAGCGCATAGACTCTGAAAACTGGCATGATTTTACGTTCTGTTTTCTATCATTGGGACCAAGCAAGCTCCCGAGCAGAGGCTTACACTGATACTAGCCTCCATAGGGTGATTTAGAAATATTGTAAAAATTATACTCCAATGTTTTCATGTATGCTCTCTTTATTCAATGGAGAACTAGAACAGTCATTCACTGAATTCTGTTTGTTTTATTTCTTAAGGAGGCCAATAAATATTTTTTTCAGGCAAATCTATTACAAAGGACCAAGAAAACCATGCAATACATTTGATATATTTGACTTGTAACATGTATCATGTAGTTATTACATATTGATTAAGTATTTCTACAAAAAATAATGACAAAGGATGAAAATGCATAAAAAGGAGAAAAAAAACCCTGAAATTGCCTTTAAATGATGTTGTCAGCCCTACCCGAAGCCCTGTTTCTAATGTAGCTATATGGGTTCAACATCCTCCTCCAGCATGACCTCTTAAGAGTGCCTGAGTGTTCCAGGCCTTACAGCTAAAATGGCCACAAAGACTGCTATGAGGAGGTGGCACATGGAGGCAATGTCTGGTAAACATTCTGCCATCAGAGGCAAGGTGAAGTGAGTGTGATCCCGCTGTCTATGTCTCGTACCTAGTTAAGCTGATGTAGCAAAGACCTCGCACAGTATTCTGGCTACGTCTGCATCAATCACATCTTTTCTTCTTCAGAAGACATTTGATTCATTTCTGATGTCAAATCCCTCTAAAACCTTTTCCGAGTTTTCAAACAATCCAATGGTTTTTTTTTCTAGTTGTTTTGCTTTCTTTTTCTAAGTCTTGAGTTCTCTATTGGTTCCGGCACAGGGGCTGTATGATCACTTATAGAATATCATAAAAAGGAGAAATGTCACACCAACAAAGAAGGACAAAAATCAGATTCAGCATCAACTCATTAATTATATTCCTAATTATATCAAAAAGACACATGTAATAAAAATCAATATGCTCAATGTTGTTTGAAAAGTCTATCATTTTCTCAAAGTAGCTACAACTTGCAGTTCCCAAGATCTGCAACTCCGAACTGTATTGAAACATTGCATTAAAATAATTAATGTGTCTAAGAGATTCACTTTTTGATGGCCACAAGTAGAGAGTCTGACTTTTTTATAGCGCCTTAGAGATGGCATTCTCATTTGTCGGTGATGGCTACCAAATTGGGCTGCCATTTTCACTGCAGCAGAAAGCTGACCTACACTTATTGCCACTCACGCCACTGCCATTATATCCCATAATAGTCCTATTTACCTTCACCGATAACCTGTTACGCCTGAAACGTGAGAGGTCCTTGAAAATTGCATATCTCTGTGCTTGAAATGATTCCTATAGTCTACACAACATGGCCGACGATCTTGCCCGTCATCTTTGGGGTCAGGGGTCAGTGTCTTGAGCAAACTTCACCAAGAAATACAGCTGAAAGTTTGGACAGTTTCTAATAGCCTGTGTGTTGCGTGTGTGTTTGTGTGTCTCTTAGTATCAGAATATATCTCTTATTCAGCAGGTGTTTTACCTGATTGGAATCTATAATGCCAGACCTCTTCCATTCCAATTGTGAGGGAATACCATCTTGTGCACATTATAGTGGGGATTCAGAATTTTCAAATTTTGTACAAATATCATTTAAGTTATTTCAAATTGAAGATTTTGCAATGACAGAGTACTGCTCTCCATTAGCTAAAACTTGCAGTACCAAAGATCTGTGACTTTGAACTGTATTGAAACATTGCATTAAAATAATTAATGTGTTTAAGAGATTCACTTTTTGATCACCAGACATAGAGAGTAATGTTAAATGCACTCCTAAGATTAAAAACCCAATTGATATATTATATATATATATATTAAGGTATCGCCATTTAACATGCTATCATCTCCATACCAAGTCACAATGAATTTAATATAAGCTCTGATGGGACACCAGTGTGTCTGAAACTCATCTGGATTAGAAAACTCTCATCATATCCATAACAATATGAACAAAATTACAGACTATGATTTCCTAATCTAATCAAAATGTGCTGAAAATGCCGCCGACAGAGCCGCTGACTTAGCCACTGACATAGCCGCTGACATAGCCGTAACATAGTTATAGACATAGCCGCTGACATAGCTGTAACATACTGTAACATAGCCGTAACATAGCCGTAACATAGCCGCTGACACGGTCGTTCCCTGGAAGCAGCACCGCTGGTATCACAGGTGTTTGCTGCTTGGTGTTTATGATTTCTCCTTGATGACGGCCTACCTGCCTTAAAGCTCTCCCCACCTGTCTATAATCACCACCAATCTAACTCCCCCTCTTATCCCTACACATCATTAAGACACAGATTGCTTCTCTTCTAGCATTTCCTTACTCTCCATCCAATCTCCTTCCGATCCCCAGACCTCCGGCAGCTTCCACATTGTCATATCTTGTCCTCGGATGTGCGTCATATTTGCAATGTCTTGGTATGCTTTTTATGAGGGAGAAAGGGTTCAGAGACTACGGAGTTGGAGGCTACCTTAAACAGCAATTTATTTGGTGGTTAATCCCCCCCAAAAAAGATTGTTTCCGATTTCATATCTTCTCTGGCTCAAAGCCAGCAACCCCAATTTTGGGGGGTATTTCTGTGCATTGTCCCAATTATAATGTCATGAGTATATCTTAATTATTAATAGATTTGATCACATAAAAAAAAAACATATTTCCATGCCATCTTTTAATACTTGATAGAAAATGCAGTAACACATTCCTATGACTGAATAATAACCTGGTTTACATTTCATCATTGCTGAAATGCATTGATGAAGTTTGAATGTAACATATTTTGAAGACAATAAAATAGTGGCATCGTTCATAATAGATATTAAATATACCCCACTTCTCAGAGAAGAATTAGGGTTAGGGTTACAATTTTGATATTCACCTTAAATCAGATAAAGGATAATATAATTTTTAAGAGTATCACAAAATATACATCAATTTTGTCTGGGGAACAAGAAGAAATTGTGATGATACTTTTCATAAAGTATTTCATTTTTTGATCATATTTGTGTTTTGAGATGAATAAATGTTAAGATTTTTTAACATGCAAAACTAATTACATTTTGAAATCAATTAGTTTGGAATTCTGAACATCAAATTACTTTTTGTTATTCACCACGATGCAGAACAATAATGATCAAATCATAAGGCATCCACATTTACTCTGCTAAGTCAATATTAAGTTCTACACGAAAATCTAATCAATCAAAGAAGGACCAAACTCAAATTCTCAAACATCCACAAATCACTGCTGAGTGTTATCCCCTGATCTGAATAAAGAATTATAACATGTTCACAGCTTACTGAAAATGTTCCTGACTTTGTTAATAAAACACTTGCGTTGATGCAATGTGACAGGAAAACTTGCATCATTATCAAGACTAAAATCAAAGCGGACATGCTGACTGCACACATGTGTTCACTGTAGATAAACACTTCACAAGGTAAGCTTTGTTTGTACTGGGCTGTGTTGTCAACTGACTTTTCTGTCGATGAATAAATCAATTACTTGCAAACGTACTTCATCTATGAAGTATGTTAGGCCTTGTTAATAAAATGAATCAAGTAGAAGATCAGCTTCAAGCAGTAATATGTGTCATAGAAGACTTCGTTCCACATGCAATAATATGGTACAGATAGTATGTGGTGACCAAAATAATCATGTGCCAATGCAATATATCTTCCTTCACAAAAAAATGCATCAAATGGAATGTCATTTCTCGCAATATGTGTCAAGCTGAATATCTTCCAAAGGTAAAGAAAACATAGGAAAAAAGACAGTATAAAGGTAAACCCAACACAGAATAATTATAGGCAGACAAAACTCAGTGTAAAGGTATACACAACAAACTATGAATACAGTTATAAAAAATGAGTATAAAGCGAGATTTGTTTCATTGAGTAAACAGATAAGACATCATTTATCCAGATAGACTGTAGATAGTGTATATGCAGACTATCAGTGTACAGGCAGACTATCAGAGTGTACATGCAGGCTATCAGAGTATACATGCAGACTATCAGAGCATACATGCAGACTATCAGAGCATACATGCAGACTATCAGAGCATACATGTAGACTATCAGAGCATACATGTACATGCAGACTATCAGATTTTATATGTAGACATAACATGACAGATGAATACATATAAATACACAGGTAAGCCAAAGAGACTAACAGACAATACAGAGCAGGCAGAATATATGGAAAACTGAGAGCTATTGATTTGAAGCACACAAGCAAGTAAGACACACACATGTCTATTGAATTGTGCCTGAAGATGACACTTTGGTAATCCATTATTGAGAGTAATACGACCACTTTTTATTATTTATTTAAAGTGGTACCTAGGCAAATGACACAGCAAAACTGACAGAGCAGTTGAGATGTCTGATGGTGCTATCCACTGCTCACCGTGTTCTGTTAATGAGTAGATACTTCATGTAGCAACACGAAACTCATCCAAGCTGCTGGGGTTCCATAGAGAACATAAGTGACAAATTTTGCAAATGACTAATGTTTTGTTTTTCCCATGAGTATCTTGTCATTATAAGGATTCATCTTTATCTCACTATCCCTATGAGGATCTTATATAACATTTTATAATAATAATCTGACATTCTTTTAATCCATAATACCCTTTCCCTTTTGATCCTGTTTTTTTTATAAATTCTCCCACCATCCAACCCCACCCAAGAGGCCATCAGGGTTGACAAATCCCGCAGCAAAACTTATGTCCAAGTTTCTACCATAGCGATATGTTAGAGAGGACCTGAAATCCCCAGTGAACACCCAGAACATACTAACAACCAGTGTAAGTAGCCAATCACGAGCCGGCCGGCAAGGCAGGAGCAACCCACGCTGCCGTCAGCATGACACACACACGTTACTGGCAGCGGCGGACTTCCACCGTCCTCCGTGTCTGGCCGCACCTCCTGTGGTTATTAACTTGTGTTGTGACCAGGCAGCTCAGAGTGGGGGGGAGGAGTGATTATATATTTATATATATAAACACTGCGCTCAGTCATCATGTAGTAGATCTGACCATCACAGCTCCGTCACACTCTATCAAAGGAATATCTCCTGTCGCTTCAGTTCATATTTAACACAGTCAGGTAGGCTCATGGTCTATTCTTTTACACTATTGTATTGTCCTTATCATTTCAAGGCTGATTGTCAGGTGTTTCAATTATTTGGGAAATACTTTAAATAATTTAGCATTTTATCAGCTGGTATTTTTATGGCTGACTCTTAGCATACTGGATGGATGGCACAATTATGCAAATGATGAGAAATATCTGATATTACTAGAATTCAATAGACAAACATACAAGTCAAAACCTATCTCAATCCATCATCATAATTTAATTGATAGTTTATATATTTTTTCATGTTTGATAACAGGAACTTCTACTGCAACTTTTTATCAAATTCAAAAAGTAAAGGTTTTGATATTTTTCTGAAACTTGCCACTTGTTGACCTTTCTGCTTATTTTGGATCATAAATGCAGCCATGTTTAAGTGGTGGCCTTTAAAATAAGGATGCTTTAATAGCCATCTGGGTTATAATGCCTGCAAACTGGCATGTCACCAGCAAGCGAACACAACAAATGATCTAGGGTCACCCCAGATATATTACTGTGAGGATATGAAAATTAACATTCACCACAAAACATGCACTAACACAAATATGAACGTTAAGGTCGATGCCCCTTTAGGTTGACAATGCATAGAGATGGGCACATTCAGAGAGGAATGTCAAATCTCATAGAAGAATATTAATGATCTTATGGGCTGCCTCATTCTATATACCACAACCTGAAATCACGATGATCTGACGGAAAACAACTCATTAACATAACTTACCAGGAACTGTGTTCCTCAAAGTGAGTAGCACATTAAATCAAATAGTAACCATATACTTTGAGTAGTTTAGATATCATCTCCTTTTAAAGAACTTTTCAGTGCAAAAATGGCACTATATCAAGTTTAAGAGATTTATGCCACCAAAACTGAATGCCCTACTCTTTTCAAAGCCTATCATAACAAAATTGCATTCAACTACACATTACATTATCATAATGATCAGTCAACAGGGTCATTTGAGTTTATGGCAGTCAAAATCACAATAGTGATTGTTTTCTAGATATTTTCACCTGCACTTTAAGATACAGACAAATCACTGAATTTGCTGCATAGAGATTGCATGTATCACACTGATCTTTTATCTGCAATAATCAAATCCGACATTGCTTGTTCCATAATTGTTCTGCGTCCATTCGATTGTTTCCTGTATGTGAGCTCACCATGATATTAATCAAAACTCTGGCTGAATGTACGATGATTGCCACCAACTTGATGCCTCCTGGGGATTGACAGACTGGAATTACTCTGAAAGATCTCATTTCCACTATTATGTAAAGGTACACTCTTACAGCGCAGCATTATCTGGGTGATGAACTCTCCCTGAATGACCAAGAAACCAACAAATTAACTCAGTTGCAGTTTCACAATTTCTTGGAGTGTAAAAAAAAACCTGGCAACAAAAAATTTTGATCACAATGCAACTTTTTCAATATCATTGAAGAATCAAATTACGATCCAATTATATTATTTTGGCTTTTTGATAATTTGCAATCAGGAGATTTGAAGTGTTTCTGGAAAATTGATATGCACATTGACATCTCTGGTACAATCATTATCAATTCTAGGAGAGGATACATAAGCTACAAGTTATTATTTCTGGTCAAATGTCCTCTATTAGGTAGGCAATCAGTGCCCACTCCAGTCCAACTTCACGAGCTGGTTCCCTCTCTTGCCTGGATCATATAAGACCACAAGAAGGAGGTCTACAGGGTGTGTGACCAGTCAGCTCCAGGCCATAGGGATCATCCATTATTTACAGCATACACACAACATTAGTTAGTGAATTCCTGTTGTTCTCTGATCACCTACACCTTGTATCCATATTGGCCGACTGGGGCCCATCACATGTGGATGGATATACATCTGTCACATTCAGCTCATACTACTTTGGTTTACAATCATTTCACTCTATATTGTTACACATACTCTAGTGCCATTTTTTCTCAATATATCATTGACTTTATTTGAAATATATATTTTTACTTCTGCCACCTATTTGAATAATTCATGGCAGCATATTCAGTGACAAACGAAAGCTTAAATTGCCTTATTTCATAATTATTGTTATGCGCTCGTAAATCAACTCTCAAATCTTGTTGAACTTGGCAACATTTGACCGCCTGTGTCCTGGATGTATTTGTGAAACATGATATCATTGATCCACTCAAATTGATCTGGGTCCCCAGCAGCTGTGTGAACAGGGGAAACCACATTGGTGCATCAAATAACAACATCACCGACCTTACCATAAACACATGACTGGAGCTTCACGAACAAGACCGCACAACGATTCAGCAGAAACTAAATCTTAAACAAACACAAGAAAAAAAATAATAATAAAAAAATAATAATAATAATAAATAAATAACCACACTTTCCCATATTCCTGTTTATACATTGTGTTTTTCGGTTTGATATCAGTTGTTGAACATGGCCGAGTTTTGCTGACAAACATCGCAGTCAATCCATCATGGGAGAACACGACACGTCTATAGGGACGTGATGGGGACATCTCCGTGTCACCTTCTTCTTGATTGGCTGAGCAATTTTCGTGGATACCATTGAGCAATATTACCGAGTGCATCCTACTAAACTGCCTATTGGCCTTTTCATCTTCATGATGGATAACCCTAAATATATCAATTTCAGTGACTGATTATCTATCTCTTTCATCTGCAATTTGTCATCAAAAAATAGTCCTCGACCTAGATTGACTTAAATGACATGGTTTAATTGCATTAAATGATTAATGCTGGTTCATCTTCTCATCATGAGATAAACATTCCCCAAAGCAACCTATGAAATATGATGACCTCGTTTATTTGTGCTTTGTACAGTAATTCATTAATAGGCCTGTCAAATATAATAGTGGGAATGACATTGGAAATTGAATATAAATTTTCATCATAAATTAACTGCTCAATTTCTGGTTAAGGAGATTCAATAAATCCTGAAAAAGACAACACCAAAATACATTTATTTCACATGAATCAATGTCTCTTTTTAAAACTTGTCTAAAGACTTGTATTGAAGTAAGCATTGTGAAATTCATCAATTAAGCCTTGGTTTATACACTGTACTTTGTAAACTGACAACCACCAAACATTTATATATATTTGACAAATTGTATCATTATCTGTTCAATGATGTTAATCTATATTCTAAACTGACACCTGTTGGTGAACATCAAAACATGAGACAAGTGAACATCTGTGATAGGGTCTGTGGAGCCATGAAAGTTAGATACATCATCTACTTGTATGTGTTAGTCTTTTATGAAAAAATATCACTGAAGGGCCTTGTAGAAGCTCTGCCAAGACTACATCATAAAGTACCTTTATTGCAATATCTATGTGGACATTTGAGTACATCTCCCTTCCATCCTGTCTTTTAAAAGCTTGCAATTAACACTTGGACTGTGATGATGAGACATTTGAAAATTAAAAGATGTTGGCATAAAAAAAATCACAGCCTGATATGTGTGTGTCTGTGTGTGTTACATGTTGAAACAAAGAAGTGATTCTCTCAAATGGTAGCACAATAAAAAGTGTTAAACAAATCAAGGCTGTTAAAGACAGCTTTTCTTTGCTGCTGAACCAAACCTCAAGTGCTCTCCTTCATGAAGAGCCTTCCATCATTTTTGTGGTAATGTATTCGCAGAGAAGAGAGAGGATACATGAAGTATGCTAGACATGCAGATCAATACTAATCCCTCTCCTGGGTGTGAAAAACCTTCCATAATATATAGCCAAATCAGGACAAGTCTCAGCCATTTTTTACATATATATATTTATCATATCCAATTTGCTCTTTTCAATTGCATCAAATCAGGACAAATATGGCAAAAAAAAATGGTTACCCGAGGGAAATGGATGACCAAAGTGTCTCCTATATTATCAAGAGTCTGGATCATCGGCGATGGCTCAGATAAGAAATGGTGTGTTTCCCTTCATCGCTCGCCCCGGCTGACATTATCTGTCCATCAATGTCTCTTCATGACGCCCTGCCTTATTACTCATAAACCAGACGCACCTATTATGCGAACAACTTAAATCGGCTACTGGATACATTCAATATTGCTTCAATTAAAATATACAGTTTCACCTGATCGCCTTTGACAATTTTTGTTATTGTTAATAGACATATTGAACCCATTTTGGGATAACATAATACATAATGGGCACTCATCGTTACCTCAGTGCATGTGATAAAAAAAACGTCATGAAACGTTATATCATAATGGGACCACATTGCAGAACAATGTTACTGTGTTTCAGTAATGTCCAGAACAAACACCTCACCAAGTGTCCTGAAATCTGAAGCTCATGGTTTTGTTTTACCAGGATGCACATTCTTCATTTCAAAAAGACACTTGATAAGTTTGCTGCCAATAATTGCTGGCCCTCTCCTGCCAATGCAAGGTGAGGTGTTTGTTTGTATAAATGACCTTTAAAAGGTTATGCGAATGTAAAATGAGAATGTAGAAAAATAGGCAAAAGAGAATATTTTGGTCTTTGTACAGTCTTTCAAGGTTGCTTTCATAAATGAAATGCAAAAAAAAAAACAAGAATTAAAATGGTTTTATAGACAAATGAATGACACTTGAATTGTTTGTAAAAACATTATTAAAAAACAAAAAAAAACAAACAAAAACAAATTCTATGAAAGGTTATTTATGCTTACATGCACATTCACACATAGGCCCAAAACCACAACTAACATTATAAATGTATGACCAGGAAGACCATTCAGATGCACATGTTATTATTATGAATGGGACAATCATCACTGAGGCAATGAAATTGTAATGATGGTGTAATTATAACAGGCTGGTATTGACTTTGTTACATAACCAATTACCGGGGAAGAAAAGTCATTACTGACATACCGTTTCTTGTATGAAAGAATCATTCAAAGAATGTTTTCCTTTTCTTCTTAAGAAAGTCAAATAGTGATGTCACTAAAAAATCTCTGATTTTAAAATCCCTCAAATAACAGAAATTGTGAAAGGTAAGATAACTGACAGACAGACAATACCTTTCCATGGTTAATTTTAAACAAGACATATCTGCTTCTGGTATGATTTGCCAAGAGCACCCAAAAAGGGAAACATGATGTGCCTTCTTCTTTTATATTTGTCTCTATCTGCTGAGTCATTGTTAAACTGAGAACTCTCATTGATTAAAATTGGAAAAGTAAAACTTGAAGAAATGCTTTAGCCACAAAGCCACAAAGACAAATGTGATGTTTTTTTTAGTTTTTTTTTTTAATTCTTTTTTTTAACATATCTGTTATTATCTCTTATATTCTATGAGATGATACGCACAGTTGGATTCCCATTTCAGAACATTTCATGAAGAGAAAATAGCAAAATTGCCATCCTGGGTTTGGTTATACTGACGAGAGCTCATTCTGTTTTGTGTAATTAGAAGCTCTGATGATGGGCCTGGGTATAAGAGTTTAATGAAGCATCGTTCCGGCATTGTTTGACTTGAGCTGCCTGTGAATTTACTTTGCTCTACCAAATCATACATCTCTGAAGGTGATGAAGCACCCGCCTCTTAATGGTTTACACTATGTGTGTGTGTGTGTGTGTGTGTGTGTGTGTGTGTGTGTGTGTGCTACGTTGTGAAGACAAAGCATGTGCACAACACTGAAGAGCAATGCACTGTGGTTCATTTCTGGCCTCTTGAGAGGTTGTTTGCTTGATCAAACAAAACCCTTTTTTTCTCTTTAAAACATCCTCTCATGAAATAGTACATGAAACGATTTTTGAAGTGATATCTAACTTGTGATAATTTTTGTGTCTTTTCAGCTGTCGGCAATGCAACCAACATGACTGACTATGAAGAGGACTACATGTGGGATTTCTACTCCGAATATTTCGGAATAGACTTCCCCGAGAAGACCGCGGCGAACAACATTTCGAAGTACGTGTCCCCCATCCTGCTGCTGATCGGTACCCTCGGCAACATATTGTCTGTGATAATCATGCAGAAGCTAAGCCGCAAGGTGATGTCAACCTGCCTTTACCTGGCCGTACTTGCCGTTGTCGACCTTATTGTGCTTTACACCAGGTGCGGCAATGATTGGCTCTCGCACGTGTCCTATGTCGACCTGTCCAATCAGCTTATGGTGTACTCCGAGAGCATCTGTAAAGTCTACCCGTTCGTCTTCAACTTCATCTTCCATCTCTCCAAGTGGCTCATCGTTGCCATGACAATAGAGGCCTTCATCTCCATCAAATATCCTCACCGTACCAACAAGATGTGTGCTTTGGAGCGTGCACGCGCCGTTATACTGCTTCTCACTGTGCTGCTGGTTTGTGTCAATCTCCATTTCTTCTGGTCTTTCGAGCTCGTGCCGCTCAAAGAACTGGCTCTGCCGCCCGGACTATTCTGTACATTTGCTAAGCACGGACACCAGCATAGCGAGGAGTTTCAGGAGATCATATGGCCAATCATGGACCTGCTGGTGGCGGAGGTCTTACCATACGCCACCGTCATCACCTGTACGATCATCATGGCCATACAGATCGGCAGAAAAAAGCATCTCGGCGACAAATATCACCAGGAATGGCAGAAAAAGTTCACGCTGGATTCCGCAGCCATCGAGCAACTCAAAGTGACTTTTCTTATTGTTTGTATCTGTTATATAGTGCTCACGTTGCCTAAGTTTGGATACGTGATTTTCCGCTACCTTGCCGAGAAACATGATCTGATTGAGTTCTCCTTTAAGCTTGAGGCTCAGCAAATGTTGGCCCATTCCCTTTGTGCCACGCTGGAGTTCACTTTCCTCAGCACTAAATTCTTCATATACTTCGCCTCCTCAAAGAGATTTCGTAAGGAGTTTTTCCGCTTGTTCATGTGCTGTAAAAAGCGCCAAGTAGTGCATTCCCCGAATTCCGCTTGTATGCAAACGAGACCTCTTATGCAAAATGGCGGCACCACAGAGCGGCCTCAGCCACGACTGGAACTGTGTGACACGGACAGAAACATCATCACCAGCGTATGACAAAATCAGGAACACTATTGCTGAATACTACTGAAACAAATACATCTATCCAGTGCCAAGCACAAAGAGAAGAACATATTTAACATCTGTATGAAATATCACTGGATAATAATTATATCCTTAATATATCACAAAGGAACAGAAAACAATAACAAAAAAACATGATTTGATTTAAAACATTGAGTTATAACATTATGGGAATTTCACAAAACTGTCCCAATCACAAATGTAAATAATTCTAAACACTCCACAATATTACGTAATGATGCCATGTCCTAGTTTATTATGGAATGCTTGAAAGAGAACTTGATCAGAACTTGATCAATATATCTGATTAGTATATCTGATAAGCATTTTCTAAATAAAGGCTCTAATTCATAAACAAATTCTTATCAAATGAGACAGCTTTGCACAAAGCATTTAGTACTTTATACGATACAATGCACCACTTCTTGAGCATTAAGTGCTCTCAACTCAGTACTGCACAAACATTTAGTGCTTTCAGAGATCTAACTATTGCACAAGCATTTACTACTGTCAGAGATATAACTCACTCCTGTACAAGCATAAAGTGCTTTCAGCGAAATAATTCACTCCTGTACAAGCATTAAGTGCTTTAAGAGATATAACTCACTACTGTACAACCATTTAGTGCTTTCAGAGATATAACTCACTCCTGTACAAGCATTAAGTGCTTTCAGAAATAGAACTCGCTCCTATACAAGCATTAAGTGCTTTCAGAAATAGAACTCGCTCCTATACAAGCATTAAGTGCTTTCAGAAATAGAACTCTCTACTGTACATGCATTTAGTTATCTCAGAGACATAACTCACTCCTGTACAAGCATAAAGTGCTTTCAGAAATAGAACTCTCTACTGTACACGCATTTAGTTCTCTCAGAGACATAACTTACTGCTGTTCAAGCATTTAGGGCTTTCAGAGATATAGATGCCTCCATTTTTATAGTATAAAATGATTTCTTCAATGAGAGGGTCAAATAATAACCTGATTCTTATCTTAGCCTTTGATTGATTCTGATTTTTGAGCTGAAAAAAATGATTAAAAAAAATGACTTGTAAATAACTCCAACATACTCGAAGAAATGTGTAGGGTAAAAATATATGATTAAAATATGATAATCGCATTAAAAAATAGATTCCTTAACCTTTAAAAAACAACAACCTATCAGGTAAATTCTTTTCTTAAAAGAGGTTAGGAAAAATGTAGAGATTAAAATATTAGGATAACATCAAATGTCAACTCAAAATATTTCTCTAAACTAGTGTACTTTCCATCAACTCACAAGGCAGTTTGAATGATATGTTTTCAATGATGAAAATTTAAATTTATCTTACTTGAATAAAAAATAACACATGTTACATGGTTTTCCATGTAAAGCCGAATGAGATATGAAGATTTATAACAATATTCCGTATTTTTTAAACAAATATGATGAAATTTCCACATGCCAACAACACTTGAGATAATATTCACATGTAATTCAATTGCTTCATTGACTCTGTGCGGTTATCAATATTTCACGAGGGACATAATTACTTTCACACAGATGACATGATGTGGGTGTATTCCTAGTTCCTAATTTCTCCCCATATGAGTCATACATTATAAAAAAATAATGTGCTTATTTCAAGGTTAATTCTATTGTATAATGAGATTTCCTTCATTGAGATTGTTTACAAAAAAATGCTTGACACAGTTATTTATCAAAAATGATTGTAGATGGTTTAATGAGAGTCATATCATTATATATCCTGTAAATATGTAAATATGAGTCCACATTTCATATATCTGCACTCATAAAAATTCAAACCAAGAGTTTGTTTTGTAATATTACTTTCCAAGGGTGACAGATGTGTTAAACATACAAAATTATACCAAAATATTACTGGAAAACTTTGGAAGGAACAATTTTCGAGAAAAAAAATCCACATGAATTTGCATTGAGTTGATTTAGAATATATAATGCCTTGTTTTATATATGTTAAGCTTGGAATTTGCTACTGAGAAATATCACTTGAAGCTTATTAATTTCTCTTTCTTGATATCAGAACATTGTGTGTTTATGGGAAGTAGGATGGCGGCCATCTTGGAATAATGTATCCTTCCAGTTCTTATATCATCTTGTGTATCCATTATAATTACATTTAAAGATATAATATTCACAAAAGAGGATATATGTATATTCCATTTTGCCACGATTACATATATTTGTACAAAATATGGTACTAGCTTTGTTTAAAAACATAATTTGTATATATATAGAAATTGTAATAAATGTCTATGACAATATTTCAGAAAGAGTTATATTCCTTAACATTTTATCAAATTTAAACTACTCACACAAGGTTTAGAATTTCTGCATCAATTTCTGATCCCAGTGCTCCGACTTATATCTTAAAGTATCACCATATAAGACAGGCAAATCAAAGCAATAATTAAAAGGCTATCTTGAATGAAGAAAGATCTGCACATCTACTTTCATCAAAGGTGACCTCCTCTCCAGTTACATTTCTAACATTTTTTGAAATACCAATGTGTCTTTTTAAGTTTTTTATTTTATATTCTCTATTTCAATAAGTACGTGACACACAATATGGACCTGGGTTATACAAATATGGATATCTGAAATGCACTAAATTAATGTATGGACATGCTACTTTAATGTATGGACATATGCTACTTTAATGTATGGACATATGCTACTTTAATATATGAACATATGATGTCAACAAAAATGAGTTAGGAAATTGCACAAAATTTTATGAAATCAGAAACTGTACCCACAGAAGAAAAATCTATTCTCCATTCTATGATTTATGACACTTTACATGCCTCCCCTTTAATTAAGTTTGAATGCTACATCATACAGTTTGGCTTCCCTACTTGAACCTTGCCCCCTCCCCAAGAGGATAGTGTCTGGACCAAAGCTTGTTAATAGATAATGGGGAGGTATAGCTGAGTGTCAAATGGTCAGGTAGGTGGACATAATCTTGTTGCTGCTGTACCCCTGGAGGAGATCGGGCAGGAAAGCAAGATGGCCGAAAGGCATGACTGAAAATGTCACACAACCATTGCTATTTAAAATCACAATGATACAAAATGTGTCACATTAAGATCAGACATGTCAGAACAATGATTCATAAAGATGTGACAATAACAGTCAGCTTCACTCTTGTGAGAGGTTCTTCATACTGGCAAATGAATTTGTTTCACACACCCACATGGAACACAAAGAATCTGATTACAAATCTCAGTTGTGTGGTTTCTGGTTACTCTAAGGAGGTCAACATTTAGACCTTGTAGTAGAAGATTAACACAAGGATCATACTGGGGTTCCCTATCTTCTGAGTACATTTAAGTAGAATAATACCATAAGGATATTGTCTGGTACCCTATCTTTACAGCACCTTTAAGAAGAAAAACAGCAAGACCTGAGCTTTACACAAGCGATAACTTCTAAGGAGGAGGCACATTTCTTCTGATCCTTGCATTGATTTGCCATTTATATTGAATGTTGTTTGCACGTAAAGGTAACAGTTTCTGAATGGCTTCAGTATAGCGATAGCCTGAGCAACCAGCAATGCTTTTTTATGAACAAAATCCTCAGTCAATCCATTGTTCATGTCAATAAAATAAGATTTGGGAGTCCCTTACATTTTAGCTTATATCTGATCTCTGATTCTTTTGATAAATACATATGTAGCTTACTTAGATGAACAAACCAGAAGAATGAATGCAGCCAGAAAAAGCCTTGTGTCAGTTTTGCTCCTTGAGAGGTAGTCTGGTCCTGGATTGCAGGAAGCATTGTTAAGCCCAGATATTGATGTCTGGGATTATATGCCCCGCATCTGTATACATAGATTAGCAGCAAATTGACACAATTTGTGGCCTGGTGGCTGTAGCAGGTCTTAGATAGGGCGATCACTCCCGGTGAGCTCTGTGTTCCTCAAAGCATTACTGCTCACATTCACATATCAAGCACTGTGTTAAGATCTTTTTGCAAACATTTTGTAAACATTTCTCATGCATAATATGGTATAGTCTGTATCATAATCAGTAGTAATTACTTAAACTCTTGAATTCTAAATACTGCATCTATTGAATTGAATTCTAAATACTGCATTCATATTTTGATAACACAAACAAACAAACAATTATTTGGCCTAAATTGATATTCATGAATAAATAAATAAATATGTAAACACTTATACAGGCCACAGAAAAAAAACAAAAGCCTTCAAAAAGAAACAGTCCAATGTTTTATATGCACATATCTCAATGCCAATATTGCAAGTGAGGTGAGAGATTTACAAGTTTGGATCGCATGGCTCCATATCTGGATTGTGAAATGTGTGGTTTGGAGAGTCATTAAGCTCTACACTGAATATAAAACTACTTGTACACAGACAGTGAGCCTATTTATATTGCTGAGAGTATCTGCTATGAGATCCTACACATACATTTATACAATGACCTTTATTCCCATTTCCATATTGTATGAATATACTTTGTTCTATTTGTACTTTAAAATTGGTCAAAAAAGTAAGTAATAAAATAAGCATATAATTCTATGTCTAGTGTTGTTTGGACAGTACACTGGAGAATAATGTTTTTTTAAGGAAGTGTGTTGGTAAAAAAAGCAAGTTGTTTTGGTTGCTCATCGCTCTATCCTACAGTGCTGTATAACACTCCAGCGTCTGCCAATGTTCTGTTCAAATGTGGCCATCACTGAATACATATACAAAGAGTAACAGTTCATTCTTTGGACATTATTTGAACAAGTATCACTCTGTATCAGCTGAAGGCAATTCAGTTGATTTGAAAGCTATTCCAAATTGTCAGGTGAAATATCATGCAAAATGGTCAACTTGATCATCATTCGAAATAGTCAAGTGAAATGTCACTCAAAATGGTCAAGTGAAATGTCACTCAAAATGGTCAAGTGGAACACCACTCAAAATGGTCAAGTGGAACACCATTCAAAATGATTAAGTAAAGTATCATTTAAAATGGTCAAATGAAAATACCAATTGAATTTCTCAGGATTTCTCAAGAATTTTTCAAAATCAATATCACTGGTGGAAAAAAAAAAAAAATGTTGCTCAGTGAGACAGAGATAATATAAATTGCTTCATACAAAAAAAAAGAAATTATCCAAAATCTAGATCTGCAGTTAAAACTTTTGTTCTTTATCTTTATCAGAATCAACTGAAAGACGATAAGGGAAAATCAAATAATTATTTTCAATGAGCTTCTTAGAAATATCAGAAGGTAACGAAAGAGAACTTTAATTGGATAAGTTCTCTGGTTGAGATTTACACAGACAAAGCTCACGTTTGCCTGGATGAATAATATGTCCGTTATTTGAGACAACACAGACAACACCAAGCAAAATCACAATTTCCATTTTGAAGAAACTGTGATTTGGTGCAAAGATATGGCTTTTCATTGCAATGTATAATTATCAGTGTTTTTATTATTTAGACACAGTCATAAAGACAATAACACTTCAAAGTTAACTAAAGCTTTCATAGAATGGATATCTACTGCATCCTTTGGCTGCACTTTATTTATTAATATAAAAAAGGAAAAAGAAATGATGATCTATACATGTCTTGGTGTAGTTTCTATGGATAACAATATTATGATTTGTACTGCATAGTAAACACCATATCAGAGTGTTAAATGGCCAGAAAATCGATGAACTCTACAGGATTATTTAAAAATACAAGTAACGTGAAACCTTGAACAAAAATTTTGCATTTCACCTGTCTTTCAAAATGTCTTTCAGAAATGTATTTCAGACTGTATTTTGGCAAATTTATTGCCCAAATAGATAAGACCTTTGGAAACTTTACTTTAGTATGTTCATGATAACTGTAAATCACAACTAAAAGACCTGCATTTTCATTTTGAACATCCAGATGACATTTTGACTTTTGACAATGTTATTTACTTTTAAGAATTTGACACAAAATGTATACTTGTCATGAGGTTTCCACAGCTGTAAATATAGTTTTAGCTAATTCTGCAGGAAGAGCATTGGGGTCTGTTCAAAATAAATTTAGTTCAATTAAAGGTTTAGGCTATAAGACATATACTACTATGTATAATTCTGGAGTAATACCGATAATGGATTATTGTGCTGGGATCTGGGGTTACCGAAATAATTCTAGAGCAGAAGTTGTTCAAAATAGGGCAATACGATACTTTTTAGGTGTACACAGATTTGCCCCTAACCATGCAATTATTGGTGATATGGGATGGATTTGCCCAGAAGTACGACATAAGGTAGAAATGTTAAGATACTGGAATAGATTAATACTAATGGATGAGAGTAGATTGACTAAACAGATATTTATGTGGGATAAACAACTGAATAAGAGAAACTGGAGTAATGAAATATCTAGGATTTTGAGTGAAATTGATCTAAATGATATATTTGATGATACAACATTGTTAAATTTGAATCAAGCAAAAAATATGTTGATTGATAATTGGAAAGAAGTCTGGAAAACACAGATTTCAAATATGCCTAAGCTAAGAACCTATATTCAATTTAAAGATGAATTTGAAACTGAATCCTATTTATATAAAGTACAAGATAGAAATCAACGATCATTACTGGCACAGATGAGATGTGGTATTCTGCCATTAGCAATTGAAACAGGCAGATATACAGATACTCCCTTGGAATATAGACTATGTGAATTTTGTGATGAAGGTGTATTAGAGAATGAGTTCCATTTTTTGTTACACTGCACATTTTATAGTGAATATAGATCATCTTTGATACTCAAATTGATAAATAATGGAGTAAATTTCTCTTTTATCAATGAGCAAGAACAAATTAGAATTCTTATGAGTCCTGATTTTGTTAAAGATACGGCTGAATATATTTATAAATCATTTATTAAGAGACGTCATACATTGTACAACTAACAAACAGCACACTTATTATGACTATTATATGTAGCTTATAGTGACTTATAAGCCCAATTCGGGCTGGGTGTAACTTAGTTCAAGGAATACTTTGATGTTGAATGCATATGCTGATATATTATATTGAACTAAAATGTACACATGTCACTTTAATAAAAATTTACTTACTTACTTACTTACTTACTTATAAACCAACTTTGACACATAAAGTTCCAGACCAGCCCCGCTAGCACGATTGGTACAGCAATGGATCTGTTCCTTCCCTGGTTATGAAGCAGAGGATGGGGGATGGCCGCCAGTGTTATTTTCACACCACTTAAAAGGCTCCAAAGTCGACCTGACGTGGCCATTGTTGATGAAAGGGTGATAAAAACACCATTTCACTTTTTTCTCTGAAGTTCTTCATAAAGTTTCCAATTATCCATCAACATCACTACCAGAGCACACTTTCAGTGTAAAAATCATTAGTGGGAACAGATTGACTGTATTTACCAAGGTATGAAGATGCTTATCCCATTAATGACAAAACTGATAACAGATGGGCATCATACAAGATCGTGGCTCAATGCATCTCTAAACTAGTACACAATGAAAGCCCAGAGAACAATTGATCAGGTATAAAAGGGCATGATAAAGCTGGGCTAATGAGCTACTTAATGCCACCATTGAGCTAATCAGTGCCACCTATGACCTAATCAGTGCCACCTATGACCTAATCAGTGCCACCCATGAGCTAATTAATGCTGCCCATGAGCTAATTAATGCTGCCCGTGAGCTAATTAGTGCCACCCATGAGCTAATTAGTGCCATCCATGAGCTAATCAGTGCTGCCCATGAGCTAATTAATGCTGCCCATGAACTAATAAGTGCCAACTATGAGCTAATCAGTGCCACCCATGAGCTAATAAGTACCACCTATGAGCTAATCAGTGCCACCCATGAGCTAATCAGTGCCACCCATGAGCTAATAAGTGCCAACTATGAGCTAATCAGTGCCATCCATGAGCTAATAAGTGCCACCCATGAGCTAACCAGTGCCACCCATGACCTAATCAGTGCCACCCATGAGCTAATTAATGCCACCCATGAGCTAATCAGTGCCACCCATTATTTAAGAGACTGGAGGACTGTTGGGATGCCATAAGCTCCAACTGGTGGTCCTCACAGCCATTTCTGATCTAATAAATAACATATCTACAACTCTGTCCACTTATTGCAATAGTTAGCTGTTAATTGATCAGCTCAATTCACATAACTTTCTTTAGCACAAAACCATTTTGACAGCACAGAGACTGCATGTTAACACAATACTCTGAGGTGTTTGTTTTTGTTCCCTCGCTTGAATGAATGTCTAATACTGAGACAAGCTCTGGATTGTCAATAACAGCTCAATATCCCTGTCAGACACACTTAAAGCTATCTACGAATATTGCTCAGCTACAAAGAACAGTCTAAGGCTGTCAAATCAAAGAGTTGAACCTTTATATTGCAAGATACATTTAAGCAAAATGAAGTTCAAAATTACTATAAACAAAACGTGTTTTAGGACACTTTCAGCAACGGTGGCCATATCAGGTCGACCTACAAGCCCATTTAACCAGCACAACAGAAACACTGATAGAAGTGGGATTCAAATCCATCACCTCCCATCCTAGCGGGGCTGTATATTCCACATAATATAAACCAGAAAGACTCATTTTGGATAAACAATCTAAATATTTCATTTCTTTCAATTTTACATGTTATACTTACATCACATAGAGAATGAAATAGGTAACAGATACTACAAAATAACATGCTCAAGGTTGACCTGGTGGCCAGATTACTCGAACTTGAAAAACCATGAATAGATCATAGTCAGCTTTTTACCCTCCTTTTTATTTATTTATTTAATTTTTTTTTTTTTAAAGCTTTTCTTGTATGTTTCTCTCTCAATACTTCGTTTCAAAAGTAACAAGGTCATTACTTCCTCAGAGATGTATCTCAACAACATTTGCCACTGATATGAAAATTGCCATATCTTATAAACATATTAAAGCAAGTTAAGACTTCTGTGTAGGTTATGTTCTTTGATATATCACATATGATTAAAGTTTCATAACTATACAGCAAACAGCTTTTTCTTATCAATATTTTAAATTTTGACTGTGAAGCAGATGATAATATAGCATCATTTGGCAAATATAACACCTCATTATTAATAATCATTCATTCCTGTTATCTTATATAATGTAAAATCATAAGAACATATTAATGAGTGAAGAAAAGCTATGCAATAGAATGTATTATATAACTATCTGCTATGAATCACAGAGTAATAGCATTTAACCCAAGAGGGTGAAGGTTGTTTCTTCCCCAAAAGACATATTATCTCAATGAAAAATGGCTTGTAGGGCTTGTATTAGACACACAGAACTATTTGTCTCAAAATGGAAGTAAACAAGAATATTTCTTTTTCTTTGAACATTGTAATTTGTGACCTTCCCAAATACATTTTGGTGAATTATGGCAAGTATCCTTCCAGGCTACCAACCAGAGTTCTGGTTAATGTAATATTGTTGAGAAAGTTTGTAGAAAATCTCTTAAAACCCATCATTTGGAATAAGAATTGACAATTACTTCAGGACACTTCAGGAATCCTAGAGTTAAGGTCAACTAACTATTATTCCTCTCTTCACTTTTTATAGATTTATTTTGTTATTCATTGAATTGCATGAAGGTTTTGTCGCAATGAAATCCCGAGGTCATGAAATTACATTCAAACTAAAAAATCATGGAATTTATTCTTCTTTAAAAGGCTTTAAAAGGTTAATGGGCTCTTCAAACTTTTTTGTGGCATAATCACATACCAAGACACACTGACCAAAATTGTCAACAAACTGATGAAGCTATTACAAGAAAAAATGAATTTAAAAACTTGTAGAACAGAGGTATTATAACAGTGCTTCGTGGCCTGGTTGGAATAATTGTTCCAATGATATATTACAATCTACAATGCTTACGTCACTCATCTTGCAGGTTTTTCGCACCTAAAATGATTATCTGTTACTACTCTATTATTATGACCTAATTATCACACATAATATTTATAATTATCAATATTTGATATAAATTATTTGCAACTATTGCAGTGCCCATTCATGTTGAATAACGCATAATGAATATCAAATGAGGAGGAAACAGGGCAAACCAAAATGAACCAGAAAAATTATTTTTATAGTTGCCATTCAAGACTATTAAAGACTGCAGTTTGATAATGAATTTGTTCAGCTATTTCTAGGGCATGGATGATTAATCCTCAATCTGGACGTTTTCTGCTTGGGCAAAGCTAATATGTCAGGTTTCATCATGAAATGATTGAAATAACATAGAAAGTGATGTAAAACCCTGAACAAACTGATATATAAATAATATAGCTTTTCAACCAGATAATTCAAATATACCCCCCCTCATAAATCATGAATTATCCTTTCTAAATTACTATCAAATGAAATGGACATGAACAAGTGTACAGTTGTGTTGTTGTGCTCATGCACATACATGTACAACCAATTGCACAACTTGAGCTCATCCAACCAATTGCACAACTTGAGCACATACAACCAATTGCACAACTTTATGTTAAATGCATGCTAATATGTGTGGAAAACCTCAATGCAAAGGACAATATATTGTGGCAAAGGTAGAATATGACTCTACCTCACCATGCAGAGTAGATTCCATCAAGAAGATGTACTTAAAATATGATTTGACATAACCATCCAACCTAATTCAGTTGTTATGAAATCACCACCCAGAAAAAAACAAGAGAAAGGAAATATCATAACCAGACACATATAGTTCAGGTTACATAAACAATGACACGTGAGTTTAAATGATGCGTGAGTCTAAAATAGAGATGAACAAGTGCTCATGCGACTGTTACCAAGTGTGAATTATGAGTAAAACGATAAAATTGTGTCTAACATAATTTCAGTTTTGTAAAAATATCAATATTAAACAGCAGAGGAAATTTTTCTTATTAAGTCAAACAATTGTATTGTCTGTACTCTACATTGCATCTAAAGTATTCACTAACTACCTCTGCCGTCATTGCCCTGTATTTGATACCATTTGAAATTTGGAATTCCCCAAGTTATAAATACTTGCCTTGTTCACCAAAATATCAAATCTGAATTGACCAACATCAGGTTATAAACTGTAATCAGGTGTCTGACCCACAAACTGACCAATCAGTACAACAGCCAGTACAAAACAAGTCTGTTTATATTATTTCACCTATAAGATGACAGCCAGATTTTTATGAATACTGATGATTTGTGATCGATCATGTGCACAACTTTATACCAGAGACTGATATGAGAGAAACATTCTGTTATGGAGGGTATACTACCTGTAGCCATTGCTACAAGTAATTTTCAAAGATAAATTACTGTCTAAACCTCTTTGGCATGATCATGGATTCAAACATCTTGCCAGCTGGAGGATTCATATTACACTGACCCAGGGTATGCAGCAATTTTACAGGTTTGAAACAAAACAAATAAAGGAGATACATTTTGTAACCTTCCGCTATAGATATGGTTTGTGCTTTAACTCGGAATCATACTGATGCATGATGGGAAAGGATAAATTTAGATGACCAAGACCACAGCTTGATAAACACAAACAACTAAAAACATCCATAATGAGATGAGAATAGATGTGAAACACATATAAGAGGAGTGTTATGAAAATCTGTTCAGACCAGATGTAAACATCATGTGTAAATGTTGCTTTGTGTTTGATAAATGTGTCCATACCATATGACACCTAACACATTTCCGATGTGAACTATTACTCTGCATTACACAGGTAGTGTTCAATTACTACCTCTGCAGTCATTACCTTGTTTTTGATCTCATTCAAAATTTGGAAATCCCCAAGTCATAAATACTTGCCTTGCTCACAAAATATTATCAAATCTGAATTGACCAACATTAGGTCATAAACTGTAACCAGGTGTCTGGCACATATACTGACCTATCAGTCCTGCTATGGAGGGTAGTGAACTATATGTACTTTACACATTTGAGGAAACAAAATTATTTCTTAAATCGAACCAGTTTTCTTTGATACCTTGTGACAAATGTCACAAATGTTTCTGATGTTACAAAAGTTTCTGTCACCGTGATAATCTGTGGTGTCAACCATAGTAAACATGACTAGAGCATTTCTTAAATCCTTAGTTCAGCCCAAAAGCCTACATAAGATCATGTCATAGTATCTACGTATTAGGTCCAAACATAAATCAATGAGGAATAAAACAAAATGTGGGGGTGGCCGGGGTGGAAACCAAGCAAGAACATAAAACCAGCTTATATTAATTTACTAAGAAGCTTTAACTAAACTTGTCATAGAACTCTTACTAGTGCCCAAGTAACACTTACAAGATCTATTATACAATTTGCTACGATCTGTTAAATTGTCTCACATCGTTCATCGTTTATCAGAACGGTTAAACACGCGAAGTGGTCTGCAATGGTCTGCCAGGCTCTTGTTTGGTCTGCTCAGGTCAGCAGTGGCTCACGACTGTTTTGAATGGATCGTGTCATGGCCATGATGTGAAGGTGGTCTGGAGGAAATCCTGTGGCAGTCCCTACATCGATATGCAATCTAGGCAAGGCTGAGCCTTGAATTAGCAGCAGTATCTGTTACATGTGGCCACCCCTGTACTGACTGACAGCGGGCAGGGCTGAGCCTTGGATTAGCAGCAGTATCTGTTACATGTGGCCACCCCTGTACTGACTGACAGCGGCCAGGGCTGAGCCTTGGATTAGCAGCAGTATCTGTTACATGTGGCCACCCCTGTACTGACTGACAGCGGGCAGGGCTGAGCCTTGGATTAGCAGCAGTATCTGTTACATGTGGCCACCCCTGTACTGACTGACAGTGGGCAACGCCGAGCCTTGGATTAGCAGCAGTATCTGTTACATGTGGCCACCCCTGTACTGACTGACAGCGGGCAACGCCGAGCCTTGGATTAGCAGCAGTATCTGTTACATGTGGCCACCCCTGTACTGACTGACAGTGGGCAACGCCGAGCCTTGGATTAGCAGCAGTATCTGTTACATGTGGCCACCCCTGTACTGACTGACAGCGGGCAGGGCTGGGCCTTGGATTAGCAGCAGTATCTGTTACATGTGGCAGCCCCAGCCATGGACATGGGTACACACCACCCTATCTCTGCCCATCTCCCAGAGTGTCTTCATGCAAACACACAGCCACGCTTCAACCAACACAAGCCCTGCTCTTAATGCACCGAGGTAAAAACGCCTCCCTACTTTGTCAGTCCAAACATGGAGAACATTCTATTTACACCGTCAACTGCTCACATATACCACAATCGTGTATGTTTATCTCTCATTTTTAGACCAACATATTTTTTGTCGGTGCATTAACACTAGCTGAATCTAACAGGGAAGGCTTTTACTTTTATTTTGCTATCACAGGATAAGAACTCATAAACAGCTTTCAGCTGAGTGCCACGTATCAGGTAGCCCAGAATAAACATGTTAACATTTGACTTCCAGGAAAGTTTTCGACAGCACAGTCTTTCAGTCTTCCTCATGATGAGAATATACTTGTGCATACATTTTGCAACTATGAGTAAAGTTTGCACCAACAAATGAGGACATTTCATGTAACTGAACATATTCCCTAAAGTATATCAAACTTCATAGGTAGGATTTTTTGCCTCCATAAATAGGCTCTTTGCCTACATAAATAGGATTCCTTGGCTATATAAGTTTGATTCTTTGCCTTTATCTTTGCCGACATAAGTTGGATTCAGTGCCTTTATACTAGTAGGATTCTTTGCCTAAATAAGTAGGATTCTTTGTCCACATGAATAGGATTCTTTGGCTTTTTAAGTTAGATTCTTTGGCTTTTGAAAGTAGGATTCTTTGCCTACATAAGTAGAATTCATTAACTATATAAGTAGGATTCTTTGCCTTCATAAGTTGGATTCTTTGCCTTTTTTAGGACTCTTTACCTACATAAGTAGGATTCTTTAACTATTAAAGTAGGGTTCTTTGCCAACATGAGTAGGATTCTTTGCCAACATGAGTAGGATTCTTTGCCTTTTTTAGGATTCTTTGCCTTCATAAGTAGGATTCTTTGCCTTTTTTAGGAATCTTTGCCTACATAAATAGGATTCTTTGCCAACATGAGTCGAATTCTTTGCCAACATGAGTCGAATTCTTTGTCTACATAATTAGGATTCTTTGCTTACATAAGTAGGAGTCTTTGCCTACATAAACATGAGCTGTCTGCAAACCAAATGAGAAGAAAGATTTGATCTTAGCCATGTGTCTATATATAGGATTATTACATGACAGAAAGGAAAATTGGCATTGCACAGAACACTATTTTCACACTATCCAAGCTATCTATTCAAGAAAAGAAATAAATGAAGCTGATAAAATACAAATATCATTGGAAGAATAATAAATATCGTGAAGACAATTAATTGATTTCACCAATGCTGGCATTAACCTTTGAGTCCAATTCCACAGGAGACTTATTTTTCACAAACACTCAAGTTGGATGGCCTTGAAAGGATTAAAACAATTCTCTCACAGGGAACTGATATGTTGGAAAAATATCACATTTCTGGTACAAGTAAGACAAGAGATCATAGGAATGTTAAATTTCAACATAAGGGAAATATACACGGGTGATTTTCTTGACGCCAGGGGAGATTGGTTGATGGGAGATTATTTGACAGGGGAGATCGGTTGACAGGGGAGATCGGTTGACTGGGGGATCTGTTGAAAAGGATGGTTGGTTGACGGGGGAGATTGGTTGATAGGGGAGATTGGTTGATAGGGGAGATTGGTTGATAGGGGAGATTGGTTGATGGGAAGATTGGTTGATAGAGGAGATTGGTTGATGGGGGAGATTGGTTGATAGAGGAGATTGGTTGATAGGGGAGATCGTTTGATAGGGGAGATTGGTTGATAGGGGAGATTGGTTGATAGGAGAGATTGTTTGATAGGGGAGATTGGTTGATAGGGGAGATTGGTTGACAGGGGAGATTGTTTGATAGGGGAGGTTGTTGGATAGAGGAGATTGGTTGATAGGGGAGATTGGTTGATAGGGGAGATTGGTTGATAGGGGAGATTGGTTGATGGGGAAGATTGGTTGATAGAGGAGATTGGTTGATAGGGGAGATTGGTTGATAGGGGAGATTGGTTGATAGGGGAGATCGGTTGATAGGGGAAATCGGTTGATTGGGAAGATCGGTTGATAGGGGAGATTGGTTGATAGGAGAGATTGTTTGATAGGGGAGATTGGTTGATAGGGGAGATTGCTTGATAGAGGAGATTGGTTATTAGGGGAGATTGGTTGATAGGAGAGATTGTTTGATAGGGGAGATTGGTTGATAGGGGAGATTGCTTGATAGAGGAGATTGGTTATTAGGGGAGATTGTTTGATAGGGGAGATTGTTTGATTGGGGAGATTGTTTGATAGGGGAGATTGTTTGATAGGGGAGATTGGTTGATAGAGGAGATTGTTTGATTGGGGAGATTGTTTGATAGGGGAGATCAGGTACCTTCCAGTGCCTAAACAACAAAATGGGGCATTTGGATGTTTCTTAGCACACCCCTGTGCAATGTCCAGACGGAACCTTAATGTAATCCATCTCTATTAATTACGCTAATTCTGAAATACGACATGATAAACCTCAATATGCAGTAAGTGCAAATTCGATTAGTCTGTCCATGTTGATGTGCAACATATAGCACACTAAAGTGCAATGCTGAGATTGGAACTAGTGTACGAGTGGTTCATTTGTAAGAAAAATATCACCTTTCGCAAACCTCCCCGCTTGGACCTATCATTTCTATGTAACATTGACGCAGGAAAAAAAGGAAAAATTAACGAGACTGCAGACAGGAGACGGCGACTGAGAGAAGAAAATGTTATTTTTGCTCTGGAAGCAGAATATGAGATAGTGGCATGGCTTAGGATTTCACACCTCCAAACCTCTATACAGTCCCACATCAACTTAGTAGAATGCAGGCACACATCAGGACCACATAGGGTCACGTATAAGGACAATAATGTGAGCACTTCTATTTCAGACAACACCTACGCTCCTTTTTTATTGATCTGGCAGTGAAGAAAGCATTAAATCATATCAAAATGTCTGCCATATCTCTTGCCTTACATCACCAATTACACCGTAAGATTTGTTAATTAAAATGATGAAATGATTAATTGAAGATCATGCAGAGGACGGAAAAGATTTTCCCATTTTTTGTACATGTGTTGATTCAGACACTACCTATCTTGTGAAATTTCTGAATCATGAGAGAGAATCACACTATCTGAATAATTTTTGTCTCTCTTTCAATACAGAGAAAAGAAATAAAATAAAATAAAAAGATTCAGGGTATTTCAGTGAATTTGCCTGTCCCAGTCATGGGAGACTCGGAGATTAAACTTACAAAAGGTCATTCCCTAACTCAAAGAGTGCAAGTACTAAAGAGAAATACTTTCACCAGAAATGCAACCTGGAATGCCTGAAAAACTCCTTCCCCATTAAGTTAACCAGATGCCTCTTTGACGCCAACGATGCCATTAAATCATTATCGTTTTCTCGGATAATCTCAGGAGGCAGATTAAATTTTCCCCTGAAACATTGACCTTTTGACCCTCAGTGACCTTGATCGCCTCCTGTGGTGTTGAAGTGATGAGCATATTAAGTGTCAACGAGTTGAGAAGGTATCCGTCTGCAAATCTTTTTCTTCCAAGCACGTCTCTCTGACAGGTTACTTAGATCCCATAATTTGCCGATGGTGTCCCCAACCTGATCAAGTTCTCCTTGGGTTTCTCCTCCCTCATCTGTTTGGCTCTAATTACACGGAGACGAGGCTTGGCTTGCCATATAAAGCAGGTGCTGACGGCCTCCCTGACGGGGAAAGAAGCCAAACAATTGGCCGCACAAGAAATGAGTTCGACTCCACCAGATATATGCTACCAACTCGTAAAGAATCAGAGTCAACATGCTTCCGACCTCAATCTCAACTCGTTAAACTGATGCCTCTTCTTGCAAAAAAAATCCCAAAAAACAATCAAAGTGACACCAAACAATTCTGAGTCAATATACATGTTCAGGTTAGAGCCCTCAGAGTTCAACAGGTCTATTTCAAGGTCAAATCTATTTATATTATAAATATATCAGACCAGTTTGAACAACAAGGTGACCATCTTGTCAAATAAGGTGACCATCTAGTCAAATAAGGTGACACTCTTGTCAAGAGAGATGACCATTTTGACAATTGAGGTGACCATCTTGAACATAAATGATTATCTTTTCCAATAAGGTAATGATCTTATCATGACCATCTTGTCATGACCATCTTTTCCAATAAGCTGACTCTAGCCAAACAGTGTGTATCTTGTCCAATAAGGTGACCACCTTGATAAATAGGTCATTATCTTGTCCAATAAAGTGACCATCTTGTCAAATAAGGTGACCACCTTGATAAATAGGTCATTATCTTGTCCAATAAGGTGACCATCTTGTCAAATAAGGTGACCATCTTGTCAAATAAGGTGACCACCTTGATAAATAGGTCATTATCTTGTCCAATAAGGTGACCATCTTGTCAAATAAGGTGACCACCTTGATAAATAGGTCATTATCTTAACAAATAAGGTGACCATCTTGTCAAATAAGGCGACCATCTTGTCAAATAAGGTGACACTCTTGTCAAATAAGGTGACCATCTTATCAAATAAGGTGACCACCTTGTCAATTAAGGTGACCACCTTGTCCAATAAGGTGACCACCTTGTCCAATAAGGTGACCACCTTGTCAAATAAGGTGACCACCTTGTCCAATAAGGTGACCACCTTGTCAAATAAGGTGACCATCTTGTAAACAAGGCAGCCATCTTATTCAGTGAGGCTACCATCTCCTCCAACAAGGATTTCCAAAGAAAAACAATATGTCTCCAAGAATCAAAGCATCACGCTTTAGACATAATGCAATCGGGTCAGAGCTTATGATTACACAGAAGCTGGGACTGAATATAAAGGTTACATTTGGCAGATATTTGGAGGATACTGTTTGCATGTGGTGTGTGGTAGATGTGAGTATTGGATCAGCAAGTTAACGAGCGGCAATGGGCGCATGCAGACTTTGATGTGGCGTGGCTGGTTCGTGTCGGGGCTGGTTCGTGTATTGGACTATGATCTGAATTCTCACTATGTAGCTATTGGTCATGCTGCTTTATATCTGGGCTGGTTATTTGTGTGATCTTGTTAGCAAATGGCCTTTCTCTGTGTGACCTGTGATGTGAATAGACACGACCATGGTGTATACTGGCACAAACAATGTCTCAATCAAACAACACAGTGAAAAAATGCCGTGTGATAAGACAGATATCACGTGTGATGAAGAGGGGACCATCATAGGTCAAGCCTCAACACATCATGAATGAGACTATCTCACAGTCGGAAGATTGTCCGACTCTTCTTAACTCTATTCCAACATGCAATAATGAATCTGGTATGCTTGTCTATCTCTAAATCTTACTCGCATATGGTAATGACTCTGAAAAATTGTCTCGAACAAAATATTAAATAAGGAATGAAAATAGGAAATAAATCTGGCAAGCTTTTCTCTTACCATGTGTTTCAACATTTTTGAATGAATCTTGCATACTTTTTTATCATCATATCTTTTACATATTTGCAAATGAATCTGGCCAGTTTGTCTGTCACTAGATCTTATACAAATATGTGAATGAATCTGGCATGTCGGTCACTATATTGTTTACATATCTGTGAATGAACCTAGCCAGTTTGTCTGTCACTACATCATTTACATATTTGTGAATGAATCTTGCAAGCTTGTCTGTTACCCAATCTTTTATGCATAAATCAGGCAAACTTGTCTGTCAAACATTTGCAAATAAAATCATGTCTGGCTCATTTCTGTTATAATCGCCTTAAACCTTCATAGATTTTACAAACCTTTCCTTTACTTGTTTCATCCCATCACATCAGCTATGAATGTTATTGATCACACACACTAGTACCACAAGTTCTGTGTTTACCCGTATGCTTATCTTAAGCTACTTCTTGTGCCCATCTCTCTCTCTACTAATCCTTATTACCCCAAGAAAAAAGGCAAACACATGAAACATGACACCATTAATAGAACTTCCTCAAGCCATGGGCCAGTACAGGAATAAATCCTGCCATCACTTTTTATGTGAGATACTAGAGAAGCATAAAAAAGGCTTTTGAGAGTGTGTTTTATGAGGAGTTTGTCTGGTGGACAGGATGGACTGTTCCTTGTGGGCTTTTCATTGTGGGCTGTTCCTTATGGGCTATTCATTTTTTTTTTGGTCTTTTCCGTTTGGGCTGCTCCTCACTGGGCTCTTTATTTTTGGGCTGTTCCTTATGGGCTGTTCCTTATGGGCTGTTCCTTATGGACTGTTCCTTGTGGACTGTTCCTTATGGACTGTTCCTTATGGACTGTTCCTTGTGGACTGTTCCTTGTGGACTGTTCCTTATGGACTGTTCCTTGTGGACTGTTCCTTATGGGCTGTTCCTTATGGACTGTTCCTTATGGACTGTTCCTTATGGGCTGTTCCTTTTGGGCTGTTCCTTATGGACTGTTCCTTATGGACTGTTCCTTATGGACTGTTCCTTATGGGCTGTTCCTTATCAAGCTCCAACTACTGCTAAAGCAGGTGACATCTACACATGGAACACACACACACAGACACACAGACACAGACACAGACACACACCTCAACCAAATCAACTGCAATACATTCAGTCAACTCTAAATCCCAGATGGCTTCAAGTCAATATGCAGCCCAATAACCCCCCCCCCCCTCCCTCCATAGCTATGTATATAGAGGAGACGAGGAGACATCTATCAGAACAACTGTATGATCTATATAGGACTAACAAAAGAGAATCTGACCATGTTACAAAAGCTGAAACATAGGTTATCTGACATTCTTGATGGGTATTATGATGACCACAACTTGGAAGAACACATTTCTTTCAGGGAGAGGTGGAAGACGGCTTTTGATGCATATCCAGGGATCATGGCCTTGGATAAAGTTAAAACCAAATATTAAAAAGAAAAGAACCAAGCTCTGTTCTCATCGAGTGTGAGAGTCGACTATTCCTTCAAAATTCATCTGCGACTGCTCTACCGGATATCCCCTGGATAATTCTGTATAATCCTGTGTGCATATCATCCGATCCCTTTGTCCACAGAGCACAGCCCCTGTGAACACGGCATTACAACACTTCCGTTTTCTTTCTGGTCTACATTGCATTCTGGGTATTAGTCATGTGATTGGGAGACTTTCCTGCTTGCCACACTATTTTTTTCAAGTGTTTTTGTTGAATATATGTGTCTGAAGGACTCAATTTTGTGTTATGAGGATGTGACATCAGAGATCACCCAAGAAACTTATTCTCACTGCTTGGGTTTCAACATTTGTGATCTACCAGGTGTCTCTGGTTTCAAGCACAGTGGATGCTGGGATAGGTTTGAAGACATGACATTTGAAATGATTACCCTTATTTTGAATGCTGTGACAGGAATATGTTAATATTTTGGCTACAAATGCATGTATAGACAAAGAATAATCAGTTTAGGAATCCTGAGAAGAAAAGAAAGACAGTTTTAGGTGTAATTAACTGATTGAAAGAAAATTACATGTCACCACTATGAGCCAAGTTTGCATGTCTACAAAGATCAAAACTATGTATGACAGATTTTAATAAAAACTATGTATGACAGATTTTAATACCAGGTTGCTGTCCAATATATATAAGTAGTAATATTGACTGCTTTGGTGAAGGACTTGTATGTGGGTTTCTAAGATGGAATCTAATCATCAAAAATAACATTTCAAACAGATTTTTCACTATTACTTGGGCTACGATTTGAAGCTCAGTTTATGTGAGAAGAGAAAAAAACCCTTAATCAAGAAAACTGTGACTTTTTCTTGGATCACATCAATAAGTTTTTCCATTTGAGAAAAGAGTTCTTCTGTCCAACTGTGGCCACAAAATCTGTTTAATTCACAGCATCTCTTGCTACATTAAGTTTTGTAGTGGGATTGAGGCAAGCCACGTGTAATATTCCTACGTATGAGCTATTCTAACGTGGAGAAACGCCACCTGTGTGGCAGCCATTTTTTCCCACAGTATAATGACCCGAGCCCAATTCCACGCCGCTGTCTCACATTGATTCCCCCGCAAAGCAAATCTTTTCAAATCAAAGCTCTTCAGAAAAAGTGAAATTCACACTCTGCAAAGCACGGACTCGCATATTCAGAAATTCTCTCCTTCTATTAACAGGAAATATGTACATGATATTTACAAAACGTAACTTACAATATCCTGTAATTAGCAAGGCATATGACCATCCTCTTTTAATAGTTTCTTGTTTCCTGTATCTATTAAATGACAAAAAATGAAAATGAAATAGCAGGAACTCACTGATCTTTAATGACATAAAATCATAAGTTTATAATGAAGACAGCAAGATTTTAAGATCTGTGACAACATCATCCCACTAAATATTATGTGGTGTCACTATTATCTTTTTCTTCAAATAAAACCCAAACTAAATCATCATTTTTATGATCCCTCAAAGAAAAGTATGGGAATTAAAAGATACTTAGGCTCACTTAGGAATCTCCCATGAATTGAATCTTTCAGAAAAAAATACTCCGCGGCCCACATGGGGGACCACTTCTAAGATCAATTTGGAATCTTCTGTCAAATAAATCTTTCATTAAAAGAATCTCTGGCAATCATTTTTGGGTTCACATTGGGGACTACTTATGAAATCACGTAAAACACAAAGATCCGCACTTTGGGGCTGATTTTGTGAATTACCTAATAAATATTTCTACCACATACATCCACAAGCATACTCAGAGCTCCAGGTAAAATCTATGATACATAATCAGGCTCCAGGTACAATCCTTGTAAAATACTCAGAGCTCCAGGTACAATCTATGATACAATCTTAGCCAATGAAAATCTGAACACTGATGACAGATCCTGCCAGCAGAGACATGACTTCTCATGATACTGGTCAGCAGACACGTTACTGCTCATGACACATAGAAAACTGCTCACGAGACCAGTAAATGTATGACTTCTCATGACACCAGAGAATATATGACTGCTCATGATATCAGTAGATGTATAGATACATGACTGCTCATCATACCAATAGATAATTGATTTATTATGATAGTGGTACATGACTGTTCATGACACCAGTGGTGCATGACTTGTCTTAATGCTCATGACACTAGTGGAGACATGACTGCAATACAAAGAACTTGTCATGATACCTATAATGACTTGTCATGACACCAATATATGCATGACAGGTATCCAGTGAGACTAACATAATAAGTAAGATATGTTTTCATAACCTAAATAGTGTACTTGAACTGTTTCTGAAAGTAAAAAACTATTTTTAAAAATGATAAGAGCAATAAATAATTAAAATGATAAGAAATGGAATTCCAAATTTTAAAATATGGATGCTAATATGTGACATATGATACAGACACTCATTCAGAAATCTTCCAGGCCACGGGCCGTGGCGCAGTTGGTTAGAGCGCCAGCTTATTAGCACCAGTTCCTCTGTGGTGATCCAAAAAGGTTGTGGGTTCGATCCCCGGCCAAGATAGAATTCATAACACAATTTTGCACATGAGCTGAGGCCCGTGCCCAAGGGGTAACCCGTTGTCCTTGTAAATGTGTGACCGGGTGGGTTGTCATGTCAAGGACCTGTGACATGACAATTCAGTGAGGCAGCACTATATCTGCTACAAGTAGGTCTCATCACGAAATGACTGAAATAATGTTGAAAGTGATGTAAAACACCAAACAAACAAACAAAATCAGAAAGCTTCCATTACAGGATGAGTGTATTGTTTATTTCCCTTCATAATGAACAGTGACCCTAAACCTTTCATGATCAACTGCTTTGACAAAACAGGAAGTTGCTACAAGTGCTTGAATGTCACAAAAAGAACAAACTTAAATAAACAAACACCAGATCCAATTATCTATTGACCTAACTTTACAGACTAGTGTCAGGAGTGACTTGAATCCCAGGCTTGACATTAACATTGCGCCCTATGGCCAAAAACAACCAGATCCTGTGAATGGACCAGCCAATGCTGCAATGTGATAGCCCAGATGGCCAATAAACAAATGTCCTTTAATGGCCATAAAGAACGCACTTGGTCATTCTCATGTTGCCAGACTGCATTCTGGGCAGCCAATTCTACTTCAAATATTTCTGAGGTTAACTACCACACACCAATATACATCATAATTAAATCGTGGCTGAGGGGTTAAAATTAAAGAGGCACTAAAAATTCTTTTTATATCTTGAAAAAAAATCTTTATTTTCTCACAGTTTACTGCTTCAATTGAAAGACATGATCACTTTATTCTTTTAAAAAAATATGTGTTTGACAATCTGAAACTTCCATACAGAATTTAGTACATCGCACGGCAATTGCTCTCGATAGCAAATAATTGAAAATGAGCATTTTTCCTCAACACTTTTTTTCAAGGGCCCGAAAAGAAAATTAATCTTGAAAGTTTTCAACACTCTTATAATTAGTTTTAGCAGAGCAATTTCTCTTGCCATGCCCTCCTCACAAGTGACGTGAAATATTCTCATATATGTCAAATCCAATTTTTACAAATCTTCTCCTTGTAAATCAGATGCCTGAAAACATTGTAAGAAGACAAATGCACTTGAAATCCTGGTAGATGGTAGATTTTTTTCACAACTTACTTGATAAAAGGCAAAAGTGGAAAGTAGAATATTAATATTTTGCCATGACACTTGGGGAATATATGTTTACATTTCCCAATAGGGACAAGTTCAAAGTTCAGCAGCAGATTATAATTACTCTAATAGCTTATATGTTGAGATTTCCTGAAGCTAATAACATTCATTTCATACCAAATCCATGAAATATCACTTTTTTCAGAGTGAGAGTTTTGAAATTTAATCTTTTTATCTGAGCAGAACCAGGCAAAATAGGTCTCTGGTGGAGAACAATTAGGCACGAAGAATGATTTGTGATTGAGAAATTCTGCGAGGCATTGAGCCTGAGGTGTGATCCATTTATTCCTACTTTTACCAGTCTGAGCCAAACACCTATATGGTCGCGCACAAACGAGACCAAAAACCATCACATAACTCCTCTGATTAAACTGTTGCGTGACTATATTTGGTTCTACATACTTTTAGCATGGCACAATAAAGTCATGCATTAGTCCCATACTGTCTTATTAGGTCATGTTTATTGGTGACCTAATAACTGTTCACCGTTTAGATCTTTCTATTAAGAACACACACTCTGCACAAACATTTCTCAATGCTTTTGGTAATGACATCCCAATTGTTATGGCAACATTTCCTGTCTTAGAAAATGAGGAATTATCCCGGGCTTCACAGACATGCTCGGATAACAAAATTCCATAGAATGTTACAATTTCTTTGATGTTTAATAAATTTACAAATGGTTGCAAACTTTAAATGTTTGAGATTCTCTAAAATTCCTACTTTCAGATGATCTTAAAAGTTTATTTATTGCTCAGCTGCTATTGATTGTGAGGAACTTTGTTTAAACAAGGTACAGATGCATGACATGACTAATATAAATTCATAGCAAGTGTTATATCAGAGGTAGATTCAGTTATGTATGCATTGTCTGATACTCATCAGATATACTTAAAGAAACCACAGGAATGTTCTATTAATCTCTAGGCGTAGAAAACTCACTATTTCTGTCTGAATGTATCATGCTACATTTATCAGACATGTATATAAATAACCCAAAGAATGATTATTAATGCTTAGTGCCCATGAGAATTACACTTTCTATTTGCATGTTTCGTAATGCATTTATTTTAAAAGTTTATGTAACTAATATAAATTAGCTGGAAAATGTATGCTATTTACTTTTCTCATTTCTAAAACATATTGATGCAACAAATATTTGCTTGACTTATAAAATATCTTTCATAAAAAAAAATAATTAAATCATTGAAGTTGGCATTTCATGAAATAGTAGCAATATCATTTTTATTTTAGTTTATACCTCACCAGTGTATCTGATGAATTACCATCAAATTATGTTTTATTTTTGAATCTTTATTTTTACCCAAGTAATTTGATAGATATTTGATAAGCCATAATTTGTGATGACCAATTAGTGATAAGAAGATGTGATGAGAGGCTTCAGGAAATGAAAGCATGGATGCAAGGCTTAAAATAAATCATGCCTTGCTTGGCAGACAACAGATCTTTACATAAGAATTAAGTGACAAAAGGTGGATTATTAAAAGTAACAGTAACATCATCATAAAGGTTACAGTGCAGTGAATGATGAACCATTTGATTTGATTTGATTTGATTTGATATGTTGGTCACTCCACTTTTGTCTCATGGGCACTCAGAGCCTACATCACTAAGCAAAAATGTTGTCATGACAAGCTCACAAAATAGAGTTCCACAAAACTGAGACCAACTGACCACCGGATAGGACCAGTGAGGCAGACTCCACACATGATTATACACATGGCAGTTACTTGTGTCATTCTACGTCAGTCAGTTTTGTTTTGTACTAGCAATAGCAAGAATGAATGTTGGCGTGATGACTATTTTACCAGACAACCAAACAAAACCTCTCTTAATGTTTGCTCTCTGACAAACTTGGGCAGGGACCAAATAAAAGGAAAAAAAAGGAAAAAAGAAGAAGAATGAATATAATGACTGTGATTAACATGGGGAAAGAGAGAGAGAGAGAGATAGTGAGTGAGACAAAGAAGAAGAGAGATTACCCCATGCTTAATCTTACAGAGCCCTGATCTGATCTTAGTAGGGGATAGACGATTTGCAAGTCAGGTTCAAAGCTAAGTCATGTCCCACCAGTAGACTCAGGTCAATAGGTTGTCTTCTCATGAATGCACAGCCTTTCCAAATGAGATCTATACACACATTATCTGAGCACAGTTCTGTACATCACAGCATCGTTAAATAAGATCACAGTGATTTTTGTGGTATTTGATCTACCAGACGTATTGTACGAGTTTCTGATCGTCCCATCTGCTGATCTTATTGTGAAAATTAACATTTTAGAGAAAAGTAAAAAAAATGGTAATACATGAAAAACCTTATACAATTTCAATTCATCATGCTTGTAACTTGTGCATCTATAGAAATAGAAATAACATGTATTTTTCCCTTATGATTGTCTATACAAAATTGGTGATGTCTTATAAGTACTAATCTTTCAAGATAATCCATCTGAGAAAATACTAATCTTCTTTTTCAGACCTTTATATCTTTGGATTTTATTGCTTGATTTGATACCATCAATTTCTTTTAATACTTTTACCCACACACATCATTGCTCAATATGTCTTTTTTGAAAACCAGACAACCTGGATCACATAGAGACTAAACTGACATTGCTAAATCGATTATATGTAAACCAGTCTGTGATTTCTAAATGTTCTCCGACCCATTAGTGAAAGCGGCCATTATTAGAAGATCATAACTGTCAAGTTTTATTGTGTTCGCAAGTGATTCTGACAGACGGACTGACAGAATCTTGTTTTCATGGCTCCCTTATTGCCCACTTTAGAAATTGGCGTACGACAATAATTGGCAGATGACAATACGCGATTCTTCACCAGTGATTGACGCTTAAGGCTTCTTTATTGTTTTTCAGTTTATCTCCTGGGTCCGATGATTTAAACATTAAGTTACTAGTCTCCCACATCCCATAATGCTCTCTTTAGAACCCAATCATCAAGCTGCACAGCAGAGTACATATAATAGCACACTTACATGATGTTACATCCAGCTTGGTTCTATGATAAAGCTAACACTAATAAAGAGTGACTTACATTCATCCCTGAACTTAGGTTCTGCATTAGGTCCAATGCGAGCAAAGGTCCTGATGAGTTCAACATAGAGGCCGTGCTGGTCCTTGTAGATAGGGTCCTCCATAAAGGTCATGAACTGCATGTGCACCTTGTCCAACATCTGAAACCACACACAAACATTAACCTCAAATGGTTGGTCTAAAACAATCACACCCCTATCATTCTAATAAGGTCACCTAGCCCTCACTCTATGACAGTTGGGAACAACATATCAGATAGTTATAAATACTCAATCCCTCGAGATCAAATGGTCTGCCCACTATAGCCCTGATGGAGAACATGATCAACAGTGTTATACAACATCCTCACCCCTACAGATCAAATTGTCTAACAACGCCCTCACCCCTACAGATCAGATAGTCTTACACCACCCTCACCCCTACAGATCAGATTGTCTAACAATGCCCTCGCCCCTACAGATCAGATTGTCTAACAACACCCTCACCCCTACAGATCAGATGGTCTAACAATGTCCTCACCCCTACAGATCAGATAGTCTAAACACCCTCACCCCTGCAGATCAGATAGTCTTACAACGCCCTCACCCCTACAGATCAGATTGTCTAACAATGCCCTCATCCCTACAGATCAGATTGTCTTATAACGCCCTCAACCCTACAGATCAGATTGTCTAACAACACCCTCACCCCTACAGATCAGATAGTCTTACACCCCCCTCACCCCTACAGATCAGATTGTCTAACAACGCCCTCACCCCTACAGATCAGATAGTCTTACAACGCCCTCACCCCTACAGATCAGATAGTCTTACACCACCCTCACCCCTACAGATCAGATTGTCTAACAACACCCTCACCCCTACAGATCAGATGGTCTAACAACGCCCTCACCCCTACAGATCAGATAGTCTTACACCACCCTCACCCCTACAGATCAGATTGTCTAACAACGCCCTCACCCCTACAGATCAGATGGTCTAACACCACCCTCACCCCTACAGATCAGATTGTCTAACAACGCCCTCACCCCTACAGATCAGATTGTCTAACAATGTCCTCACCCCTACAGATCAGATAGTCTAAACACCCTCACCCCTGCAGATCAGATAGTCTTACAACGCCCTCACCCCTACAGATCAGATTGTCTAACAATGCCCTCATCCCTACAGATCAGATTGTCTTATAACGCCCTCACCCCTACAGATCAGATTGTCTAACAACACCCTCACCCCTACAGATCAGATAATCTAACAACGCCCTCACCCCTACAGATCAGATTGTCTAACAACACCCTCACCCCTACAGATCAGATGGTCTAACAACGCCCTCACCCCTACAGATCAGATTGTCTTATAACGCCCTCACCCCTACAGATCAGATTGTCTAACAACACCCTCACCCCTACAGATCAGATGGTCTAACAACGCCCCCACCCCTACAGATCAGATAGTCTTACACCGCCCTCACCCCTACAGATCAGATGGTCTAACAACGCCCTCACCCCTACAGATCAGATAGTCTTACAACGCCCTCACCCCTACAGATCAGATGGTCTAACAACGCCCTCACCCCTACAGATCAGATGGTCTTATACCGCCCTCACCCCTACAGATCAGATGGTCTAACAACGCCCTCACCCCTACAGATCAGATTGTCTAACAACACCCTCACCCCTACAGATCAGATGGTCTAACAACGCCCTCACCCCTACAGATCAGATGGTCTTATACCGCCCTCACCCCTACAGATCAGATAGTCTTATACCGCCCTCACCCCTACAGATCAGATGGTCTTATACCGCCCTCACCCCTACAGATCAGATAGTCTTACACCGCCCTCACCCCTACAGATCAGATAGTCTTATACCGCCCTCACCCCTACAGATCAGATGGTCTAACAACGCCCTCACCCCTACAGATCAGATAGTCTTACACCGCCCTCACCCCTACAGATCAGATTGTCTAACAACACCCTCACCCCTACAGATCAGATTGTCTTACACCGCCCTCACCCCTACAGATCAGATTGTCTAACAACGCCCTCACCCCTACAGATCAGATTGTCTAACAACACCCTCACCCCTACAAATCAGATAACCAGATAATACACCCTTGCCATATAAATCAAATGGTCTCACAACCCCCTCATATGATTCAAACGGTCTAGAAAAAAAACTTTATCCCTACAAATTACATAGCCTTCATAAAATATCTTTAAAAGTTTAAGGATTGGAATGAATACAAGGTGAAATGATTTCTTAATACATACAAATTTGCTAAATCAAGTTCTATAAAAGATAATTCTCTCCATATCTGTGCAGGAAATGACATACTTTTTCAGTTCCTCTCTATTACCCTCAACTTCAATAAATTTGGTCATTTTTTTTTTAATGCACTACTTATGTCCAATTTCCATGATCAATGATTACCCTAGCTCCCCTTTGATAGCCAAAAAGAACTTGCTGCCTTTTAAATTATATGCCAGTTAGTTGCTTTTGGTTCCTACTAGACAGAGTTGCAATGAGTTGTGAGACTGGGGTCCTTGCGGGAGACATTCTAACTGCTGTGCAGGGGATCCTCTCAAATGCCTCATTTGGGTAAACCACAATGAAAATAATCTCAGCAAATGTTACACAGGCAGGCAGATACTAAAAAGTAATTGATCTAATACAGACTAAGTTATCAGAAAAGCCAATAAAGTATTTTTTATTGCAGATATTTTGAAGAATTGACATTCATGAAATATATTATTAGAGATTTATAGGGTTGTAAAATCTTTGGTCCAGCAGTACAGAAAAAAAATAATTTTAAAAACAAGAAGATAAAGCTAAAAAGATGAGGCAGATTAAGGGAGATTAATGATTTGAAGATTAAAGGGATAATCCTGATAGCTTACCTCCCTGGAAGTGACACTCTCCATGATCATCCCAAAGCCAGATACCGTCGGGATTCGTACCGAGCTGAAAACACAATCACAACATAAATAAATGATCAACTACTCTCTGTTAAAAAAGTTAAAATTTATGTGCAACTCCAAAATTATAAAAAAAATAATTAAATTAAATACATACAAAAATAATTAAAATAAATACATTATTTTATCACATCTTTTCAGGTTTGGATTTCATCGTGATTCGGCCAAGTGTTTCTTTTTTGCTTTGTTATCTATTGAATGCCACTTTGGGGGCTATATAAAAACTAATAATAAAACTAAACCTTTGTTTTAACATATATTTTTCAAACATCTCAGCATGTAACATGCTCAAAAGAGAAACGTAGGAGGCAGGTTATAAGAATGCATATATGTCAGCGATATTTTCAGCAATGTTTTTAACCTTATGCATATTTCATGGGTGCTGGTGGTAAGAAATTTTTTGACTGAAAACAAATGATTTTGACACATCCATAATAGAGTTTAATAGTAAATTTAAAACATTTTTGACTGATTTCAGTCTGTAGACTGAGAACCAGCACCCATGATATTTGTATGTTCTCAGATATCTCCTAAAGTTACAGATAAATTCCCATGAATCAGGGATAAATAGCCACATGCCAAGGACCGATTGATGAGATCTCAATATTTATGTGGGTCCAGTATTATCTGATATTATCTATAACATAGATAAACATCAATAACCACTCAGCATAAGATTTGTATCTTTTTATTCATAACGGCCATTTTAAAAACTGCAAATGTATATAAAGTATTGCTACTATAAAGAAATTCAAGATGGTGATCTTTTTTTCAGACATGCATATTTCACACTATTTTTTATGTTTTTATCTTTGCAAGTATTCAAAGAATTTGCAGTTTTAATCAAATAAAAGAAAATGAAAATGCCAAAGATCCTAAAGACTTGATGGCCAGTGATCATAGCACCCACCAGTATGGCACTGTATAGGCACAATTGATTATGTGACAGCAGGATTTGGTTCATTTCCAAACTTGCCTCTTGGCATTAATACCCAATTTTCCATTTGATTTTGAAAGTAGCAGCACGTCTTGAAAAAAATAATTTCCAAGCATTGGGTTTATACTGCTTTCTGAAATCTTTAGAGACAAATGTTCTTATTGATTTCATGACCCGAGTCATGATTTCATGACAAGCTTCTCTATACTATAAACCAAAATGCATAACTTATCAAATACCATGATTACATGATGCTTGATTATTGAGGACTCAATGACATAAGCTGCCTGGATTTTTAAAAAAATGCTTGAAATTATCACTTTTACATATCAATATCTCCCTGATCTCCCTGATAAAAATTGATCATGCGGGTCTGTCTGATGTGCCATGATCTCTTCAGAAATTTAGAGAAATGTAGAAGAAGTTTTGGATAATTTGGACTGAAAACCGTATTCTACATAGCGATGAAATATATTTGCCTGTCCAATTTTGAGACCTAATCCTGGAACTAGACAACATTTTGAGAACATATATTTGATAAATTTAAACACAAGGAAATAAATGGACATTGCCTGAGAGATGTATGTTTGGCATATCTCACCAAAGCAATAAAAAAATAGTTTTATATGAAAAATAAGATAATTCTGGATTCACTCAATAATCATGAAAGAATTTTCTTTATTACCATATTGTTTTGTTTAGTTTATGAATGAATCATCTTCTGAAATAATCTCTTCTGGATAATTATATTTCTGGTGAGAATAATGTGAAATACCTCTTGCAAAACTCTTATGCAAACATTCTTGTGATTATTCATATATCCTCTTGACTCACATTTTCAATAAACGTGCAGTTATCTACCGTGACCACAAAAGGAATGCGCAGAACAAGAAATACACCAATGGAGTGTGACTACAAAGCTATGACCTTTATTCCCATATATAAATATATATATTACATGTATATGATCAAATTGATGATGCAATCTTAACACATCATGAGAACCTGATCATGTAATAAAATATTCCTTTCATAACTAATTATGCATGTCAGGAATGTTTACTCACTTTTTCATTATCCCACACAGTTTTATGTAAGGGTGCTTAAAAAAACTGGTTGTTTTAGTCTCAAACTGCAAACGGTTCTTGCCCTAAATGTTTACCCAAAATGTTGATTTACTACAATAATTGCCAATTTAGATTTATTGATAAAACACTCAAATATTTATTTGGGAATTATCATTTACTTTTTGTGATTCGATGTAACCGAGGTCTGTGGGTGGACATAACCTAGGTCAATGGCTGAAAGTAACACACAGGTCTATGGGTGAAAGGATACATACGATTGGAACCTGCCGGCAGATGGCAGTGGAATCCGCCGACCTGCCTGCCTTTCCACAATCTTGTGCAAAGTGTCACTTTCTGCCGGACCAATAATAAACCAGGTCTATGATACAATGAGAGGAACACATTGCTATGCCAATTGCTTTTTATGACGCATGTTCTTTTTTATCACACAAGTTCTAATTTCTAGAAACCAGTACTGATTTTTAGGACAAGTAATAATTTTTGCAACAAGTATTTATCAGCAGACTGAATATTTCATTGATCTTAAATGGGTCCTTTATGGAACAACACATAAACAAATTACTCTGACTCTGATAGCAATCCAGAGTGAAATGTTAGAGAAAAAATATATATAAGGAGAGAACTTGTCCTCATCACTCCAGCAGAACTCTTTCAGGACTATAAAGTCCTTGAGAATCATAGGTGCACCTCCATTACTGTTTATTCATACCACATTTTGGTCACAATAAAGATGTTGTCATGCTTCCTTCCTACTCACAGAAATGGTTCCACTTTACATTTCTCTTAAAATGAGCTGACAGTTTTGTGCAGATATCACACGAAGAAAATTGGAAACTCCTTGGAAGACTAATAAATGGTATACAAGCAGAGACATGGTACCGATAGCTGAACAGATCCTGACATGGTACCGATAGCTGAACAGATCCTGACATGGTACCGATAGCTGAACAGATCCTGACATGGTACTGATAGCTGAACAGATCCTGACATGGTACCGACAGCTCAATAGATCCTGACATGGTACCGACAGCTGAACAGATCCTGACATGGTACCGATAGCTGAACAGATCCTGACATGGTGCCGATAGCTGAACAGATCCTGACATGGTACCGACAGCTGAACAGATCCTGACATGGTACTGATAGCTGAACAGATCCTGACATGGTACTGACAGTCATGTTCCACTACAGGTCGTGTTCCACTACAGGTCGTGTTCCACTACAGGTCGTGTTCCACTACAGGTCGTGTTCCACTACAGGTCGTGTTCCACTACAGGTCGTGTTCCACTACAGGTCGTGTTCCACTACAGGTCGTGTTCCACTACAGGTCGTGTTCCACTACAGGTCGTGTCCCACTACAGGTCGTGTCCCACTACAGGTCGTGTCCCACTACAGGTCGTGTCCCACTACAGGTCGTGTTCCACTACAGGTCGTGTTCCACTACAGGTCGTGTTCCACTACAGGTCGTGTTCCACTACAGGTCGTGTTCCACTACAGGTCGTGTTCCACTACAGGTCGTGTTCCACTACAGGTCGTGTTCCACTACAGGTCGTTTTCCACTTAAGGTCATGTTACACTACAGGTCGTGTTCTACTTAAGGTCATGTTCCACTACAGGTCATGTTACACTTAAGGTCATGTTACACTACAGGTCGCATTCCACTACAGGTCGTGTTCCACTACAGGTCGTGTTCCACTACAGGTCGTGTTCCACTACAGGTCGTGTTCCACTACAGGTCGTGTTACACTACAGGTCGTGTTACACTACAGGTCTGTTCCACTGCAGGTCGTGTTCTACTACAGGTCATGGTACACTACAGTTTGTGTTCCACTACAGGTCGTGTCCCACTACAGGTCATGTCCCACAACAGGTCGCGTTCCACTTAAGGTCATATTCTGCTAAAGGTCATGTTCCACGAAAGGTCATGTTCCACTACTAGCCTCACAACTCTACAGTATGATCCTGACACATGCTCATAAAACCCCTCACAACAAAAGCACACTGGATCATTGCACATACATTTACATGAGGATCTATTACACAGACGATTTTCATCTCTTCTGTTCCCATATTATCATCACAATGGTGATTTCCCTCAGGACTATTATTCTTTGTCACAGCACTTTATTCTTTTTTTTGCCCAGACATAGCTACTCCACATGTTTTGAGCAAGCACAATTCCAGTGTTTTCTGCAAGTAGGTGAGACAAAATCAGCTCGAACGTGTAAAGCTTAATGATAAAGTATCAATTTCCAAGCCTGTTTAAGCAGTAATTGCTTTCCTGTTCAGTTCCTAAACTAAGGTTCCTGAAAAAAATGTTGTTGGAAGCGTCTAATTTATTCATATGTTCAAAGCATATTGCACTGAGCTTCACCATACACCCCAATATTTTGTTCTGAAAATCTGATGGAGCCTCATTTTGAAATCAGAGGAATGGAAGATTGCTAATGGCTTTAGCCCTGATTTCAAGTCTCTATGACATCACAATATAAATAATTATGATGTCATATTATAAATATTCCTAAATTTTATATTTGCACTTGATACGCTGAGCCATATAAGCCAGTGAAGCAAAAATATGTCATCGTCAAAATAGGACATATATATGAGACAATATATAATGAGTTTCTATTCTTAAAGGATATAATGCTCCTTTAATCACATCTATAATGTATAATGTAACATCAAGGCTGTAAACGCCAAAAATAATGAGACATTTGATGCATAAAAGAAAATAACATGAAGTACAAGATGTCTTGTAATTGCTAATAGGCACATATCCCAGAAAATAATTGGACATTTGACACATCAGAAAGTTGCAAGAACAATCAGTTTTTTTATGACTACAAAATGGATAATCAAACCAGAAACCAGCACTGAAATAATTTGTAAAATTTGTATTGAACTGAATTTCACTGATCAAGTATTTTTTGTTAGTAAATATTTCAAAACTTGTTTTTTTTTTTTTGGAAGTGCCGACATTTCCAGCTAGGACTCTGAGCACGCCTGGGTGACTCAGTCGACACTCCGGGGTGACGCCAAAGTCGTCAAAGGAACACTGTGTCCATTCTGAACACGTACAAAATAGTCGCTGTGTCAGCACTCGGATCTGGTTGCAGTAGAGACTCAGTTGTGTCCTGGTAGCAGGTCAGAGCTCGTGCCTTGCCATCTCAGCAGCGACAGCTCCACTTTGCTCACAGCTTCTGTACTGATGTCACACCTGGCCTGTGGACACACTGTGCTGGTAGCAGGTCAGAGCTCGTGCCTTGCCATCTCAGCAGCGACAGCTCCACTTTGCTCACAGCTTCTGTACTGATGTCACACCTGGCCTGTGGACACACTGTGCTGGCAGCAGGTCAGAGCTTGTGCCTTGCCATCTCAGCAGCGTCAGCTCCACTGTGCTCACAGCTTCTGTACTGATACCCCTGGCACACCTGGCCTGTGGACACACTGTGCTAGTATTACTTTAAAACATAACCCCATGGGTTGATAGCTCTGCTGACTTGAATGAAAACACATGAACTGAGATAAAGTGCAATAAGCAACTAGGTTATGATTTTCCATACAAGATCCCAATTCAGTTTTGATGAGATATTCATTAATATTTTGCAAATCACTATCATGTTACCAATGCAATATTTCATGCACAAAATTTGTGATTTTTTCAAAAATCTAATAGCTATCACTAAGTTGTCAAGGGGGCTGCCATTTTGAATAACATAGCCAATGAGAATCGAGATAACAAGTTGGGGCCAAATTTGATATGTAACATGCATTTTGATTGGTCAAAATCACTATCTGCTCAATTCTGCTCTTGAAAAGGATCTTAAATGATCATTTAGGAAGAAATGTTCAAAAACATTACAAAAAAGCAATGATATGCATAGCTCAAAGGCCATTGATATATGTTTATTCACTTTTGATGGTTGTGAGATTTTGCAAGTATACAAATTCTGAATTGAAGGTCAATGTGTCAAGGTCAAAGGTCACATGACTAAGAAATTATAACGAGGCATAGCTATGACCTAAGACATTTCTGTATACCAAGTTTTAATTTCCTCTAATAAGTGGTTGCTAAGATATGCTCCGTACAAAATTTGTGACCTCGAGGTCACTGCACTAAGGTCATTGGTGACATCACTAAGATTTGAAGGAATCTGAACCTTCACCTCAATATCTACCTCTGTATAAAACTTGAAACATATATTACTGGTAGTTTTGGAGAAGATTTCTTTTAAACATAGTGTTGATACATAACAGATATTTAGTATTTCCAGTTCATTGTTCATGAGCTATGGCCTGCACAATAATACAAAGGTCAAAGTCACAGAATCAAGGTCAAGGGTCAAATCTGGATAAAATGTTTATGGTGTTTAAAAGAGTGTTGATATATAGCAGATATGAACTAGATTTCATTCACTTTTAATGCTTGAGATGTTGCATGTTCACAAATTTTGAATTCAAGGTCAATGTGTCAAGGTCAAAGGTCACATGACTAAGAAAGTATGACGAGGCACGGCTATGACCTAAGACATTCCTGTATACCAAGCTTTAATTCATTTTTGTAAGTGGTTGCTGAGATATGCTCCTTACAAAATTTGTGACATCAAGGTCACTGCACTAAGGGCAATGGTGACATCACTGAGAATTGAAGGTATCTAAATCTTCAACTCTCTATCTAGCTCTGTATAAAATAGTGTTGGTATATAAAAGATATGAAGTGCATTTAATTCACTTCTAATGGTTATGATGTGGCATGTTCACAAATTTTGAATTCAAGGTCAATGTGTCAAGGTCAAAGGTCACATGACTAAGAAAGTATGATGAGGCACGGCTATGACCTAAGACATTTCTGTATACCAAGTTTTAATTTCTTCTTATAAGTAGTTGCTGAGATATACTCCTTCCAAAATTTGTGACCTCAAGGTCACTGCATTAAGGTCAATGGTGACATCACTAAGATTTGAAGGAATCTGAATCTTCAACTCTCTATCTACCTCTGTATTAAATATGAAACAAATATTACTGGTAGTTTTGGAGGAGAAGATTTTTAAACATAGTGTTAGTATATAACAGATATGAAGTGTTTTTTTATTCACTTCTGATGGTTGTGATGTGGCATGTTCACAAATTTTGAATTCAAGGTCAATGTGTCAAGGTCAAAGGTCACATGACTAAAATTGTATGACGAGGCACAGCTTTAACATAAGACATACCTGTATACCAAGATTTAATTTCTTCTTGTAAGTGGTTGCTGAGATATGCTCCTTACAAAATTTGTGACATAAAGGTCACTGCACTAAAGTCAATGGTGACATCAATGAGAATTGAAGGAATCTAAATCTTCAACTCTCTATCTAGCTCTGTATAAAATAGTGTTGGTATATAAAAGATATGAAGTGCACTTAATTCACTTCTAATGGTTATAATGTGGCATGCTCACAAATTTTGAATTCAAGGTCATTGTGTCAAGGTCAAAGGTCACATGACTAAGAAAGTATGATGAGGCACGGCTATGACCTAAGACATTTCTGTATACCAAGTTTTAATTTCTTCTTATAAGTAGTTGCTGAGATATACTCCTTCCAAAATTTGTGACCTCAAGGTCACTGCATTAAGGTCAATGGTGACATCACTAAGATTTGAAGGAATCTGAATCTTCAACTCTCTATCTACCTCTGTATTAAATATGAAACAAATATTACTGGTAGTTTTGGAGGAGAAGATTTTTAAACACAATGTTAGAATATAACAGATATGAAGTGTTTTTTATTCACTTCTGATGGTTGTGATGTGGCATGTTCACAAATTTTGAATTCAAGGTCAATGTGTCAAGGTCAAAGGTCACATGACTAAAATTGTATGACGAGGCACAGCTTTAACATAAGACATACCTGTATACCAAGATTTAATTTCTTCTTGTAAGTGGTTGCTGAGATATGCTCCTTACAAAATTTGTGACATAAAGGTCACTGCACTAAAGTCAATGGTGACATCAATGAGAATTGAAGGAATCTAAATCTTCAACTCTCTATCTAGCTCTGTATAAAATAGTGTTGGTATATAAAAGATATGAAGTGCACTTAATTCACTTCTAATGGTTATAATGTGGCATGCTCACAAATTTTGAATTCAAGGTCATTGTGTCAAGGTCAAAGGTCACATGACTAAGAAAGTATGATGAGGCACGGCTATGACCTAAGACATTTCTGTATACCAAGTTTTAATTTCTTCTTATAAGTAGTTGCTGAGATATACTCCTTCCAAAATTTGTGACCTCAAGGTCACTGCATTAAGGTCAATGGTGACATCACTAAGATTTGAAGGAATCTGAATCTTCAACTCTCTATCTACCTCTGTATTAAATATGAAACAAATATTACTGGTAGTTTTGGAGGAGAAGATTTTTAAACACAATGTTAGAATATAACAGATATGAAGTGTTTTTTATTCACTTCTGATGGTTGTGATGTGGCATGTTCACAAATTTTGAATTCAAGGTCAATGTGTCAAGGTCAAAGGTCACATGACTAAAATTGTATGACAAGGCACAGCTTTAACATACGACATTTCTGCATACCAAGTTTTAATATCCTGTAATAAGTGGTTGCTGAGATATGCTCAGTAAAAAATTTGTAACCTCAAGGTCACTGCACTAAGGTCAATGGTGACATCACTAAGATTTGAAGGAATCTGAATCTTCAACTATATATCTACCTCTATATAAAATATGAAAGATGTAGTACTGGTAGTTTTGGAGAAGAAGATTTTTAAAGAAATGTTGACAGACGGACAGACAGACAGACAGACAGACAGATGGACAGACAGACGGACAGACATTTTCCCCCTCCTAAAGCTCTGCAAGCTAAAGTCTCAGCAGAGCTAAAAAACATAGACCAATGTGCTAATTATTGCCTTTTTGTCAAGTTTGTGAACATTTTCTGTAAATCATTTGTTTTCTCAAAAAGTCATTTAAGAATGGAAAAAAAGTGCCACCCTGAAAATACAACATGTATGCAGAAGTGCCGTTAAAAATAAAAGTGCCGCAAGGATTCCTAGTATGCATGGATGACTCAGAGAGAGGCTACGGGAATTCTGTGGATGCAGTGGGAATGCCATGGGAGGGCTATGCATTACTCTGCATTACAGCAGTAGTATTGCTTGTCATTCAGCCTTCTTACTACCTCTGCAGTCATTGCCCTGATCTCATTCAAAGTTTGGAATTCCCCTAGTCATAAATACTTGTCTTGCTTATGCCTCAGTCACATTTGCGCCGATTTCCGTAAAGTTGCCCGGCCGATGGGTATTTTTTACAAAATCGGTAGGCAGTTCAGATTGCCGTGCGGGCACCGGGAGATCATCGGCCACAATTGGGCATCTTTAAGACGTCGGCCGGGTCATCGGGAACTTTTAGCTGCCACATAAAAGTTGCCGGCGTTTCCCCGATGTCTTATCAGCAAATATCATCTTAAAGTGCACGGCAGGGTCCCGCAGGGACATCGGCAGATTATCTTTGGGCTGCCGGTGGCATCGTGCGGTGAAAATAGGATTATATTTATTTCATGTGTTCATAGACCATCGTCAGATGATCCCACGGGCTCCCTGCGATATATCATAGACGTCTTTAGGATGTCTTTCAGACGTCTGTCAAATGAGACAGACGTCTTTAGGATATCCTACAGACGTCTGTCAATGATCTAGACGTCTTTAAGATATCCTACAGACGTCTGTGCCATTCAGTCTTGCACGTGCCGTGCGGTGCCCTTTAATAATGTGACTACAGCTACGGTATCTCTCAGATTGTTGCCTATAAACTCCCCGGCGCCCGGCAGATTGTGAAGTCGGCCGATTCTTACTTCCCGGCCGGCGCCCGGTGCAAATGTGACTGAGGCATTACCAGAAAAAAAAAATCCAATTTGAATTGACCTACATGAGGTTTTTAACTTAGGATCTGGTGTCTGACCTATAAATTGACCAATCAGTTCAGCTGTCAGAACAAAACAGAACCTATTTCAGTAAGCATTTTACAGCCAGATTTTTATGAATACTGATGACTTGCAGTTGATTCTGTGAGCACCTTTATAGCTTTGGTGGCAGGGACTGATTTGATAACGAAGTCCTGCTATGATGGGAGGCCATACATGTGTACGGTGTATTTGGTTTATTTCACACTTGTAAACAATTTTCAGTTAGACATCATATGATGCTACTGAATTTTATCTAATATTCGACACACAACTGACTCTGAGCAGATGCAGTTTTGGGGTCACAGGTGTATGAATGAGAACTCATTTATTCACATGGGGAAGAACATATTTATATGTAAACATGGACTAATGGACTAATCTCCCGACCAACTAAATTGCTATGATTTATAAACCTGGTTACTTCATAGGCACAATGAGGAACTGGGATAAAAAGTTCACGATCAAAGTAGCTTGATTTTATCACACTGCAACCAGTTTAAGAATATCATAAAATGATGTCATAATGACCTCATTTAGTCAGAACAATGGATATGTTCATGTCCTTCCTGTCCATTACGAGTGATGACAGTCAACAGTTCTGTACACACATTAATTGTCCATGGTTCTGTTCAGCCTGTATCAGCACCATTGGCTGGGAAACAAGCCATATATATATACTTGAAAACAACAAAGTATTCTAAAACAAAAAATTTATTTCAGGATTAAACTTGAAATGAAGCATTGACAATACTGTCCTTGTCAGTTGCTCCTATTTCAGTTTTTGACCTATTAGCCATTTTTTACCAATTAGCCAATTAGCCATTGACCAATTAGAAATCTAATGAAATGATAACTTCTTCAAATCATAGAAGATGTATGCACTTGTAACATAAAATTCAACAAGAAAGTCTTTTTTTTTTAAAAAAGAATTTGTATACCGTTTCCTTTTTGAAAATGATATTTACAGTGACCGTGAAACTTGGACATTTTTAACATCTAGCATACCTTGCGGTACTAATTGCAATTGAGCTGAATGTTGTGTCTCACACCTCACCTTGTAATTCCACTGTGTTTCAAAACGTTTAAAAGTGTTTACTTGTTTTCATGGCATGGGTGATGTGCCGGCCAACATCTTTAATGAAGCCACATTAGATTTGTATTTTTTGGGTATGGTGGCACTACGAACCAAAAAGTACACAGAAATTGTGACGTTTACACATCAGCCCTCGTCGTCTCAGTATGCAGTATGTTATAATATAGTCTTTATTATCACATATATTTATTACTTCTTTAAGAGCTGTATACAAAAAATACACAATCCAAACAGAATATAGATGAAAATGTATTTGTCACTACTATTGTCAAGAATCAAATATTTTTATGCAATAGAGCTACCGTAGTTCTGCTGATGCAGCACACCAAAATATCACCAACACTTATCACAAAAATGACTCTGGACTATACAAATCTCTATCAGTGCTGAAAGAAGGGACATGAAATAAAAACCTAACTTGGGAGTCGATGGTGTGATTGATCAAAATGCAATTAGAGCCTTAGATCTTCCCGACACATTTCTGTATGTTACACCGATAGCACCAGACGGGGCTCTTTACACTAATCTTAATACTGATAGCATCAGACGGGGCTCTTTACACTAATCTTAACACTGATAGCATCAGACGAGGCTCTTGATACTAATCTTAACACTGATAGCATCAGACGGGGCTCTTGATACTAATCTTAATACCGATAGCATCAGACGGGGCTCTCTATACTAATCTTAACACTGATAGCATCAGACGGGGCTCTCTATACTAATCTTAACACTGATAGCATCAGACGGGGCTCTCTATACTAATCTTTACAAGGAGAGTATCAGACGGGGCTCTCTATACTAATCTTAATACCGATAGCATCAGGCGGGGCTCTCTATACTAATCTTTACATTGATAGCATCAGACGGGGCTCTCTATACTAATCTTTCCATGGAGAGTATCAGACGGGGCTCTCTATACTAATCTTTCCATGGAGAGTATCAGACGGGGCTCTCTATACTAATCTTTCCATGGAGAGTATCAGACGGGGCTCTCTATACTAATCTTTCCATGGAGAGTATCAGATGGGGCTCTCTATACTAATCTTTACATGGAGAGTATCAGACGGGGCTTTTTGTTTGTTTCTTTCTTTCAACATTATTTCAGTCATTTCGTGATGAGACCTACTTGTAGCAGATATAGTGCTGCCTCACTGAATTGTCATGTCGCAGGTCCTTGACATGACAACCCACCCGGTCACAGATTTAAAAGGACAACGGGTTAACCCTTTAGGCACGGGCCTCAGCTCATATGGGAAAATGTATCATGAGTTCAATCTCGGCACGGCCAGGGTCGGAACCCACCACCTTTGAATCACCACAGAGGAACTGGTGCTAATAAGCTGGCACTCTAACCAACTGCGCCACGGCCCGTGGTCTTACACTGATAGCATGAGACGGGGCTCTCTATACTAATCTTTACACACAGAGAAAGCTCAGGCAGGATGGCATTTATCACAAATGCTTTTGATAGGCCACAGTAATCTATATCAGCGAGAGAGGGCCGATATCTCAAACAATGAAACCTCAGTCTGTGTGGGCTGGGTAGGTCAGCAAACTGCAACTTCTGTGGAGGCGATATAGCTATAACCTAAGTCTAACAGTTGGCTACAATTTCAGCTTAGACGTGATAGCTATAACTGTAGTGTAGGTAGTTGGCTTTAAGTTCAGTAGTATAATTTCAGCTTAGATGTGATAGCTATAGTCTTAGTAAAGAAAGCTGGCTATAAATTCAGTGTATATAATAGCTATACCCTCAGTGTAAGTAGTTGGCTATAACTTCAGTGGAGGTGATATAGCTTTACTCTAAAATAAAGTGTGGCTATAACTGTATTATAGCTATAACATGACTATAACTTAAGTAATGACAAAATAGCTATACTCTGAAGTCAAGTAGTGTGGCTATAACTGTATTGTAGCTATAACCTGGCTATAATTTAAGTAATGACAATATAGCTATACTCAGAAGCCAAGTAGTATGGCTATAACTTTATTAAAGCTATAACCTGGCTATAATTTAGATAATGACAACATAGCTATACTCTGAAGCCAAGCAGTATGGCTATAACTTTATTGTAGCTATAACCTGGCTATAATTTAAGTAATGACAATATAGCTATACTCTGAAGCCAAGTAGTATGGCTATAACTTTATTATAGCTATAACCTGGCTATAATTTAGATAATGACAACATAGCTATACTCTGAAGTCAAGTTAAGTAATGACAATATAGCTATACTCAGAAGACAAGTAGTGTGGCTATAACTGTATTGTAGCTATAACCTGGCTATAATTTAAGTAATGAGAATATAGCTATATTCTGAAGCCAAGCAGTATGGCTATAACTTTATTAAAGCTATAACCTGGCTATAATTTAAGTAATGACAATATAGCTATACTCTGAAGCCAAGTAGTATGGCTATAACTTTATTATAGCTATAACCTGGCTATAATTTAAGTAATGACAATATAGCTATACTCTGAAGCCAAGTAGTATGGCTATAACTTTATTATAGCTATAACCTGGCTATAATTTAGATAATGACAACATAGCTATACTCTGAAGCCAAGCAGTATGGCTATAACTTTATTGTAGCTATAACCTGGCTATAATTTAAGTAATGACAATATAGCTATACTCTGAAGCCAAGTAGTATGGCTATAACTTTATTATAGCTATAACCTGGCTATAATTTAGATAATGACAACATAGCTATACTCTGAAGTCAAGTTAAGTAATGACAATATAGCTATACTCAGAAGACAAGTAGTGTGGCTATAACTGTATTGTAGCTATAACCTGGCTATAATTTAAGTAATGAGAATATAGCTATATTCTGAAGCCAAGCAGTATGGCTATAACATTATTGTAGCTATAACACCATAGAGCCATGTATTTATAAGATCTGAGTGTCTATGACTTCTGTAACCATAGTGACCATATTAAGCCTAGTGTGGGTGAATAACGTTTGCTTATATATTCCATTCACTTTTTCTTAATTAACCCCGTTCCCAATAAGATAACATTTATGAGTCATTTATGAACTATGTACCAGTCTTAAATAAGAGGAATTTTATTTCTAAAATGGGGAGTTTATGATGAAACGTTCGTCAGTATTCAAAGTGTAACGTGTCCATGTGTCTACTATTACTGGTGTTTAATATTCTAGTGAATATGAGTCTTTGCTTATGTGTAATCTGCTTTGTGTTACATTACAAAAATTACAGTGAGAAATGAGAAATATGATAAATAAACTTGAAATAAACTTTTTCAAGCTAGAATAAAAGTATACTTAAAAGTCTATTTATTAATGTAAAAGATACTCGAGATCTCAACCCCTCTCACATAGTACATATTTGCCAGTGGTCTGTTAAAGCCGCAAAAAAAAGGGTATGGTTCCGTTTGAGATGAATGTTGGCAACAAACCAAATCAACTTGCTTGTTTGACCCTGCCTGAGTGGGACTGCGTAACTTTGCTGACAAGGCTTCTGATTTGCCTGCAGTTCGTTTTACAGTGTCGGATGTCAATGTATTTGATTCTGAGCTGTACACACCATGGGATTAGTGTGCATGACAAACAAAACCCTGACGTCTTATGTTTGCCTGGGGGAGATGCTATGATGTATCAGTAGACCACAAATTACTCATTTGTTTCCTGTTTTGTGCATTAAAAGTTTGAAACTATTTACATAATACTATATATGCCTCACGTTTCAATGTATGTCTAACTGTATATGTTTATGTCAATGCCTAGCTTATGACCATAAAGCTAATGCCAAACTTGTTCAATCAAAGCTTTACAGAATCTGCTGTCTATGGAAAAATGTGCAACTGAAAAGTATTTTTTCAATGTATTTCACCCTGCCCCATCTATTAAAATGTGTCTTCAAATATTCCAGTAACCTACAATTCTCACTTCTTGAGTTTCAACGTTTTTGGATCACTAGGTGTCTCTTGAGTCATGTACAATGCATACTGGGATAGGTTTGTACAGAGAAATGTGTTAACCTAATATATCCTATACATATGGCCTAATACAACCAAGACACTGGTATTTAAATATGTATGGCTTGATAGACTCAAGAAAACAAAAATAAAAAGGTATGGCCTTACAAACAAAGAAACTAATTACTACATCAGTATGGCCTCAGATTAACATGACAAGTGATGAGGGATTAGATGAGAGAGATTTTACAGACTTCATCATGTAAATTAGCCTGTAATTATAAGGTGTTCCCGAATCTTGGTCTGGCAATTAGGAGAAGCATACATCCTGTATCAGGTTCACAGCAAATCACATCCATATTTCCAGGATACCCAAATAAATCTGATTCACTATTTCTGAGAAAAATACATTATTTCTCCCTATTTTGGGTTGAAGCTTTCTGATATGCAATAAGAGAAGTTTTCAAGTTTTGGTGCTCGGTTTAAGCTGTATATGTCAGAGGAATGGGGGTAGGTGAGAGAAGATATGCCTTACATTTCGGGGTCGCTGGCCAGGGTTACGAGCGCCGGAACTACTCGGGTTGATACCAGTGTTTCGTCCACTCCTTTGATTAATAACTGAAATGTGATACATATGAGCCTCATTAACACAAGTTTCTGCACTTCCAAAGGTTTGATATGCAAGTATCAGTGGTTGTCAACACTGGCCAATGCCTAATATGATGTAGTATTGTCAATGCTACACTCTTACATACATTTTGTTTGGGAATTGCTTTATGCAATTCTTTTCCTTTTTTTTAAATATATTTTTACATAATTTAAGGCAGAAATACATTATTATTTTTCTTGCCAACTCAATGATTATATCAATTTCTGTGTGATTTAAAATGATATCAATATTATGGTCTGCATAATTTGAAAACTTGAGAGAAAATGCTAAATTGGCACAAGGTTTCAAGGATAGCTTTAAGAAATGCCTGGTTTTGGGTTATTTTTTTAAATTCTAAAAAGTATAATAATTACCTCAAACATTTGAGCAGCAGCAGCCCTGACATGTGCTGAGGTGTGAACTACACCTTCCCAAAGAACTTGCAAAAGTAGGTCATGGTAGTCTGAGTTTCCACTGAAATAGGGAAAACAATTTCTATTATTGCAACATACGCTTCAGTAAGTTATATTATAGGACCCTGGATTATATCATAGGACCCTGGATTATATTATGGGATCTTGGATTATATTATAGGACCCTGGATTATATTATGGTAAATTGGATTATATTATAGGACCCTGGATTATATCATAGGAACCTGGATTTTATAATAGGACCCTGAATTATATCATAGGATCCTGAATTATATTATGGGACCCTGGATTTTGTTATCGGACCCTGGATTATATCATAGGAACCTAGAATTTAATTATAGGACCCTGGATTATTTTTAACTGCAGATCATATACCTCACTTACATTTCCCAAGCTGGGCCCATGCAAATTAAAGCCTCAACCTGATATGAGCCACAATTTAACAAAAACATGTTATTAGAATCTTATTGATCATTTTCTTTATTTTTGGAAAGTCACCTGACCATCAATGTCTTTATGGATGAGAATCTCAGATAAACAAAACATTAGCAGAAATAAAAAAGATAATTTGATAAATACATTGAAATGGTCAGCTATCATCAAGCATATACCATATTTCTCTGAGTCCATATCTTTTCATTCCATTCTTAGACTTTGCGATATTTATTTTGGTTTATTACATTTTATTCATTACTTTATTATTCTCATTATTATTTTTTTGTATGTTTTGTTTGTTTGCAGTATTATTTTCTAAAATTAATTAATCTCAGAAACATTTGCATCAAGATATTTGTGCTGACATTTTTTCACAATTTCCAGCAAAAACCATCTTATCCAATTTTCATGATAATCAAATAACACTTTCTCTCTCACAAGACTAAATTCTAAACTGAGTTCTGGGAATATGGATTTAATTGAACCATTATAAATAGCAGTTAGAAGGCGGCTATATATTGATCATCCCCACCTGAGTTCTGTGAACGCAGATTTTATGCTGTCCAGTGAGGCATGACACAGAGCTAAGGTGCACAACAGATCTTGTAGGAAACTCTTCAGCTGATTTGTATCCTCTTCCTGAATTCACATAAAATATATTATCTTTATTATAACATAATATAATATAATGATATATAATTATATTATATTATAACATAATATAATATAATGATATACAATTATATAAAATATCAATATTATTGTCATGTGGTACCTTTAGAATGCAGGTTATTCTTTGACTGGTCTCCAATTTGTCTTTTTAGATATGATCCCAGTCAAAGATAACTATTCTAGAAAAATATTTCTTTATATCTAAGAATCAAGAAAAAACAGTCCTGTTTGTCATAATATGTTCAGGTAAAAAAGAGTAACAATGGACATATTTGTAAAGAAAAACATCTTCATCAGTATTTCATGCTTAATGCTTTATTTTATATTATAACCTGGATTTTCAATGAAAATTTTGAAACCATATCTTTGTTATAGCTATAAATTGTCTGGTTAAAAAAATATAAATTGTCTGGAATCAAATCACACCTTTGCCTGGAACTGTTTGTTTTTACATTAAAAAAATAGGACAGGCCAGTGATAAGGAACAAAATCTTTTTCTTTGTGGCCTAATTATTATGAAGATATAATGAGAAGTTCTGACCTGGTTAAATGCAGAGAGTACGCCTGAGACATACACCGGTACAGTGCACTTTGTGAGTGCTGTGTTCCCCACTGGTACATTAGCATCTACAAAACACAACCAATACCTTACATAAAACAATCCATAGAATCATTAACACCTATATACATACAATAAATTATGAAATCATTCATACATCACAAACCTGAATTCAAAGATCTATTAATACTTTCCAGACAAAAAAATATAAAATCAACACTGAGGTTAAAACTCTTTGGCCAAATTTTGACATTCTTCTAGCAAAAAGAAAGGTTTGAATTAAACATAGGCATCAGAGATGCATCAACCCTCAGCCCTGGTAACTTATTGCACAACATTCGCTCCACACAATATTTGTGAAAAAAATGTCACTGCACCAAGGAAAATTAATGCAGGGGTTAAAAAAACCCATAAAATCTACTTCCTTTAATAGCTTATGTGTGTTAAGTATCATGAAACTGTCATAATTTACTCTAGAATTATTGAGATGATGGGCCGGTGACCTTGAAAAGCAGGTTAAGGTCACCGTCCATCAAACTCGTATGGAGTCTTTACCAGATGCTTACGTGTGTCAATTTTCATGAAGCTGGCATTACTTGTTCTTGAGTTATTGCAATGACGTGGATTTGACATAATTGTCCCTGTGACCTTGAAAAGTAGGTGTTCCATCAAGAGAAGTCTGAGGTCTTTAGCAGATGCTTATGTGTGTCAAGTCTCATAAAGCTGCCATCATTCGCTCTCGAGTTATAGCAATGATAGGGATTTCACATAATTGTCTCTGTGACCTTGAAATATTTGTCAAGGTCGTCGTCCATTGGTCTCATCTGAGGTTTTCATCAGATGCCTATGTGTGTCAAGTTTCATGAAGCTGTCATCATTTGTTCTTGAGTTATCGCGATGACAAGGATGATTTCCCATAATTGTCCCTGTGACCTTGAAAAGTAGGTGAAGGTCATGTTCCATAGAAAAAATTCTGAGGTCTTCACCAGATGCTTATGTGTGTCAAATATCATAAAGCTGCCATCATTTGTTCTTGAGTTATTGTGATTTCACATAATTGTCCCGGTTACCTTGAAAAGGAGGTGAAGGTTATCTTTCATAGAAAAAATTCTGAGGTCTTCACCAGATGCTTATGTGTGTCAAATCTCATAAAGCTGTCATCATTCGTTCTTGTGTTATTGCAATTCTTGGGATTTCACATAATTGTCCCTGTGACCTTGAAAAATAGGTCAAGGTCGCCGTCCATCGAACTTGTCCGAGGTTTTCACCAGATGCTTATGTGTGTCAAGTCTCATGAAGCTGCCATCATTTGTTCTCGAGTTATCGCGATGACATGGATGTTCGCTACAGACAGACATACATACATACCCACGCCAGGAGTACTGCAATACCCTCAGCCTGATTACATCAGGGGCTGAGGGTAAAAATCAACTTGTACCAATTCATGACAAAAACAAATGGGTAAAGGTCATCAGTTGATATGGGGGGGGGCAAATTATGGAAATCTCTGGCCTTAAGTTCAAAATTAATATTTATTGATAAGAGAGTATGCACTATGAAAAATTCATATTATTTCGTTAATATTGTAAATAGCATTGTTTTTTTTTTTATTTCAGCTAGCTTTTAATTAATATTATATGGTTGTCATGAAATAAATTGTACAATATTGTAGATGTAATACATTTTCAAACTGTAAAAAAATAACTGCCAAAACTAACTTTGTTATTATATTCTAGTTTCGCAAAATATTTCTAACAAGTCAAATTTTAATTAAATCAATGCCTACAACTTTATCATTACAAGTCAAGAAAGTCATAGCAAAGTTACTTTCTTTGCAGACAAACTAGACGTTAAAAAAACACACAGCTCATATTGAAGCTTTGGTCACCATAGTAAGGTGCTTGCCCTTTGTCAACAAGAAACAGGTAAAAACCATTTTTATCATATTACTGAGGAAGATGAAACTTGACTCTTATCAGCCATTACTAGTTTTGCACCTGATGAAATATAAAGTCACTTTTATCTAATTGAAGAGATATCTTGTTATATGATTATAAATGTATCCATCAGCCCCCTCATATACTAGATATAATCCAATCTTTCATCTATACAATAAGACATTACACTGAAGGGAGGATCCAAGATGTACAAACTGGACAAATAGAAACAAAATCAACTCTCTGGAAGAAAAAACTTCTAAAGATGAGATATTGCATATTTCTTTTAACATTGACACATTATCTGTGGACTTGATTTAAGATCTGCCACAAATAATAATAAAAAAATATTTATTATAGAAAAACATTGTCTTTTTTCTTTCAATGGTAAAGTGGTAGAATGGTGAATGAATTGTTTTGTGAATCTTTTCACCTGTCTGTCTTTTAAAGGTAAGAGGGCAAATCAGTTATAATGAACAACTAACTAGTCAATTAAAATCACCTCCTAACAATAATCATAACCGATACCCAAAATGATTTTACAGTTCTAAGTTTCACCTAATATCCCCTAATTGTCATAATTTCCAAATATCGGAAATGAAAGATCCAAGAAATGAAAAACCAAGAAATAGTTATCTAGTATTCCAATGCTTGAATGGTCAGTCATTTTCTTAGCCAAAAAAAATTAATATTACTCAAAAATTCATTTTCAGCACATGACACTGATTCCAAAATTAACCTAAAATCCATTAAACGTCTGGCTTATAATAGGTATTGTTATAATTGAGTGTCAATCAGCGGATAAACATTTTCAAAATATCATTAATCCTCACATGTTAAGACATCCGTATTACAATGGCTCACACCTTCAACAACATATGTTCTACCATGCCACCAGAAGATATATATGTCATCATGGAGATTATTGAATCCCCACAGCAGGATATCATGCAGACATGCTCACAATAGGATTCCCAGTAATATATGCAGAACAGTTTCCATGCAGCATCTTCTGTGGTACACCACGACTCACGATGCATGACACCTGCCTCCTAATTACCAATCACCTGCTTCTAAATGAACCATTATATCCAACCAGATGCAATCTGTCCTTGTCATATTTGTTTTTCTTTTGTCTTTTAAAGACATATAAATGAATAAAATATGACTGGAGATGTAGGCTTTGGCCTTTCGGGGCTCTTTAATTCCCGATTAAAAACTGTACATATTCCATATATATGGAATATATATATATATATATACATATGGAATATGTACAGTATATTATATATATATATATATATATATATATATATATATATATATATATATATATATATATATATATATATATATATTTAATCAAAAATGTATATTTTTTAATCCAGATATATATTGTGGAACAATAATTTATGCCTGAATTCATTTCAGGAAGGATAAAGACTGGCCAGCAATGACTTTTATCACTCATTGATAGATAATAAAAAATGGCTGTTTGGGTAATTATGGCGTGCAAGTTCAGCCTTTGGGCTATGCTGATCATTGCTTTTGGAATGCTGTAAACATTTTCAGGAAATGCCTGCAAATTGCTTAATAAATGAACATTTAAATCTTTCCCCAGACTTCAGCAAATGATAAGTGCACCCAATCAAAATGCATGTTACATACTGAATTTGTTATCTCGATTCTTATTGGTTGATATTTGTCATGTTATTTAAAATAAGAGCCTCCTTAATGAAAACTGGCAGATTTTTTTTTATCAAAAAAAAAACAAAATGGAAAAAAAATTGAACCTATTAGAAAATAGATAAAATTGGTCCCCTGAGAATCACCATTTTACCTACTGAGAGGTTAGAACTCAGACAATAACAAAATGGAAAGTGTCAAAGTTTATGGACAGACAGAACTTTCTCCCCCTCACTGCAGAAGTTATGCTATGCAAAACTAAAAAATATCCACAATGTGCTATTTATACTAAAAGTGACTCTTAAAAAATGTATAACAGTTAACTTTTGCAATTCAAAATATCTTATTTATGAGCTTAATTTTTCAACATTTTTACCAAAGGATTCTTAGAGTTACCATGCATGGGAAACTTACTCATAATATTTTCTAGGATATTTCTATTCTTGGTAGTTTTTTCTCAATGGTATAAAAAACCAGATATAAAAAAAACAATTTTTTTTACAAAAATAATATGTTGTGTTCAGAACATATTGATAAACAATTAAGGCATTTTTTTATGATGTACTATTGATACTGTGGAAATCTCATCCTTCTATATTTATAATTGTATTATATAAGCTTTGTAGTCATTGAAAAACGTTTATGTGCATATCAACTTGAAGGGCTTGTAGGAATAGCCTTCTCAACTAACAATATTCAAAATTTCACTATAAGATTCCTAAAAACCTACTTTTTTTATGAAATTATGATTTTTTTTTCTAAAACTAAAAACTCAAAATTTGGCTAAAAATTTGGCGGGAACACACATTGCTTCAAAGGGAAACTATACTATAGTTCCAAACAATGGGTTGCTATGGCACCATGTGCACAATCGACGACGTCACAACAGTACTTTTTTACAGAGGCATGACTATTTAATGAAAAAAGGAGTTTGTCCCTGATACCTATACCATTCATCAAAATGAATCATTTAACCAACTAGTCATAAAACAATGTCTGTTCCATCGACCATTGTCAGTGACTATTCTCTAAAAACTTTTTTTCAAAGTGTTCACTGAGGTGTGACTGATTACTGAAGCATGTATTTCATCACTGATACCAGTACACTTGTAAAATGCATAAAAATTACAACTCAAGTTAATGTCAATGTTTTTTTTTATATAAAAGTGTTCATTGATACATGACTTTACTCGAGCATGAATTTTTCAACAAGCCCCTGTGGTGAACATTATGATACACATTTCCACCAAGTTTCAAGCTTGGGTGTTATATAATTGCCAAAATGAAAGACACATCACAATTTTTTCTCTGTAAAATGTTTAAGGGCTCACTGAAGTATGAATGTTCACTGAAGCCTGACTTTCATATGAATAACTAATACTTCTCTTCAAGATGCATAATCACATCAATAATGATAGTTCTACCTATAATAGCCACTGAATATGACTCTAAATGTTGACAGATGGACAGAGAGACGGACTGACAGAAAATGACTTTTTAGTCTCTCCAGCAGCTATTGCAAGCGAGACAAAAACTTATGATTGTGCAGAGGATCCTTTAATAGTGTAGGCGTCTGAAATTTATTAAATGAGAATCCACCAAAAAATGGCGCCAATCTTGGAGGGTGCTTCTGGTTATAAGCTTAAAGGGATTAAGCACCGATTTTGACAATCTGGGAGTGCAACTGCTGTGTCTCATAGCAACATATATTATTACTCTATTATAATTTCAATCTGTCATAATGTTCACATGTTGCTTAAGCTTTCAAAGACACCAAATTGTAGAATCAATGCTTTATACCTTTAACTTCAATATCATGTTCAAATATCCCCTAAGAATTCTCCTTGGCCTCATGATTTTTCTTTTCTTTTTATTTTTTTTCTTTTTACTCTGAACTTACCAATAGCTCATAAAGAACTTTATAAAATGCTCAGACTTCAAACTATCTCCTGTTATGAGAGAAATACTGGTTGAAATGAGGAGACACTATCACTGAGTATTTGTCACTTTATTTCGTACATTTCTACTTTCACACCCTTCTCATTTCACACCCTTCTAATTTCACACCCTTCTAATTTCATGCATTTATTTTCTGCATTCACGACATCCAATATTACGCAGACATGTCATGCTTATTTGTTAATTATGTCAATTATCAATACACATCCACTGACATTAATATTTTGTTTAACTTTATACTTTTGCATTCTTTCTGTTTTTGTTATTTTCCATTTGCTCTTACCAATCAATGGAAAATTTCACTGCAATCAAATTTATATGATACAACTCTCCAAGGCTTAAATATGGACCGTATTTCCTTTCATATCACGATGCTATTTGCTATCTTATCTTATCTTATCATCATGCTGTATATTTTCCTTCCATCATTCCCCATTTCTAGAAATGAATCACATTTCTTCGAATATGCATACTCACCAATTGGTTTTAAATTTCCTGCAGGAAATTGCAAAATATTTAGCAGAGCACATGCTGACAACTTAAATTCTCTTCATTTTAAATTTTACAAGCTTTAAACTATGAAAAATGTTTGCATTCGTGTTTGATCATTTAGATTTGCTCTCTCTGTCATTGAATTCAGCTAATTTCCAATTAAACATTCACTTTCCTATTGGTTGAAAAAAAAAAGAAGATGAAAAATCCAATGCAAAATTTCCACAGACAATATTTCACCAGATGGCAGCACAAAGCAGAGTCATACTAATCATACTGACCTTGCTGATCTTCTGGGACATTCAGCACTGCGTGGAACTTGGGTTTCACCTGATTAAAACAGATTAAAACACATTAAATGGTATGGTCAACAGAGTCCTTGCCAAATACTATGTTCATCAACACAATAGTCTCTCAGTTATTGCCAGATTTCAATATATCGTTTGAAAACTTGCTTGCAATAAGCTCACCAATCAAATAAAGGAAAAAAATAGAAAATGATGGAAATAGTTTAAAATTACTTCAGAGGTTGCTGATCCTGACCAAAAATTGTTTGCTAAGGGAAAGAGTGCAACAGGACAACTCCAATTTCTAACAGTGAGTCTGTTCTTGCATCAAAATACACTGGAATGCAGGGCCAGTTAGAAAAAATAAATCATGAATCATCTCAAACCAAATTTGGTTGAAAATCTACACCAGGTTATATAAAAATGCCATTTAAAATGATATTTTTCTGATTGAAACTAAACAAACTCCTGATTGGTTGTGTTATACTGATGTGACCCTTTCATGCCACCATATTATTGATATCTAGGTCAGAAGGTCAAGAATTTCACAACATTTGCAAGATAAGTATTGCTGATGAAGAAGGAATTAAAACTGTCCTTTATGACCAGACCATGATAAATATTCTTGCAACATCATTAAAAGCTGTTTTCTTCACTCTCTTTATTTCTGTGATATATCTATGTTGACAACATATAAATAATTATTAAATCTTTCTTGCTGCAGCACTGAGAGTTCTATATATAACTTATTGGAAGGTTTGTCATCTCCAAATAAGGAAACCATCACTTTTCTGAGCAGTTAAATAAACTTGAAGCTTACATGGGCATTCAAAACAGGGTGATTAATCAATATTAGAATTCCTCACTAAAAATAAATATGCTTTGAAAAAATACTAAAAATGATTTTTTGTGCGTGCATGTTTTCTGGAAGGAGAGAATCTTTTGCGAGACCACTAAATGACGTCTGTTAGCAATAATGAGGTCACACTCATTTTGAGAAGCTTTTGTTCTCATTACTGCTAAAGCTTTTGTCCAGTCCATTAAAATGTCGGAGACTTTTAAAAAACTAAATAATGAGAACAGGCATTTCTAAAGATATCCCATCCATCTACAGAGCCCTGTGAAGTGGAAAGTAAGGCCAACGATATGCAGGCCAGTTTAAGCTTTTCAATTGGTGGTGAGTATTGACGAATGTCATGTCAAAAAAGATTTTTTACATAGCACTGTGACCTTGAAATTACAGTCAAGGTCACCCATAAGTGAAACCATTTGAGATATTTATAAAAAAAAATGTCAACTCAGCTAGTTGATTGATTCTCTGATTTAGTAATGGCATGATATAGTATCCAAAAGACTTTGCACAAGCAATCCGTCGTACGGCCATCCACACTGAGTGGCTATAAGATCCTCAGCCTCATCAGTGGCAGAGGATAAAAGATAATGATAAAATAAATATGCGAATAATTTATGATTCTTTTTTGTTCTTTATGTAAGATTTGTGCTTCAAATGATATTTGAAATTCTGCATCAAATAAAAAAAGTGACATAACAGACCAACAGATGAATATCTCTCCATCTGGGCTTGTTATCAGCACCAATTATGGCGAGAACGAGCAGATAAAATCAGGTTACAAGACTATGACATGTTAGAAAGAGGTCAGTCTTACCTTGGTCATTGTGAATGTCCGGCCAAATGTTCGGCAGAGATTATAAAAGAGTTGAGCTAGACAGTGGACATAGGACTGCGAGGCCACATCCAACACATTCAGGATTACTAGAAGCTGGGGAATTCTTAAAACATAAAACATAAATCTGCATTCAGGAAATGTCTGTGAGGAATGTTATCTGATGAATAAAATAATGTAAATCTTTGCTTAGTAATAAGCAAATATGCATTGGTTGGCTTATTATTTTCATAAACATTATAATTATTAATGTTTAAGAGGTAAAATTCACCAATATTTCACACAGATCATAACAAGCTATCACAATTTTTTTTTTTTTAAACATGGAATTAAAATAAGTAATTATTGAATTAAAAAAAGCATCGGAATTAATGTTCCATTCTCCTGTGAATAAACTATAAGCAGCAGCAGAATGAGCAGAAAGTAAACTCACAAGTCGCCTGCGACCCACATGTACGCCTCCCAGGGTTCGTACCACTCCTCCCCTATATAGGCCTCGTACAGATGAACGAACGCTGCCAATCTCTCAGCACTACCCATGATCACACTCAGGTTGCTCAGCTCAGACGCAGGCTTGGGAAACCGAGATAAAACTGAAACACACACGCCATTTACAACTTGTATTCAAATTTCCTTCTAAAATTCATTTTAGGTGTGTGCATATCTCGTTATAATTGGGATTTTTTTTCATTGTCAATGTGTTAAGTAATTTGTTGAGTCACCTAAATGTACATTATAAAGCATCAAGGCAAAATCATATTTACTTACTATATTTGCTTACTAGATAACTAAATACAGGCCAACCAAGTATCAGCCATAAATAATATTAACATCATGTGATTTTACTACCTGTGAATGTGCCACACCACATATTGTATTGTTATCTTGTATAACACAAATTTGGTAATATGATATGAATTCAAAATTGATAGTTTTTAAAAAAAATAGAATCTCCTTTTAACATATATCCCTGAGTGATGGACTGTGTTTTTTCTCTTACCATTAATGGTGTTTACATCTTCTACAGAGTTGACTTTGTCTTGGAATGGCGCAGAGTTCAGTACAGAGGCAAATAACAGAGGGATGAGCTCCGTTATCGTCTTCACATATAAACTGAACTTGTTCCGATCTAGCGGCAGGTTAGAAGCATTGGTTGGCTGTGACGCCTGTGCAGTCTGTAACATATAACATGCACCATAAAAAATAACATCACAATACAAAGATAAATTACTGTCAATAATACCCCAGATAACCAAACAAACTATCAATGCTTTTACAAATATATATTTTCAGTTCATTCAGAGTGAAATTGGTAACATTTCCCACTCAAAAACTATAAAGTCCAATATAAAATATATTATTATAATTTCATCTAATATGACACTGGCATTAAATCAGTGTTGCACATTTTAAAATAAAATTCTGCAAGACTTTAAAAAACATACTGTGCATAATGGAATATATGTAAGTGGCTGACTCACTTTGACTAGTTGCTCCATATCTTTGACAAAGGACTGGATGAGGTTGGTTTCGAGGACCCCGAGTTCTGATGCCCACATTCCGAATGCTGGGAGGAAGACCTGCTGAGCTGCGGCTATCACCCGCTCAGACCCGTCGCCCAGTGAGATCCGCAATAACTCAGCTCCCTAAAGGAATAAATCTATGGTTTTAACCTACCCATCCTTGGTTATGAATGTAGATTTGATTGTTTACATCTAATTTATATCTAACTCGACGATGATGGGTCCATGCTGGTTAAAAACTATTGGATCAACATCTTAAAACTGGTTCTTTTATTCAAATACAATTCTTAATAGACGTCAAATTCAGAAAAAAATCATTTCTGTAAACCAGTTCCATATCTGACCACATAGAATATAGGATTCCTAGGATATAGGATTCCTAGGATATAGGATTCTAGGATATAGGATTCCTAGGATATAGGATACCTAGGATATAGGATTCTAGGATATAGAATTCATAGGACATAAGATTCATAGGATATAGGATACATAGGACATAGGATCCAAAGGATATAGGATTCATAGGATATAGGATTCCTAGGATATAGGATTCATAGGATATAGGATACATAGGATATAGGATTCTAGGATATAGGATACATAGGATATAGGATTCCTAGGATATAGGATTCTAGGATATAGGATTCTAGGATATAGGATACATAGGATATAGGATTCATAGGATATGGGATTAATAGGATATGGGATTCATAGGATATAGGACTCTAGGATATAGGATACATAGGATTCATAGGATATGGGATTCATAGGATATGGGATTCATAGGATATAGGATTCATAGGATATAGGATTCTAGGATATAGGATACATAGGATATAGGATTCATAGGATATAGGATTCTAGGATATAGGATTCTAGGATATAGGATTCTAGGATATAGGATACATAGGATATAGGATTCATAGGATATGGGAAACATAGGATATAGGATTCATAGGATATGGGATTCATAGGATATAGGACTCTAGGATATAGGATACATAGGATATAGGAATCATAGGATATGGGATTCATAGGATATGGGATTCATAAGATATAGGATTCATAGGATATAGGATTCATAGGATATAGGATTCTAGGATATAGGATTCTAGGATATAGGATTCATAGGATATAGGATTCTAGGATATAGGATTCATAGGATATAGGATTCATAGGATATAGGATTCTAGGATATAGGATTCTAGGATATAGGATACATAGGATATAGGATTCATAGGATATGGGATTCATAGGATATGGGATTCATAGGATATAGGATTCATAGGATATGGGATTCATAGGATATAGGATTCATAGGATATAGGATTCATAGGATATAGGATTCATAGGATATGGGATTCATAGGATATGGGATTCATAGGATATAGAATTCCTAGGATATAGGATTCATAGGATATAGAATTCCTAGGATATAGGATTCCTAGGATATAGGATTCTAGGATATAGGATACATAGGATATAGGATTCATAGGATATAGGATACATAGGATATAGGATTCATAGGATATGAGATTCATAGGATATAGGATTCATAGGATATGAGATTCATAGGATATGGGATTCATAGGATATAGGATTCATAGGATATAGGATTCATAGGATATGGGATTCATAGGATATGGGATTCATAGGATATAGGATCCAAAGGATATAGGATTCATAGGATATAGGATTCATAGGATATAGGATTCATAGGATATGGGATACATAGGACATAAGATCCAAAGGATATCAGATTCATAGGATATAGGATACATAGGACATAGGATTCATAGGATATGGGATTAATAGGATATAGGATTCATAGGATATGGGATTCATAGGATATAGGATTCTAGGATATAGGATACATAGGATATAGGATTCATAGGATATGGGATTCATAGGATATGGGATTCATAGGATATGGGATTCATAGGATATGGGATTCATAGGATATGGGATTCATAGGATATAGGATTCATAGGATATAGAATTCATAGGATATAGGATTCATAGGATATGGGATTCATAAGATATAGGATTCATAGGATATAGGATACATAGGATATAGGATTCATAGGATATAGGATTCATAGGATATGGGATTCATAGGATATAGGATTCATAGGATATAGGATACATAATAATAATAAATAATAATAATAAGTATTTGTATTGCGCATACTACAAGTAGCCTTGCTCGTAGCGCTAATAAATAGGATATAGGATTCATAGGATATAGGATTCATAGGATATAGGATTCATAGGATATAGGATCAATAGGATATAGGAATCATAGGATATAGGATTCATAGGATATAGGATTCATAGGATATAGGATTCATAGGATATAGGAATCTAGGATATAGGATTCATAGGATATGGGATACATAGGATATAGGATCCATAGGAAATAGGATTCATAGGATATAGGATTCATAGGATATAGGATCAATAGGATATAGGAATCATAGGATATATGATTCATAGGATATAGGATTTATGTTGTGGCTTAAGAAAGTCTCAATAAATTGAGAGGAAGCAGATTGCATCCAAATATTTTATATAATGAGTAATTGAGTAGATACAATTTTTATAAACCCATAACCAGTGCATTTATATAAAACATTTGCAAGTACACTTCAAACTTTTACCTTGAGAGAGCAGAGCATTGCAATTAAATAAATTAAATTAAGCCAAGAGCTTGATTTTTATAAGTCAAAGGTGAAGATAGTAAATGGTATTAACCTGAGAATATTTATCTTTCTCGTCAATGAAGCCCATGAGAAGGCCGAGACTTTTCACGACAGATTCACGGACTTCTTCCGTTTTATCCTCCTGTAACATCTGGTTTAGCATGGACAGCACCAATGAACTACGGATCTCATTCTGAAAAGAAACCACATATCATATCACATATCATATCCAAAACTTCCTACATTTCTTTATTGTTTCCTCTAATATGTTCAATCCACAAGCTGGTTTTGCAATCAAAATATAATCCATACACTGAAAATGCAGATTACAGCATAGTAAATAAAAAAAAAGAAGTAAACCTGACATTTATATACCGCTGATTCCAGACAATGTCTGCTCATAGTTATAATATTTATTATTATTATTATAGTTACTGGCCAGGATTCGAACTGGGAATCCCTGGACCTCAAGGCAGATACTCTACTAATTGAGCTATTTCGGCCAGTAAATAGTGGCATACCTGATATCATAAATGATTTTGTAATACAAAGCAAAATATATCTCATGGAACATTTTGTAACATTTTGCCACAATATAAAGCATATTTTCAGCACAAATTCATAAGAATTATGGAGGAATTGAGCAATAATCTGTTTAAAGATATGAATATTTTTGATCAAGAGTCATGGATAACTTTGAAGGAGTTGGCTTTACTGTCTGAGATCACTCTGCATTATCATGGCAACCAGATGTCACGATTATAAGATAATTCAAGAGATAACATATGACAATACAGGTGCATAAATGTTTGTAAACAGGAAAAAAACTAAGAAATTTAAAGTATGAATGCCATTATTGAGACCATACTTATTTATCCCGGACAATTATCCAGTATGCAAAATATCATGATAATATGGTATATGAAGTGAAAAAAAAACAGATAAAAAAACCGATTGAAAGAAAAAGTCAAGTGAAAAAACAGATTTACGATTTTTGTGGAAATATATTAAAAGACTCTAACTTGGAATGACACAGTGATCATTATACCTCAGATTATTTACCCGTATACAATATACAGACTTTATTTGTACTTACAGGGAGATATGGAGCCAGGGCTCCGCATGCCTCTGCTACCAGTAACCGCCTCTCTGGGTACTTGTGAGTGATCTGCAAAGAAACAGCAAAATACCAGGTCAATGGAGGCCATTGTTTCTGGACACTCTGGCATGTTGGAGATTGTGTGATCCAGTGGCAACAGCAAGAAACCTAGCATGATTAAACGGGGTCAAAGAGTCGCCATATAAACATATGCTAACTGTCTTTAGAGTCTTCAGCTCATATCTAAATAAAATTTCTTCACACTGCACTCTTAAAATAATATCAAATATTAAATAGCAATACATTTAGTACAATCTATATACGATCTAAGAAATTGTCAAATACATTTTCTTTCATCTTTTAAGTAACATACCTCTTCCCAACACTGAGGTAGGAGTTCGGATTCTACCCGCGTCGGCCCGACGTGTTGAGCAAAGGCGACGCAGCCGGTGAGAATCATCTGTCTTTGGTCTACATCAGGACGTTTAATGAGGTTGAATAAGCTGTTGAGGAGATGGTCCCTCTGGTCAGGGTCTGGGTGCAGTGTGGCTGTACTCAGCAGCAAGGGAATCAACTCCTGATAATATAAACATCACATCACATTAACACCAGATCTACATTCTACCTTCAGTCTGTGCTATTTTTGGCCAGTGGTTTTAAAATTGTGTAGATCTAACCAGATTTAAGTCAATACTTTCACTGATTTATGTAATGGCAAAATAGGAACAGTGGATTTGAACAGTCCACTCTATTTTGACAATGATCAATATAATGTCTAGTACCTACCTCACGTTTGGCAAGTATAACATTAGGCACCACATGGGGTCTAGTACCTACCTCATGTTTGGCAAGTATAACATTAGGCACCACATGGGTTCTAGCACCTACCTCACGTTTGGCAAGTATAACATTAGGCACCACATGGGGTCGAGCACCTACCTCACGTTTGGCAAGTATAACATTAGGCACCACATGGAATCGAGTACCTACCTCACATTTGGCAAGTATAACATTAAGCACCACATGGGGTCTAGTACCTATCTCATGTTTGGCAAGTATAACATTAAGCACCACATGGGTTCTAGTACCTACCTAACGTTTGGCAAGTATAACATTAGGCACCACATGGCGTCTAGTACCTACCGGTACCTCACGTTTGGCAAGTATAACATTAGGCACCACATGGGGTCTATTACCTACCTCACGTTTGACAAGTATTACATTAGGCACCACATGGGGTCTAGCACCTATCTCACGTTTGGCAAGTATAACATTAGGCACCACATGGAATCGAGTACCTACCTCACGTTTGGCAAGTATAACATTAGGCACCACGTGGGGTATAGTACCTACCTCACGTTTAGCAAGTATAACATTAAGCACCACATGGGGTCGAGTACCTATCTCACGTTTGGCAAGTATAACATTAAGCACCACATGGGGTCTAGTACCTATCTCACGTTTGGAAAGTATAACATTAGGCACCACATGGGTTCTAGTACCTACCTCATGTTTGGCAAGTATAACATTAGGCACCACATTGGGTTCTAGCACCTACCTCATGTTTGGCAAGTATAACATTAGGTACCATATGGGGTCTTGTACCTACCTCACGTTTGGCAAGTATAACATTAGGCACCACGTGGGGTCTAGTACCTACCTCACATTTGCCAAGTATAACATTAGGCACCACATGGGGTCGAGCACCTACCTCACGTTTGGCAAGTATAACATTAGGCACCACACGAGGTCTAGCACCTACCTCACGTTTGGCAAGTATAACATTAGGTACCATATGGGGTCTAGTACCTACCTCATGTTTGGCAAGTATAACATTAGGCACCACATGGGGTCTAGTACCTACCTCATGTTTGGCAAGTATAACATTAGGTACCATATGGGGTCTAGTACCTACCTCACGTTTGGCAAGTATAACATTAGGCACCACATGGGGTCTAGTACCTACCTCATGTTTGGCAAGTATAACATTAGGCACCACATGGGGTCGAGCACCTACCTCACGTTTGGCAAGTATAACATTAGGCACCACATGGGGTCTAGTACCTACCTCATGTTTGGCAAGTATAACATTAGGTACCATATGGGGTCTAGTACCTACCTCACGTTTGGCAAGTATAACATTAGGCACCACATTGGGTTCTAGCACCTACCTCACGTTTGGCAAGTATAACATTAGGCACCACATGGGGTCTAGTACCTACCTAACGTTTGGCAAGTATAACATTAGGCACCACATGGGGTCTAGTACCTATCTCACGTTTGGCAAGTATAACATTAGGCACCACATGGGTTCTAGTACCTACCTCATGTTTGGCAAGTATAACATTAGGCACCACATTGGGTTCTAGCACCTACCTCATGTTTGGCAAGTATAACATTAGGTACCATATGGGGTCTAGTACCTACCTCACGTTTGGCAAGTATAACATTAGGCACCACATGGGGCAGACATCTGGCTAGCATAAGCACCACATCATTGGGAGAATCTGTTATTCTTGAGACCTGTGAAATATGAATGTATCCAACTATAAATTCTCTTCACACAAAAGACAGGTAAGAGTCCTAACTATTTATTACTAAAATTGGCTCTTATAAATTATTTGAAAATCTGGCTTGAAATTATAGATTGGCAAGAATTTGCATAAAATGGAAAAAGTTTAAGAGTTAGATTCTTTAAATTCAATCTGATTTTCTTGACATTGTGTTTGTTAATTTCAACATTGAAAACTTATGGAGTATGAAAATAAGCTACAAAATCTAATTTTTAACTGTTTAGCAAATTGAAGAACAATTTGATTTGTATTTGACTTTGGTTCTGAAATATTTTTTTTGTGAACTCTGACCTCTGACACTATCCTGTTGTCCTGTGCCACATGGAAGGCAATGTTCAGTAATGCTTTGTGGAATGGGTCAGATATTTGTCTGCAACAATCAAATCATACATTCCTTTATGAATACCTTGATTACATTCTGAATACATTCAGATGAGGTGAGTTCACATTTCTGCAAATTCATAATTATTTTTTTTTTAAGTCATGGTCCTATGTCTTACTTTCTTAACTCAGAATATCTGATTAATCTTGACATCTTTTTACCAATGGCTGAAAACTTTGAAAAAAATGAAGTTACATAATCTGGAACTATTTATCACCAGTAAAATATTATATTTCTTAATGAACATGAGTGAACAAACCTTTGGGCAGACTGCCACTTTTCAGAATCTTCTCCAATGGTGAAGTCTGGACTATGCATTTGTGTGCCTGGCTCTACTGCCATAGAATCTACATTTGTATCACTCTCTGATTTATCACTGTCTATCACTGCATTGTCCTTCTCTCTGCCATCCACTGTTTCCATGGCAACCGGGACAATGGTACCATCTTTATTACTGTCAGACCCAGATTCCCCTTTTGATTCTTCCGAGTCCAGCGACATTGTCCCGTTGAAGGTTGCATTGTTCTGCAAAGCTCGGTTTAAATGGATTTCTTTGTTTTCTTTCTTGGATGGAGTACATACTGGACTCACAGCCGGAGTGGACGACCTCATCAGCTTGTTTGCCTCCACATCCCTGCAGCCAAAAGCAGCGAAAAAGTCAAAATTAAACTTCATCAGAATTTCACTATGTCAATGGTAATCTACTTTCAGCATCATATTAATTTGATATTTGAATAGTTAAAAATAATCCATGATTTGACACATGATATTTGATGCACAATTTTTAACCTGATTATAATTTTTTTAGTGGCTTCACTGATTGGCCAAAAAAATCCAAGTGATAATACAATTTGATTATGTGATAACATTACATCTATCCTACCACTGTTTTGTTCCATGCAGTGATTCACGATGTATGAAGCCAGATATAGGGCACGGTCTCACCTCTCACCTTGTTTTGCTCACTCCCCATACTCAACAGGGAGTGAGTCATGATCAAAATTCTGAGATGAATTTCTTCCACAACTTACACTCATCGGTCTGAGAAATGTATGAAAACCCCCGGAAAAGTATTTATTATCGCGGCATGACTGCACTGATATTTAGGGCTTGTACCATATACCATCCATCAAAGTCACATCTAAGTTTTTTTACACAAAATGTTGAAATGCTTAATGAGGTGTGACTGCTCAGTGAAGCTTGACATTTATCTGGGTCAGTGATTTTGCTCTTTGAGATGTATGATCACTCCAAAAAGTTATAGTTTATCTGTCATAGCCACTAAATGTTGCCAGACAGCTCTGAATGTTGACAGTCGGACAGAGACAGACTGTCGAACAGATGAAAAGATGGATGGACTGTAAATGATCCTTCAGTGGGACACATAAATGAGACAATACAGATATGTGGATACATAGAGATTACATTTGCCAGATTCAGAATAGATGAAGATATACATTGTTTTCCCATAACAATACATAGTGTGCTCCTCAGCGTGATATATATAGATTGCATTCAGATATTCCCAGAATGAGACATAGATTGTGATCCCCAGAATGATGCACAGATTACACTTCCCAGATTCATACACAGATAGCATTGCTTAGGATGATTATATTGCATTCCCGGAATGATACAGGTTACATTCCCGGAATGATACAGGTTACATTCCCGGAATGATACAGGTTACATTCCCAGAATGATACAGGTTACATTCCCAGAATGATACAGGTTACATTCCCAGAATGATACAGGTTACATTCCCGGAATGATACAGGTTACATTCCCAGAATGATACAGGTTACATTCCCAGAATGATACAGGTTACATTCCCAGAATGATACAGGTTACATTCCCAGAATGATACAGGTTACATTCCCAGAATGATACAGGTTACATTCCCAGAATGATACAGGTTACATTCCCGGAATGATACAGGTTACATTCCCAGAATGATACAGGTTACATTCCCAGAATGATACAGGTTACATTCCCAGAATGATACAGGTTACATTCCCAGAATGATACAGGTTACATTCCCAGAATGATACAGGTTACATTCCCAGAATGATACAGGTTACATTCCCAGAATGATACAGGTTACATTCCCAGAATGATACAGGTTACATTCCCAGAATGATACAGGTTACATTCCCAGAATGATACAGGTTACATTCCCAGAATGGTACAGGTTACATTCCCAGAATGATACAGGTTACATTCCCAGAATGATACAGGTTACATTCCCAGAATGATACACAGAATATATTCAAATAACACACACACTGCCTTCTCAGAATGACACATACACTGCCTTCTCAGAACGACATTGCTTTCTCCAGAATGACACATTCGGTCAAGAAATTCTTAGTCAAATTCCTCATAGTCACCAAAATGTAACATAGAATGTAGAATGGAAACTGTTTGAAAATAATTTGCATCTTATCTTGAACAACGTGAGGTTAGTCACTCTGCTACTATTACATTACACAATTTGTTATCAGTTATTTGTTTAATCAAACCAAAGTCCTTTATTTTTTATTAATCTGATATGGTTCCATTTGTTCACATGCAATTAATAAAAACAAAAATAAAAAAAACATGTTGGGAAAAGAGTCCCAAACAAGTAAGCATGGAGTTTAAAGTTGATATAAATGAAAAGTCAAGTTTGGCCTTAATTTAATCATTAGGTACTTGTAAAATCATTTTCATGATTCTATTTGGTTATCCTTCTACTACTTGAGATATTTTGCTTTCAGATAAAAAGAATAGAGTGCAAAGGTTAGCAAAAAGAAAATCAGCGATAAAATAAAAAATGTTATCCTGCATTCTGAAATGCACTGACCATTTTGGTTATTTTTTCATAAGATATCATGTGCATACCAAACATTGAGGCATTTTTTTAGTTTATTTATCATTTTCTGCAACCATATACCTAAAACATAGGCCAAATGCATAAGAGCTGTACTGACCATTGCTTTTTGTGACCATTTGTGGCCATTTAATGACCATTTTTGTTTGTGATGATTTAATTGCAATCCCTGCAAATTGCTTCCAAAATGATCATTTAAAGAATTCACCCAGCTTTGCAGGTCAAGAATACTTGATATTTCACAAGTCTCAATTTGAGGCTGTATTGAAATTAATTGATTCAGGCAGTGCATATTTCATGGGTATATATGTATGCAAAATAATTCACTTTTTGCCATTAACGGTATATATTTTTTTAATCATGTCTGACTCTCATGAAAAAAATGTCTGACTCTCATGACAAAAAAAGGGGTAAAATCCATTTTCTGACAACACTATATCTTTTTTTTATTTATTTATGAATATTTTAGAAATTCACTTCGCAATTTCAGAGGAGAGGATTGAGTTTGACGGACAAAAAAAATTTTCCCCACTCACTGCAAAAGCTATGCTGACATAGTCAGCAGAGCTAAAAAATGACAGGACTGCACAAAATGTGTAGGACATTAAGGTGCAAGAACTACAGAAAAAAAACAGCTTTTGAGTGAGAAAACATTAAATAGTTCACATTATCAGACAGGAGTCTTACAGGAAATGTCTCCTTGTATCTTTAGTCCAGAACCTGAAAATTATTATGAGTGGGAAATAAAAATTAAATTTTATCATCAAATCAATGTTCAAACACAATAATAAATAAATCAAATCAGTAATCTTTCGTACTAAAACCAGTCTCTTTATATTTTTTTCCCTAAATGTGTACTTAAAACAACTTGGAAAATTCTGAAAATAACTTTTTGATTGTCTACAGATAAAATAGACTTAGTTAATGACTAACCTTTCAAGAGATTTCATCTGTTGGGACAGAAACTCGTTCTCTATCCTGAGAAGCTGCAACTGCTCCTCCAGCTGCTTGATCTGACTTTGCTAAAAAATACCATGGAAATATGAGCTGCACTGAGTATTTTAATCACATAAATATTGTTATTTTAAACAAAACATCATTGTATTGATTCAGATAATTAGCTGGTATTGGCTCTAATCTTATTGCATAGGAACCAGCTCTTCAATTAGTAATGATGGCAATAAGTTATATATAAGGCATAAAGGACACTGGTGACCGACCAGCTGTTATTTCCGAGGCATGAAGGACATTGATGACCTCCCAGCTGTTATTTACGAGTCGTGAAGGACACTGATGTCTTACTAGCTATTATTTATGAGGCATGACAGACATTGATGACCTACCAGCTGTTAATTATGAGGCATGACAGACATTGATGACCTACCAGCTGTTATTTATGAGGCATGGACACTGTTGACCTACCAGCTGTTATTTACGAGGCATGAAGGACATTAATGACCTACCAGTTGTTATTCATATGGCATGCCTGACACTGATAACCTACCAGATGTTATTTACACTGATGATCTACCAGCTGTTATTCATATGGCATGCCTGACACTGATAACCTACCAGCTGTTATTTACACTGATGACCTACCAGCTGTTATTCATAAGGCATGCCTGACACTGATAACCTACCAGCTGTTATATACACTGATGACCTACCAGCTGTTATTTACACTGATGACCTTCCAGCTGTTATATATAAGGCATGATGGACACTTATACAGCTGTTATTTACATGTTGTTTTTTACACTGATGACCTACCAGCTGTTATTTACACTGATGACCTTCCAGCTGTTATATATAAGGCATGATGGACACTTATACAGCTGTTATTTACATGTTGTTATTTACACTGATGACCTATCAGCTATTATTTACACTGATGACCTACCAGCTGTTATTTACACTGATGACCTTCCAGCTGTTGTTTACACTGATGACCTACCAGCTGTTGTTTACACTGATGACCTATCAGCTGTTATTTACAATGATGACCAACCAGCTGTTATTTACACTGATGACCTACCAGTTGTTCTGTGAGGCATGTTAGTTGCTGTTCACTCTCCTGAAGCTGTTCATCCATATTGACCATACTGGAGAAATCTGTGCTGTCTGACTTGGGTAAGATGTGTTGACTGAAGTCTCGGTACAAGTGTAGCAGGTCGGGGGGTTTGGGGATATTCAGTCCAACATCATCCCAGTCCTCAAAATCCTTCAATCAATGAAAACATTTCATCTACTTTTTGCTTACTTTTTTTTATTATTTTTTTTACTGAAATTATCACCATAATATGGAGCATCATTTATAAATCATCTAGTTTTAGATAAAAAGAAGAATAAGAATGAGAATAACTTTATTTTAAATCGATTGTGAAATAGCTGGAAGCTAATTATCAATTATAACAAAACAATAACAGTTACCATTGCTCAAAAACTACTACAAACATAAAATTATCCCATAACATGAATGCAAACCTGGTTTTCATTCTCCTCAGCAAAAGTGACTGAAGTAAGTTTGTAGTCACTTTGTAAAAGATATTCATTGATGAGATAATTTAGAGCTCGTGTCTCATATGGTCGAATACCAGGTGTCTCAAATGCAAACTCCTCAATTCTATCACCAGGTGTCTCTGGTGTTGGCAACTCTGTCTCTGAAAATGATATTTAATATTCTGGTATTATCACGTGGTATTGAACAAAAAAATAATAATTCTTAACAATAACATCTGCTAAAAGCAAATATAAACATTTTAATGGCCTGTGTTAAACTTTTCATAATATTTAAACAATTTGAAAAATTATAAACACAAATATGCAAGGATTCATCTTGAAATGGTCATCAGGATATCCACTAATAAACATAGCAATATAATTTAAACCACTGTTACAGATTTTTTAACAATAACTGACAGATTTCTCCAATCTTGGCATCAGAATGACACTTTGGTCCTGGCATTACCGTTATCGTTATTTCACAGTCATTCTTTTTAGCCCACATGTTTATGGAGCCCATTAATTGAAAACACAAGTAAATCATTTACCTGCTGTCCTTGTGAGAGAGGCTCGCAGTGACTTTATGGTGTCTTGTGCCTTTCGCAGCTCAAATTCAAGCACTGCAAACCAGAACATCGTATTAAAATAGCAAGTCAGTGAAAATCATGTTTCTATTATGATTTATACCATCTTCTTTAGAATACACAAGTATCTATCAAACAATAGTAATAACATTACTTCCAATCTGATCCTTTATTAAAATGTTATGATTATTATGGGAGGGTCATTCAAAACATCAAATAGTACATTTTAATAAACCCCAAAAGTATGCCCCTTTACAAAACCACTTTGAGTGAATCAAGGAAATATTTATTTGTATGGCATATACAAGTACAACAGTCTGCTATTGGGAATTCTAATTTAATCAATATCACATAATATCACCTTGACCATCATATCAAGTGGGGAAGTCCTTAAATCTTTGCTGTCACATTCATGATAACATAACCAATCAATGTGTCGATATCAATTCAAAATTCACTTTCATGATCTTGAATAAACATGGTAAGAGGATGATCGATTGCAATAAAGGAAATATGTGACGTCAACAAATGCATAAATTATACATGGATGACCAAAATTAGACTGAGACAAAAAGTTAAATAAATCATCCAGGGATTTTTACAGATAAACAAAGTTGAATAATAATAATGATAATGTAATTTTTTATGTTCACAGAGGTTGGCAAAGTTACAGAATCTGCCTGTCAGTCAGGTTGGGTAAAATTTGCATTAAAATTGGTGAAGGAGTTCACATTAATCATGATCTGGACCTTTATTTAAATTGCTAAAATTGTGTCTTTAAGATTTCTCCAAACCTATATAAACGTTTTATCTAAGTTCAATTTTTATTCCTGGAAACAATTAACACATTTATTCCTTTACAATAAACATGCATGCTATAAACCACAATCAGGTACAAGGGAAAATATCTTATATATATATATCACCTAAATTAATTCATATCAATTGTTATCATAAGAGTCATAATATTATCCATAGTGCTTGAATACTAACCTGCTACTTTGTCACTTTCTTGTCGATCACCATCATCAGAGTATCGAGCAAAGTCCAAAGAATCAAATGTCTGGCAACTGGATGTCCGTGCTGAAAACACAAAATTTTACAAATGTACTTATTATTGTGAGTTGCCTTTTTCCCCCTTTGACCATTTTGCATGAAACTTATTAATGATATCTTTTCAGTGAATGTTTGTTCAACTTTTTGTTACTTCTAATGAAAATATAAAAAAATGAACAGTAATTGGCCCCCATATTATTATAGAAATCTTAGTCATGGAAACCAAAAACAAAAGCCATGTATTATTTAAGAAAATCTCTATTTTCTATAAAAAAAAATATCCCTTTATATTCATCTTGCCATATCTATTCATTATGCTCATTTGTTACATTTGATAATATTTAGCAAATTTTATTGCACAGTTATCTAACATAATTCAATTTAACATTCATATCATTTAATTTCATTTATATCAGTTTAGTTGGCCTGTTCTCACAACATGTTCCATTTGTGAATGTTTTTTGTGATGAAGTTATTTTTTACTGCTAAATACCTTTCAATGTTTTGTTGTATTGTGAACCATGCTGCTAATAAGATAATTAAATGATATTTGCCACTTGCTCACTTTACAATAATGTATGACTATTTTGCCAATCATAACTTTTATCAGGCCTACAACTGGTTTTATTTCATGTAGTGTACCCAGCAAGATCTCTGCAGTTTAAAGTTGAAATTTATGTCTAATTGTGAAGTTAACATGGTTAAATGTACAAACATAAAATAATCTATACCCAAAGCCATCGGTAAAATGGACATGAAATCCACTGTTTCTAGAAACACGGCGCACTGCCCATCATATTGAAGTTTCCCTAGTAAATGAACTCGACCTCCGGCGATTGACTGATGCAGTTCTGACCCATGTCACTATCGTTCCCAGTCATAATGTATAAAAATACAAATCTCTGTGAATTCTGTAGTGTTTTTTCTTCAGTTTTTTACCCGATATCACACGTGACAACGTGAAATGGCATTTGGAAGAGTCCAAGTGATGACGTCATGGAAACTCAAAGGGAGAATCTTCATATGACGTCAGAAGGACCAAAACGTTGTGTAGCTTACAGATCGTTGCTGTCACTCCCGTGAATAAACTGACCCACTTTCACCTGATTGCGCAAACTCGTAAACAATGGCGAAACGATGCTGAGATCAAGAAAAAACAAAGAAATATTTTCAAACAGGGCTGACATCTTAAGATGATTTAAACCGTACATAATTCTTTGATTGTTAGTCGCCGGAAGTCAAGTTCTTATAGAGTCGGGACTTAAATTGGATGGGCAGTGCGTGATGTTTCTGGAAACAGTGGATTTCAAGTCCTTTTTGACGATGTCTTTGGGTATAGTTGGACTATTCTTTGTATTTATAGACTAATTTACAAGGACATCAGTTGTAAAACTTGTTATATTGCAATAAAGTTTTGTAAAATTGTTACTTCATCTACATCTACAGCTATATGTTTACTCGGCAAAACCAATTGGCATCCCATGATAAGGTTGGCTTAAGACTGAAAAAAACTTTTTAGAAGAGATTCAGGTATATCTTCCATGGACAGAGAAAGTCCCTAACAAATTAGTTATGTCAGCCAGTAGGTTTAATTTTGCTAAATGATGACAGAATTTTTTCTCTAATCACCACATGTATTAAATGACAAGAAAGTAATTTTAACCCCCCTCCCCCTAAAAAAGGGAGGGGGAAATCTCACTGACTATCACCCTAAAGCAGTCCACTGTTCAGAGGACATTCTTCATTATATTATGGTACAAGTGAGTCAAATGAGTCTTTCCTTAATGGCTATTAAAGACATGTTAGTGTTATGAATAATCACCTGAACATTATCTTACAATATTTACAGTGATGATGTTGACCAGTGATTTTCTTTGGTGTAAAATAATATAGAATGTCATGTTCATGTTTTATGGCATTTGATAAATAATCAAGATTTATTTGTGATATTAGGCTGCCAAAGTTCTCAGTTAAAAGACCCAATGTCGCATTCTGCTGAGATCCAAAATGTAAACAAACACCTGTCAGGATGCACTTGACAAGCAAGGGATGTGCCGTCAAAACATCCTCTAAGGGGGCGTTTCCATGCCATTTCAGTGATGATCATTTTGGGATTGATAACAAATGGCATTACTTGTTTGTGGCGAAATAAATACTCACGCAGACCAGGCGAAGACAGTTCTGCCTGTTTGGTCCTCTCAAAATTTGCAGGGTTGGAGAAGAAATCCCTGAGTCTTGGCACTTCACGACCTGACTCGATGAGTTCAGTGTGAAATTCAAGAGCTGTTAAAATGAAGTTATCTTTGAGCAATTTTACTGCAATTGCATCGAAAGTTAGACCTTCACTCTCCGGTAACAGATCTGGGCATGGAATATTTTCTGCGCGGGGTGTATCGATTTCTATTTCATTTTCAATCAAATCGTCTTCAGCGAAGAACGGATTCAGGTTATCCGCCATTTTGGATGATCACGTGGACTTTGTTGGGGTCTCGTTAAAACTCTCGTAAATGTTTATATTAAAGTCAATTTTATTACATAATTTTAATTTTAATCTTTGAGAATGTTAATAAACATCGAAACTATTGAATGGTTTTACAAATTTCATGAGGTTTGGAAAAATGTTGTTTAAATAATCCAAGTCACATGACCTAATTTCGCGGGAAAGTGGATTCAAGATGGCTCAACCTCGCATGAACGAGGTGTTCAAATTACAGAAAAGAAAGACGGATTTTAATGCATCTAAGAGACGAAAGCTCCAGCAGCCAGGGGAGGTAGACCTGGCATCTCAGTTATTTCCGGAGCCAAAGCAAACAAGTCGTAAATCGGTGAGAATAACTTCAAAACAGAGCCAAGAATTGGAATCTCAAAATTTAAATGTCCAGATTTCAAAAGAGATTGCACCTGTGAAGACCAAAACAAAAACTAGAGGGTCAACAACAAAGACCAGGGCGTCAACCAGGTCTAACGTCTCTGCCAAGACAGTGATTGACTCGGATAACAACACCAAAAATGACATTAGGGCTGCATTCCAGAAGATCGATTCACTTGAAAAAAGTGAAATTTCAGAAGAAAATGAAAGTACAGAAATTGAATCAACAACCTCAAATGACACAAGCACAGAGGAGGTCACATCAGCTTGTGATGACCATCAAGGCAGTCCCCCATCTACTCCCACAAAACGAATGGCAAAAGAGGAAAATGTGGTCAAACAGAAAAGAAGTCGTAAGCAAAAAAACTTAAAAAAAGATCTTCTGGAAGATTTTTCCAAAACACCAGAGCCGACTGGCTATGACTTTGAACCATATATGAAAGAAAAGTCTACGTCGGTGAGGAAGCGTTTAGTTATGAGGAAGAAAAATTCTGAGGAAGAGAGTGATGTGAGTTTTCCTTATTATTTTGTATGTGATCTGTTATTTTCACATAAATACAATGTAAACAAAGGTTTTTAATTTGGTAGTAGTGCAGTAACATACTGAATGATCCCTGAGGATCTCCCAACCAGATTAACTCACTGTGAATGATGCATATTTTATAATGCATATTATGTCAGTAATATCAATTAACTTTTGTTAATTCTATCAAGTTTTTGCAATTATTTAATGAGCAATCAATATTCATGAATGAATTCTGTTCAAAATTTGGAATTTTGTCACTTGTAATGTAAACTTGGAGAAAACTAAATATTTTTATTTTAAAACCTTTTGCAACAATGCTTAATTGTAGTTGCTTGAGACAATATTTTAACTTATTTTAAATTTATTTCAGAAAACCACAGTTTCTGGGGGAAAAGAAGAATTATCACAGACAAGCAAATCAAAGCCTAAGCAAACAGTTCAGAAAAAGCAGTCTGCTGATGTTGTGAAACATACTTCAAATGTGAAATCCACGAAAGAGCTTAACAATGAACTGCATGCAGAAAAAAACCAACAGAAAGATGTAGAAAGTGATACCTCCAGCTGTGTTCAAAACAAGGAGTCTGTGACACCAAAGGAAAGTTGTGAAACAGTTCAGAGCACAAAAGGGGAGGTTGAAGTTTCAAAATGTGAAACAAAAACAAAGGTGAGTGGTAAAGATGTGCCTTGTTAAAGGATTTCTATTTTTGCCTAATGAAAGACTTATTTGTAATTGTTAGGGATTCTAGACATTGAACAACCCAATTTTCTCTTTTTGTTTTTAATTAAGTTAAATGGTGATTACATCATGATTGTCATTAGGTGCCTTTCATGAGCATAAAGTAAATGAGTTGTACCCACTGTGTCATCTATCTAAGAATAGAATTTGTCATTGTCTTGAATATTGTATAAATCCTAGAGAATTGTAGAGAAAATTAAGAATTGTTTTGCTAAAATTTGCATTTGGATTGTGAATGAAAACCTTGTGGAAGAAAAAATTTAAAATGAGAGAAAATCCAGTAATGCGAGAAGCTTTTAAAAAATGATTAACATGCAAATATTATCAACCCTGTAAATAATTGAAATCTAAGACTAAGATGAGATGATGGTGAAGAACATGCCAGGATTAAATAGGCCTAGTCGGTGGTCTGCAGGATCATTGGACTATCTTCGATGTGTGTCAATAGTGGATGTCTGGTTAGGGTAGATTTGGACTGAGGAGTAGGTTAGAATTGTAGGAAGGGGGTTCTCTGGTTAAGAAAACCATTGTGTGTCATGGTTTCTATATCTATAAGTTTACTCAGCAAAACCAAATGGCATCACACTGAGAGTGCAAAATTGCACTAGTTTCAAGGTGGGGGTTTGCTTACACCAAACCAAAGGACTCTTTTCTTTCAGTAATTACAGATGTTTTATCAAGTCCTGGGATAGGGTCGGGTACACAAGAATAATAGGATGAGCTCCATTACTTTTTGTAGTATTCTTTCAAATCCATAAACACAATGGTAATTGTACCACTTCCTCTTGAAGTCCCTGCATTATTCAATGATTATATCATTCCAATTGCAATCTATGAAAATTCAGGGATTGTGAGTAACAAATCTGCACCAAATGTATGTAGCACTTGTAAATATTTTTATTCAGAAGGGCACTGACCCAGCTGCAATGAAGGAGAAATTATCCAAGGTAGCAAACCTCTCTGAGTTGAAGGCACGCCTGGCTAAACTTGACAAGGCCAAATCACAGGTACAGGAAATCAGAAAACAAAAGGACAAACAACCCAAACCACCAAGGTAGATCATAGACCTCTTTGAAAATATTAAATTCAATTTCAAACTATATCATATATAAAAAAATATTGCAGTTGAATTTCCAATAACATAATTTTTAGCCAAATGGTTCAAATGTGGTCATGAAAGATATGATCATTGACAGTCCTCCAAGACTCAATTCGAAATTGATATTTAAAGAGAATGTTATTGATGGATTGATCTGTTTCTAGTGAGAAGCTTCCAGCCTATGAGCGTTTCCACCATCTTGCCATCCCGCTGCCGCCAACGTTGTGTTTGCCGTTTAAGTACAGGATGGTGGCGGAGGTGTTTCAGAATGTGGAGACCATCGTCAGCATGATGCATAAGCGGCAGGAAACCTGTACATTCTCCAAACTCAAGTCAGCAGTCCAGCTTCTCTCCAGAAAGTAAGCCACATTTCACAGAGTATTAATAAACTCATTCAAGTTTTTTTATTGTCTTCAGGAAATAACCTGAATTCAGTTTTTTTTTTCTTCAAATGTGAAATTCAAAATGGTCTGAACATCCAAAAATGACATTTCTGAAAATGAGTAGGGGTATCTTCAGGTTAATTTTTAAGGGTTTCAGGTTTTTTCCTGAATGCTGACTTTCATCACTGATTGTTTTGCTTGTACGCTTTTAGGACTTTTGAGGAGAAAAACCTTGGTCAGATTAAGCAAGTGTATCCAACAGCTTACACATTCCGCCAGGAGAAAGGGTTGATGATGATGGGCAACAAAGCTCCTGGTTATCAGCTTACTATTGATGCCAATCTCAAGGATGACTTGAAAGGTAAACACACAATTTGATGTCAACAAAGAGATGTAGTTCACCAATTAAAAAAAAAGATTTCAAACACAGATATCAGTCGTTAGTTTCATGCATGAATATATGTTATAACAACAAATAAAATTTAATCTTTATGCAAAATATTGTTAGTTTGGATATATCATTATCCCTTATATTTGCAGGTTACAAGCCCTCCAGTGATACTGCAACTTTGCAGACATTGGACTCAGATGGCAAACCTTCATTCCCAGCGAGCAGACTGCTGCACAGGAAGTCCATTTTCAACAGGAACCTCATCTCCATAGTTAAACAGTATCACAAGGTTGGGGTCCATTTTTTAAAACCTGGAAATATTTTAAATAAATTGATTTTTAGTTACTGTCAATCAAGGCTTAAATAAACACTGCCAGTAAATATAGGCAAGTAAAACAAACCATTTTCTATAAATAATTTGGGTTGTCATCACAATCGATTTGCCAGAACAAAAGGAAATCAAATTTGGGAATGGATTGTTTGTATGAAAATCTATTAGAAGATCCAAAACTGTTTTGGTTAGGGTTCAAATGTATGTTCAAAGGGAATATTTACAAATATTGATGAATAATTAATTGACATGATGTAGAATTCTTAAAGAAGGTATTATTTCATTTTAAAATATGTCAAGAATATTTAGTACAGGTTATTTTCTTATTTCACAAAACATGAAATGCAAATTGATTTTTTTTTTTTTTATTCCAGGAATTTTTGGGGAATCTTGAGCATCCTGTAGAAATTTCGGATGAAAAGCTCACCAGGTGGCACCCCAAGTTCCGAGTGGACGAAGTCCCGGATATAAAAGCAGCAGATATCCCCCAGCCACCGGATGTGAAAAAACTATCCACAGCCCGGGAAGTGCTGCAACATACCACCAGCATGAACCCCAGGGTAAATATCACTTCCTGTCCAAATATGATGCAAATGTGCTCGTAATATAAGAATGTTATTATTGTTATTTATAGTTATGTTGTGTAACAGGCATTAAGTGCTATATGTCCATTCAAAACATGCTGAAAGATAATTTTTATTGATCTCTTATAATGAATATAACTACATCTCATCAACAATTGAAGAATATTTATAGAAAATATTGAAATGTTCTGAAGCTTTATATGTTTGTTATCTTAATATGAATTTTGTGATATGTGTAATCATATATATCTGCCTCTTGCAATCATCTTAAACCCTGCATAGAGCTGTTGTTCAGTGGATTAATGTTGTTTCTCATTCAGATGAGAAAGGCCTTCGAGATTGTGGCACAGGAGAAAGATGCAAACATGAGCAACACTGCCACAAAAACCTCTAACAACAAAAACCCGCCCACCAAGTCCCCAGCCCCGGCACTGCCCAGCAATGCTGAACTGAGAGGCGTGTCACAGTCACTGCTGGACAGAGTATGTATAAAGAAGGGAATATCCCAATTAGTGAATAGATTATAAAGCACACATGATTATTCAAAAGTATATACAATGTGTGTGGTGAAATAAAATTAGCAAATGTGCTCTTAATATAACATTTACAGAGATATTTATAAGATAGATGGCAGCACTGCATGAACAATTGCATTTTGAATACAAAATTAAGGAAAGATCTTCTAATAGTGTAAAGATAATTGAAAACAATGAGTAATTTAGATAATTTTACATTTTTAATTATTATACTTGATGTTGTTTGTTGATAAGGCCAGTTAACATTAAATGATTTTTGTAAATATTTAAGATCCGAGCTAAGGAGGCCAACAAGGCAGCAGCCGCTATGATAAGAAGTCCAGCGGAGGACAAGAGGCTGGAAAGAATCGGGCGACTTCCAGAAATCGTCCGAATAGTGAGAACATTCTACGTGACCCAGAAGAAGCCGGCGCTGCTTCTGGATGATATTATAGATAAAGTAGTAGACAGCTATAGATCCTCCATGGGGCAAGGTAGGTGGCAGCACTGAATTAACTTGATGATTTGTGATCTCATTTTTTGATTTTTCAACAAGGTGGCAGCACTGAATTAATTTGATTTGTGATCTCATTTTTTTAATTTTTAGCAAAAAGCGGACGAGTCAAACCGTGATGATATTGTTTATTAATATTTTTAAATTATTATCAAATTCACGATTGTGCTATGTGTAAACTTGATCTTTTATCATTTCAGCTGAGGCAGAAATGCATGTTAAGCTGATGCTAGAGTTGTGTCCAGATTGGGTCTCCACAGTTCAAATACGAAGTGGAACATACCTCAAAATGGACAAAAATAGAGATATCACCTATGTTCAAAATAAACTGAATAAGTTACTGAAAGATGGCAAATAGATGAGACAGATTATTCTGTATTGAAGTTTTGAAAGAGTAAATGAGAAAAGTATGGATTATGAAGTTTGGATTACAAGGACACCACCCAAAGAGTGAATGGGGGAAGTTTGGATGATAAGGACACCACCTAAAGAGCGAATGAGGGAAGTTTGAATGATAAGGACACCACCTAAAGAGTGAATGGGGGAAGTTTGGATTACAAGGACACCACCTAAAGAGTGAATGAGGGAAGTTTGGATTACAAGGACACCACCCAAAGAGTGAATGATTAAATGTGGGTTAGAGTGAATATGTTGCTGAAAATAGACTGGGTGAGGGAAGCATGAATTATACTCTCTTGGGTGAGCTGAAACAAAGTTTATACAGATAATACCAGGAGTACTTTTGCATCAGATTAAGCCAGAAAAAAAGACTTCAGAGTCTGAGGCTTGCTAACACAACTTTTCTGATTTGGATAAAAATAATGCTGGACAATTTTGATCCCAAATTTATGAAAAACGAAAAAAAAAGGGTAATGGAGAGAAAAATAGCATTTTAGATATTCAAATTATTTAAAAGTATGATTGCATTTTAGGAATAATTTGTTGGGGGTGGTGGGTTTCTTTTCCTTTTAAACATCCCAGGTTTTTTTTATAAGCTTTTAATTTATAAGAAATAATCATAACCTCATGAACCCACGTAGTTCATTAAAATGTACAAATCATCAAATGTTTTTGGATAAAATTATCTTCCTTCTTATTTAAAATTTGACACACCTCATGATATATTTTATTTGTCATGCAATATCATTGTTTCCCGGAAATGGAATGACTCATTTTGTATAAACGTTTCCGAATTAATACGACTGTAAGTTTCAAATCAAAGTTTTTTTTCCTCTTGACTTAAGATTAATTAAAATAGTGTTAAAGGTGGTGATTGTGCAATAAAAAAGATCAAGTTTCTTGAAAATTGTAGGATTAGTTTGGAAGTGTTTTCATGATAGTATCCTTAGATGTTATAATGCTCTGCTCTAGAATAAACAAGTGGACTTTGATTTATTTTACTGCCAAATTTTACAGTAATTTTAATGGTCTGTATGTAATGAAGCATGTGTGAGTAAGATATATTTTTATATTCAAAATATACAAATTTTATAATACTTTTAATTTGTAAGGAATAGGAGTTTTATCATTACAAGTTACAGGGAAATATCAAGCAAATGTATTTATTGTGAATGCTGAAAATAAATTGTAAATAAATTTGCTTTTCTCTTTTTGGTTTGACTTCATGCATGATAAAAATATGTTTGATGCATCAAAATGCAGTTGTGTAGACACCAAACAATCCCATTTTTTATTGCCAACCCCACCCCGTTATAAAGTTTTAGCTCAGCTGAGATCCTAGGCAGAGTGTAATTATTACCACAGGGAATATACCATTGAGCTCATGTAGAAAAAATGCTTTAAAAGAAAATTAACCACCTCCAGTAGCATCTCTTAAAAAATACAAAAAAATCCATTAAATAGGTGGGAAATTGTCAAAAACTCTAATCATAAATTTGGTTTGGCATAATTGGGATTGAATTCAGAAAAGTTTATAAACCCAACAAAACTCAAAAATGAAAATACACATATTTAAAAATTTAGTAAATTAAACTCTGATTACCTCATGTTGTCGATGCTCTTCCCACCTCTGCCTTCATTGGCTAAAGTTGTGGCAGACGCTTGCCACAGAACATGAATATTCATATTATGTAAATGTATATTTTAGAGATGCTCAGCCTCTTTAAAATAAACTACCCCGTACCTTCACTGCACTTTATTTTCTTGCCTCTTATTTCACGACTAAACACAGTAAATAGTTACACTATCACTGAGGATTTTGTTCTCACTTTCTTGCTAGCTCTGTCCAGTCCCACAAGTGTCAATTGAAGCATTCATGAAATGAGGTTTTCATATACTGTACTTGCATAATATAAATGTTTATTCCCCAAACTTTGCGATCAAAAGTTATTACCCATTATATTTGAAAGTGGACAAGTCTTCTGCTCTATAATCCAAATCATCTTGGACATCTTGGCAACAAACTTTGTTTAGTCGACCAGTGATCTTGTGCAAATGCCTACTTAGTAAAGTCTTACTAACAGTGGGGCGCCGCGCCCTAAATTGGGACAATGGAGTGATTTGGCTTACAGAGCCCTGTTTGTCCATGAATGTTTGTCCAATGAGACAGGCCTAACACCCTGACAAACCACAATAGAGGTCACATGATTGTATACATGTGATAGTCAGTTTCCAATAATAGGACGAGTCGGGAAATCTCGAGACATTGGCACTGCTACCATTTTCAATGAGAGTTAATACACTTGTGGCGCTCCAATCGTTTTCACACCAAAAATAAGAGCTTCTCCTCATCACTTCTGCTCCTCATCACTTCCGCTTTTCAGAATGTGGCCTCCTAGTAGTGTGTATGCAAGCTTTAGTGTTGTTTAAGTCACACACATTTTCTCCGACTTTTGCGTAATTTACGTTGGGGAGTTTGTATCTGGACATTATGAGCAAGTTTATTATGTCCAGAGGTGCCGTAAATCACTGTCGACAGGTTGCCCTTGTGTATAAGACGACCCCCCCCCCCCCAAACATTAACAAAAGGTTTGGATCTGAATTCCTTGTCCTAAATTCGAGTAAATACGGTAATGTTTCTGAGGATGTGCGGTGAAGGAGGAACATCGCTGCATATTTATTAATATTTTTTTTACATTTATTGAGATATTGGAAAGTAATTCCTACTAATTAATATACGAGTAAATACGGTAATTACCCTGTCTGGTTATGGGTTATAGTTGGCAACATAAAATATACTTTTAGACCATACACATTAAAATAACTTTTGACCAATTGAAGTAATTTAATGATGATTTTGCAATACAGTCCATGTTGTTCCTTGGAACTTGATATATAATGCAATCAATAACAATCCAGGAAGAAATGGCAATACAGGTAGACGTTGATGTTGCTATCTCTATTCAGGCCATTGGCATGGGGATAATCTTCAATAATGTCTGTAAATTAGATCAGACTGCAACACACAGTAGAAGAGATTGGCAATGAGGTCAGATACCGACCTTTGAAAATTTGACAACTGTGGTACTATGTATTAAGTATCTGGCTGCAGGCATTTTTACGTTTATTTATCTATATTTATTAAAACTATAGAAATCTATGGTCAAGTGAGGTGATACAGCGAGGAAAGTTTTCTGGGAAATTTCCAGAAATTTCTTTTTTTATGCACCTGAACATTTTTTCCTTTCACCATCACTTATGTGGTTTTCACAAAATTTTCAGCTTTTCCCCCCTGCCTCATGGATGTATGAACCATCACTCGAAATTTGAGACATTGAACAAAAAATATGTTGTACAAGGCTATATAGAACACATTCTCCTTTTTGAACACATCCATAAAATGATAAATGCAACTTCCTCATATTGTAGAAAAAAATAAATACATGAAGATTGACAGAAAGATGTCAGCTATCAAATAAGGAAATCCATTTGTGCCTATATTCAATACATTTGTTATCATCAGATTGTTTCTGTTGCAAATTTAGTACATTTGATCAGAAATGTTCGGCTTATTGCATTCGGCGCGTAATGCGCGTTGTGTCAGTTAGAGAAATGTCTGACACCTCGTATCTTTGGAGGGCTTTTGAGGTCAAAAAGTTTGATTAGGAATGTTTGCATGTACGTTCAACATGACATCAAACTTGAATTTAAATCATTAAACCCTATTGTTTAAAAGTTATAAAAATGACACCTCACTGAATTTGGCAGGAATCAGCTTGGGTAAAATGGCGGGTCCAGAAATGGATGTTGAAGGGGGTTCTACATTTAAACAAATTTCACATTTATAGCATTTGGTCTATCTTCTTATTTACATGATTTTCTATTAGACTTTTGAACACAAATGTGCAAGAAACTTACTAAATACTAGTACAGAACAAGACTGGTAAGAACCCCATATTGACAAATGTAAAACCCTGGACCTGCCATTGATGCCTTTCACGCAACGTCCTTTTGTGACGTCACACTCAAACAGGCCACTCGGTGTTGAACGCGCCAAGTCCCAAACGCGCAACGTGCCGAATGCAATAAGCCGAAATGTTCTGATATTAAGAGTATGTGTTATCAGTTTTTTTCTGTACTGTTATGATTAGAGCAGGTAATAAGGGGTTATTTTCTTGAATTACACTTACCGGTATATTTTATATTTAGGAAATATCTGAATATTGTACGGGATCAATTTAAAGTTTGTTAATTTTCGTCTTTTTAACCTGTTATGTTCAAGCTACTCTCCTGTGGCTGGGTAATGTATTGGACAGGCCTAGTAAAGCTGGACAGGTTCAAGCTATTTCAAATCAGATTTAGCTTGTTAAAAATCTCAAAATTGACAGACTTTATTTTCAGTTTTTTGTTCAATATTTATTTCTTTTCTATGGATCATATGCACTTTTAAAAATATACCTCTGGCTCAAAGGTGGGCTTCAAAACTGAAAAAAAAATTATTCAATTTATGTGATAAAAAAATTATCTATGGCGTGTCTGCTATGCCCCTTGATAGAGAAAAAAAACGACTTGGTGACAGGCGAAAGTCCACCCCTTTCACTGAACACAACCGCTTTAAGTCCGCTACAAACTCAAGAATGTTTTTTTTTTTTTTTTTTTGAATGAGCAAATTCCACTTCCATATCAGCTTTGGGCATTTCTGTATGGCTTATTGCATTCGGCACGTTGCACGTTTGATAAATGGCGCGTTCAACAGAGAGTGACTTGTATCAGTGTGACGTCACAGAAGGACAGTGTGTGAAAGGCTTCAGTGGCAGGTCCAGGGTTTTACATTTGTTAAAATGGGGGACACTACAGTATCTTTTCTATACAAGTATTTATTATTTTTTTGGCATATTCGTGTTCACAAATATCATACAAAGAAGAAGAAATGCCAAATGATATAAATTGTGAAATTTGTTAAATTGAACACCCCCTTCAATATCCATTTCTGGACACGCCAATGTACAAAAGCTGATTCCCGCCAAATTCAGTGAAGTGTCATTTTTAAAACTTGCAAATGGTTGGGTTTTATGATTTAAATCCAAGTTTGATGTTATCTATTATGTACATAGAAACATTTCTATTCAAACATTTTGATCCCAAAAGCCCCCCAAAATACCAGAACTGACACAACGCGCATAACTGACACAACGCGCATAAACGCGCACTACGCGCCGAATGCAATAAGCCTTTCTGTATCAGTCGTGGGCAGCAGACGGGTACTTTTACGTGTTCAGATGTGTTCGGGGGGGGCTTTTTGCATTCGGCACGTTGCGCGTTTGATAAATGGCGCGTTCAACACAGAGTGACTTGTCTCAGTGTGACGTCACAGAAGGACAGTGTGTGAAAGGCATCAGTGGCAGGTCCAGGGTTTTCCATTTGTTAAAATGGGGTACACGACAGTATCTTTTCTGTACAAGTATTTATTATTTTTTTGGTATATTCGTGTTCACAAATATCATACAAAGTCCTATAAGAAGAAGAAATGCCAAATGATATAAATTGTGAAATTTCTTAAATTGAACACCCCCTTCAATATCCATTTCTGGACACGCCAATATACAAAAGCTGATTCCCGCCAAATTCAGTGAAGTGTCATTTTTAAAACTCGCAAATGGTTGGGTTTCATGATTTAAATCCAAGTTTGATGTTATCTAGTATGTACATACAAACATTTCTATTCAAACATTTTGATCCCAAAAGCCCCCAAAAATACCAGAACTGACACAACACGCATAACTGACACAACGCGCATAAACGCGCACTACGCGCCGAATGCAATAAGCCGTTCGGGGGCGTTCTGAAGTGCCAGACGACTTTCGTGGCGGGAAACTGGTGCAGTTTGCTAATTTCAGAATTCATTTCAGCAGACGACAGCTGAGGTGCGGACGAAGACAGAGATGCGGTTACATTTTTAATGCATTAAAAGTGCATCTGTACTCTTGAAAAAAAAAACACATCAGGTTGTTGCATGATACTTGCAACAAAGTCAGTGTGATATAAACATTATAAACTTAGTGTAAAAAACATTTTTATATTGCCACCGTGCGCAAAATAATCAAAAGGCAAATCCACTAAGTACTGGAGATCCTCTAGAAACGTGAACCAAATGTAACTCAATAAATTGATTGTGAAAAAATAATGCATGTGGTTATGTGTGAAAAAACAAACATAGCTCAATAACATGTTTCAATAGACCAAATATATATAGGGCTATGTTTAAACCACATATTGCTAGTAAATGAAGAGAATGACGCATCATGTCAAGAACATTTAACAAGAAACAATTTAAAGTTTATAGAATCAATTATTCTTAAATATTAGGCCAATTAAATAATCTTCCACAGAACAAAATTATATTAAAAAATCACAACTTTATGACGCACAGAACAAAATTATACAAAAAAGTCACAACTTTATGATCTTTGAATATATCGTTTTCTTTTCATATGTTTTCTTTTCAACATGTACAAATACTCCAGGTAGGTTTTATTTCAGTAATATGTTATGATTCGTAGAGTTTTAAATGTTTTGTAAATTATCTTGCTTTTATAGTTTGAGCCAAAAAGATCAAGTATCCACCTGTCTTGACTAGTCAGGTTAATTAGCACAATACTGTGCGCTAATAAAGGGCTAAGATCACTCATAGCACCTGCTATATCACAAGTTAACCCTTTCAGTGCGATATACAATGTGTACTATTTTTACATAACTTTCTTTACAAAATCACACAAAATAGATGATTAATGAGCGGAAACAAGAAATTATGTTTAGAAAATATGTTTTGAAAACAGAAGCAATTGAATTTGACAATAAAGTTTAAATTATGTGAGTTTATTTGTCTCTATACTCCGTGGAATTCGTAATCCGCAGACTATCGCGGCCACTCCCCCTTCGGGGCAAGGTTTGTTTACAAACAAGAACACGTGTGGACACGACAGATTTCGAATCGTTTGAATTTGTTTGAGGAAAATCGCATAATGGAGTCAGACTTGTCAAGACAACACCATACTAGTCGATAAGTGTAGAAATTGATAAGCTATTGTTAGAATGATAATCTCGGTGTACACAGTATGCAGTTTACTGGCGATTTTTTATATCTTTATATCCTTAATATTTTGATAAAATAAATTGATTATAGACAAAAATAGTCTTAATCTGCGGATGGGAATTACCCCGTGATAAGTTTAGGGATGGACCTTCAAGCATTCCAGAGGAAAAGGAAATTCCAGCTTTTTTCAGAACGAGGCCATTATTATTTTATTATTATTATTATTATTATTATTATTATTATTATTATTATTATTATTATTATTATTATTATTATTATTATTATTATTATTATTATTATTATTATTATTATTATTATTATTATTATTATTATTATTATTATTATTATTATTATTATTATTATTATTATTATTATTATTATTATTATTATTATTATTATTATTATTATTATTATTATTATTATTATTATTATTATTATTATTATTTTTGCAACTAATAAGTATCCCAATTTATATTTTATTGTCGGTTGGACCACCTTGATAGATTTTAACTTTCATAAGCTGAGAAATTAAACTGAATGCCTCGCAAAGCAATAGAGATATTTAAAAAAAACTGTTGGGAAGATGGTGTGTGTTGAGTTTAACTTTATGGTGTTTTTATTTGATTTCAAACATTTTCCTCGATATTGGTGTTCTCAATATATTTTTACCGACCAAGAGGTCTTTGATAGTTTCCATCTCCATCCAACCCCCTGAATGATTAATGGTCCTTTCCGAAATATAGCGAAATTAGAACATACCAGTTGACATATCTACACGAAGGAAAGTAATTATAAAAACTGCCAGTGAGATCTATGGTTTATTAGGTGAAGATGTTGAACTTGCCCATTTTGCTTGATTTTTAAGCCGACTTTTTTGTATGACATGACGGTGATGTTGCTTTGACATGGTTTCTGGACAACGGATTTTCACATATAACTTGAATAATCTGTTTCTGTTAACCTGTTAACCAGAACTTTATCCTGACCAACTATGCTTGTTTCATGGGTCAAACATTGCTAGATAACATGCTCTGGGTTTAATGAAATCTTAGATTATATCTGTTCAATGCTCATCGTTGAAATCTCATGCAACTTTCAATGTTAGGTTTTTGCCTATAAACAATATATGGAAAATCTTCGTCTGAACTTCGATTTTTTCATTTATCAAATTTTGGCAAAATGCTATGCATTAAAGTAGTGAGCAAAATACTATATTCTACGGCCTATAAATTATCAACCAAAATATAAAGTTTATATTTGAGATGTTATTTTTCAGGTCATTGGGTTTGATAACATGCAGAACAAAAACATTTTTTTTACTTTAAGACACCAGTAAACGATTTGTAGATCTTTTATTTTTACAAATTTATATGAAAAATGGCAGTGAAAATCCATTCTATGGAAGCTTTAACACGAATTTAAATGATACATGTTTATGTAGATGGTAGATCCCTCAAACTGATATGATTCACACGCTCGTTTCTTTTTTCTTTTCTTTTTTTTTCACGATTTCAAATACATCTTGTCAATGAAATAGTGCTTTATCGCGAAAGTGGAAATCAAGACAAAATAGTTCCAGACTGAATCAACAGGTGGCCACGGATAAACGAAAGTTTTGCTCATTTTGTTAATGAAAAACACAAATGCAATCTACCTCGCCAACGATACAGGTGTTCTCGTCACGGTATGTGAACATGTCAACCCAAAGTCAGTATTAACCCCCTACCCCCCCCCCCCCCTACCCATCCCCCCCTACCCATCCCCCCTTCTCCCCGGTCATGCTGGCAGATTGGCCCGTGGCACGCGCAAAGGACCACTCGTCGTGAGGGTGAAAAGGGCCAGCAACCCCCTCCCCCTTCGTGTCCCGGGCAAAGGGGGTTTAATATTAATAGTTCATAATAGCTTAAATTTAAAAGAAAACAAAAGAGAAACACAAGAATGCTGATACTATTGGATTTATTTTGGTTGCCAAATCCAGTCAATTCTTTTTGCAGTTTTTCAACAGTGAATAAATTTTATATCAGATCGTGATTTTTCATCAATCTGTTTTAAAATGTAAAGGAATTTTGTTTCTTGTTGTCCCTTTGTCAGAGGATCACAACATAGTCTCTGGAAACAACAGCATTTATAACAGGATGTTAAATGTTCATTTTTTACATGTTAAAACGTAAAAGGGCTGTTTCATTGAACTGATTGATTTTTAAAAATAACAGATCAATCCAGTAAGTAAGAACCCGTATGCAGACAAGCAACTTTTGTACCATAGATTTACACCACGGTCTGCCAATTTTCCTCATGTACCTCTTTAAACATCTAACTTATCGAAGTTCATCCCATTCTTTATAAATTTTGATTATTTATCACCGATTTGTGATGATATTTAATACCAAAAACCATATATGCTTAATCAATCATTACAGTCTGCAAAAACTGTTTAACGAAAGAATGCCTTTTGACCGGCCGGTGACTTCTGTTGACGCATCTCTTAGCAGCCTCTCTCCTGTATATGAGTCCAGACATGTCTAACATTCAAACCATATGGTATGTTTGCTGAGAAACGGACCAGATGCTTTCATGTGTGAGAATCGGTGGATACAATGTGTTATCAAAATATTGCCATACTTTTTATATACTTATGTTGTGATAGTTTGCTTGAAATTATGGAAAATCAATATGTATATAAAAGATCAAAGGCCTGGGTCACTGGAAATTGATGATCAATAAATCTACAAACATAACCTTTGCCCATCCATCTTATACGGATAGTTTTGTTATTCCAGCATGTCAGAACATGGTAGAATTTAAATACTGCACGCATCTCATTTTGCCGTTGTGTCCTTTCCCACTAAAATTTCACTTTGTTTGAGGGCGACATCTGTAGCATAGAGTCGGAGGTTTCACTTGCATACACGTGTTATTGTTGCATATCGGTGGGCTAATTGTCATGGTTATTCAACTATTATAAAATACAACTGATGTATGGTATGGCTTTGCACAAAGGACACAGAATTCAGGAAAAGTCATTAAAAATTCACGAGATGCCAAAACGAAACAGTGAAACAAAAACTCATTGTTCTGTAAAGTACATTTTGTATCATGTCTGACGCCATGCCTTTGTTTCCGCGAAGATTTATGCCCAATTCTGTCACCATAGTAAGTGTCATCGTTTCACCAGAAAATAATCCTCATACAATTCACACAGACATACCATCTATGCGCAACAATAGAACATTCTTCGGTTGAATCATTCATAACAGACGACACCTCAGCATGCAGCGTCCCAAAATGATAAAGCAGACGACATCACGATCTCTTGGGGCATTGATCTCTCCCGACGGGGAGGACGTAATCGGTGACATTCTTATCAAGATTACTGAAGATTATAACAGTTTATGAAGGTCTTTGGGGGATTCCTTGCATAAATCTTCTTAACTTTTTGAAAACAAACAAAATGATACATGACCGTAGAATATCCAATGACAGAGAAGAATGATATTTGCGTGTCTTATCAAATAGCTCTGATATCATGACAAACATTTCCTCAATGTCACATGCATATCATCTAATATTTTATCATTTCTTTGCATATGAAACATGTAACAATTTAAAATCATGATTGAAACCATATCAAATATTTCAAAAGTACTTGATATATTAAACATCATATCAGTTGTTGGGGGTGGCAAGTTGTGACCACACCATCCCGTCCTCTCATCATGCTCATACATAAGCGATACCAAGGAAACGAAAAACGACATAAATCCATAAATAAATGAATAGATAGATGATTAAAAGATTTCATGTCTCTGATATGTGTTCTTCATATCAAAACGGACCCCTATCCCACCCCCTTCCTAAAGTTGGACCACCCTCCCCCAACCAGCTCTGGTTATACGGGCCTGGCATGGGGGTGTATTATTTTAGGCACACAACCCCGGACAAAGGTTGACCAGCAGCAGTGGTCAGCGTGGGAGTCTGGTCAGAGGACATGTTCAGACTTGCAGCTCACGCACCAGATAACGTATCAAAAGCAATCAACTCGCCGCAAACTGCTGTCTTCTGTATTGGTTGTTCGGTTGGGATGGCGGGAAAACGTTGGGTAATACTTTAATTAAATAATAGTATCCTTTGTATGGTGTGAACAGGGGAGATGAACAAATTTGTCATTGTCATTTGATTATTTTTTCCGGCTTGACAACTTCGGGGTTTTTTTTAATAAAAAAAAGTCTTGAAAACCTTTTGTGCGCATAGGTAGCAATTAAAATGAATCAACGCTGCTTTTTGTCTCGTTTTGAAACTTCTCATAAAAACCTGAGATAAAGATAAAATGAGATAAAACACAATATATGTTAAATTTGCGTGATTAAAGTTTTTATTCCACATGACAGGATTTTTTTCACAAGTGAATATATAATATAAACCATTCGTTGACTATCTTTCAAAATGGGCACTTCAAAGCAAACCGATCAATATCGATTATGCATGAACATATTTGCTAGGTCTTAATTCATATGCCAATGATTCGTTCCCATATCCTTCACATGACATGTTTTACTCTGTATAATCCACACACATTCTTCTCAGTTGACCTGTTCAGGGGGACAGACATGTTTCTTTGGCTTATCGATCTGATCCAAAGCATGTTAAATTGTGTCAGGTTTATATTCCATGATGCAGGTTTGAACACACAGTGTTGTGGTCAACACAAACTTGTGATCAGACCTGTCATGAGTTGTGAAAATGAAAATATTACTCTATGCAGCAGTGGGACGGGACCTGTTCTGAAATGCCTACGTGTCCCGACAGACCTTATGTGACATTACTCCTGGCCATGTTTGCTTAGCATTAATAATTCCTCTAATCTGGGGTCATGTCATGACAAAGCTAGCTATAAGATTTCTGGGTCCAGATTTCTATCCAAGACAAGGTAGAACCAAATCGGAACAAGTTTTATGGTTTTGTGTAATCATGCAAAAAGCACAAACAAATCCTTTACGTTTTTTCTAACCCAGCTTAAAAATATCACAAGAGACATCTTTCTTTTGGTTTTTATAATATTTTTTTTATATTTATTGTGGCTTTATGATCAATAAAACACATAAAATACAATAAAATAAATAATGTCATATGTTCATATTTACAGAAACTAATGATGCTAAAACTATTTATTAATACCTTGTGTATTGGTCTCACGGTGAATAATTTAATTGAATGTACAAGGCTTAACTTAAAATCTAGTACAAGATAGATTTTCTACAATTGATTGTTATTGTTTGCAAATTGATTAAATGAATTAGAAATGAACACAAGCAAGGCGATTCTCTTGTCTTGCAAACTGACTTATCATATCAATGAATCAACTAAGATCACTAGAGCTATTATACAATGTCAAAAGATCATAAGCACCTGGGATTCTTATAATACAAATTCAATGAAGAAATATTTGGCACAGGAAAAATATATATATATATATACAACATTTTCTATCTACTAAATTACTGACTTCATATCTTAATACTGTTAATATTCCAAACAATATCAATATGTAATGATACATTTTTACAATATCGAATTTCCCTTTCACATTAGGATATACTAGAATCTTAAATAATTGTCCAATAAATCAGTGGACATGTAAAATCAAACAATATCTTTGGCTTGGTGACTGTCTATTGCACCATTGTGTTGAGATCATGTTTGGATCACAGACTTTGGTGCTCTTGTGCGGACTGTTCGTGGTTGGCATGTCATTGTCTTTGTTTATTTTGTTTGTTGTGAGGCTTTCATTCTGTTTATCTGGTGTTCTATGAAATCCTCCTGGTAATGCCTCATGACAAGTTGGAACATACAATAACTCTGTTTGCCCGATTTGATCTGATATGTGGAGTCCTCATCGAGAGCCTCACTTGGAACCACCATGCTGAACACGTGACCAGCTCTTCTGTTTTGAGGTAAGGACCTCACACAGCATCTCATTTGCATGACACCCTTCACAAATGTTCTACCATTCTCGTGTTTGTAGATTAAAAATGAACTCTCCACTATGCTAAAATCCTCATTTGAACCAAGTGCCGACGATACTTCCACGTTGAGTATATTTTCGGTTTCTCTGAATGATAGACACCACGGTTTGGCATTGCTGGAGTCGGCCTGAGATGTAGAGATGGGCAGTGCCACCTTGTGAGAGATACCAGATATGATCTGAGGACGCTGTTCAGGGTTTAAACATATAGTGGAACAGATTGATGAATGGTTGTCCTTGCTTCCAATATATAACCTGGGATTATCATGCACAGAAAGCCCCATATGTCTCCTCTGAGTGAAAGGCACGGCGTGGTACTTGTAAGCTTCCAGTAGTTTTGGGAGCAAGATTCCAGCAGCCTTTGAATTGCTTTTCAAGCTTTGTTCAAGTTGAGAAAGTTCCCCCATTGACATCATGCAGAACCTGATGTGTGGAAGAAGCTGGATGAGATTTTGTGTATAATTATCTGAGCGAGATTTATGATTGAGCCAATCTTGGAGGGCCATGTACAGACTGTGTTCACTGGTCAAAACCAAATCTTTCTCGATGATTAATGAGAGTACCTCGTCTAATGTGAACTCGATGAAAATGTCACTTTTGAGAACAAGGTCCATGTTGAGAATCATATACTCTTTGCATTTGCGGAAAAGATTCTTGAGACACAACTGAGTAGAAATGTGCCACCAATGAATGATGAGTTCTGTGCTCACTCCGGAGAACACCGCTGCGCATGCGTGGCGCTCACATGCCTCTTCCAGATCCCTGATACCATACTTATTGGCCAGAATGATTAAAGGCATCACGTTCCCACAATGCAGCTTGATTTCCCCGGTGTAGAAGTACCGGAAGAATTCTTCCATGTGTGGAAGGCACTGCTCAGCTTCTTCCAGTGCGATCTGTGGTCTTCTGGAATCGCTCCAGTGCTTGCCCAGCATCATAACCCTGAACACCTCACTTCTCATCAGTAGCATCTTGTGGAGATGATAGCTCTGGAGCCCCACCTTCACCACGATGTCAGACAGCTCGGGGTTGTTGAACAGTGTCACCAGGGACTGGGCCAGGCAGCTTGTATTGGAGTAGGTCTGGTTGTCCTCAAAGCTTCTACTTCTTTTGATTGGAGTACTACAGGGGCCTCCAATTTCACCGCCACGGCGCTTCAAACACTTCTCCTATAAATACACAAAACACATAAAATTTAATATTTTGTTCATGTTATATACAAAATATCATTCATATTTTAAAATGTCTTTAAACACATTCATTCACCTATTGTGTAATCTTATAGCAATATGTTTAGATAAGCATTAAGGGAAGCATATTCCACTTCTCCACTTCACGCTAAGACGTGTGGTATCTTGCCTGTTTGCTTATCATATTATTAGTTCTATTTCCTCCACGGTAAATAGTACAAGAGATACACAGCTTCCCATGCCATGGTACCAGGAAGTTAAACAGGCCATTTCAAGTGTTTTCTTTACTGCTTTGAAATTGCAATCTTCTTGCTTTCATGCAGCAATTCAAAGGAGACCTTAGTCCATGTTTTCCTATCCATTGAATCTATTGGCGTCTCTGATAGCCGTGACAGACTTTTTATCGTCTGCTTTTTATTGAACTTCTAAAGATAACCCCCATCCCCTCCAGCTATGACGGTGCGCCACCCTGAACAATAGACCATGACCACCAGTCAACCATGCATATCTATTGTCAACCACAACATCCAGGGTACGGCCAAGGTATTTGAAAAAAAAATTAACAGATCAAATAAAGTACTACTCGGTTGCCTATCTTGACCATCTTTAAATACCATATCCCAGACCTTTTGTAGTGACCAGCAACACTAATTTGTTCATCATAATCACAGATGAGATAAACGTAGCTTGTCATTATATTCTGTAAAAGGACCCCTTCATAAAATCGTTCTATGGACCTTGTCTATTGATTGCAAAGGACGGTATTGTCCGCTCATATATCTATGGCATCAAGTCTGAGCCTGATCATCCGCTCCATTCTATCCTGAATACCCATATTGTGTCTGTCTGAGAAACTAATGAAGAATGGAGGGAGACAGTTATGTAAGCAAGCATCTCTTGTGTCATTCATCAGACCCGAGGTCCTGCCTGCACAGGCCGGCACAGGGCCCTATAGCACTCTCAAAACAGCGGCACTTGACACTCCACACCGATTGTCATCAAAGGGCATGCATTTGGAGAGGTTTGCTGATTGAGTGTAGAACAAAAGAGTGTGTTATTGTCATTAACAATGCATCAGTAGATGTGATCAGACAGGCTGTAATGATTTCACAATACTGACTGGATGATGTGCCCGGGCAGTGAAGGCTGTCTGCTCATCATCATATTAAATGACTCACATATGAAAAGGCCCGAATTAAAAATATATAAAAGGCGCAATGATCGGCGTTAATCGTCAGAATTATCAATGTTTTACGGCTTAATTGGGATCAGCTAACAAGTTATCGCATCTTTTTGGCAATTTCCATGTTGTAATTAAAGATGGAGATGATTGTGGGGAAAAATAACTTAATGTCTTATCTGCTGCGAGGATGGCATTCCTAAGAAATAGTCAGACGGACATGGCAATGTGACATGTTGAGAATGAAATAAAAAATAAATGATAAAATTATGCATTTTTTTTATAGAAATTTTATGAGATAATTGTAAACACGCAAAGCATTGAGGTGATCCACCATATAGATAATATACAGTGTGTAGATAATCCACATTGTGTAGATAATCTACAGTGTGTAGATAATCCACAGATAAGCGCATCATGTGCTGCAGAGTCAGTTACAAGACATGTTCAGTCAGCCCCTCCCCGCCCCCTGGTCGATATACACACACCGTTATTCCTGTCAGCATCTTTGGCTGATAACATACATGTAGCTACAAGCTCTGGTTCTCTGCTCCGACCTTATGTCAACACTGATAATGCCACTACCAACAACAACAGTCAAAACATGTCACAACTGCTGGCACACTCTACCTTTGTCTTGTTTTGCAATAAGTTTTTGAAAAAAAAAATACTTATTGTTCTCGTGTTAACCTTTATACCGATATTGAACCGGAAACAGATTTATTGAGCAATGATTTTGAAATATTATGCAAAGATAAATGGAATCAACATGATTATTATTCTTGTTTTGAATGAAATGCTTGTATTTACTGGTGAAAAACAATATTGTTAAGAAAATATAAATTGTGACTGACACAGTTGTCTTTGACTAAAAAATCTATGATATATTGTTGTAATGTTAAAGTCAAATTGTTGATAAAGTTGTATTATGAATTATGAGAGTGAGAAACTTACCCCAGGTTTAGGCTGTGTGGCTGTGACATTGTCAATAGTGGTTTGTTGTGGAGTCCATCTCATAGAACTTCCCACGAGCACTGTATCTTTCCTCTTCATCTTGCTCTGAGACAGTTTCAATGTATATAATGTGTGTATCCGCTGTACTGATAACGTGTACTGACTGAGGTAGTGTTCTGAGACAGATTGAGGCGTGCCTGTTCAGAGAAGAGCTTTATAGGGGCTAACGGTAACAAGAGAGGCAGGCACACACACACAAACACAAATACACATGTGCACAGTCAGGCTTTTAGTCCTTGCTGAGATAAGTACGGCTATCACAACAATACACTGTGTCAATATCCCCCCTGTGTCCTCTGGCCCACCTCTCTCTCACCTGCCTGGACCAGTTCATTTTTTGTAAACAATGGGGGCGTGAAGCAACTAGGTTTGAGTTTTAAAAAAACAAAACAAAACCAAACATAACAAAAACGCCATTTTATTTTAAAGTTTAAACGTGACTCAATAATAACTTTTAATATGTAAAGGAGTTGGTCTGTTTGACATGTTATAAACTGTTTTTATATTTATTGGTTTTCATATTTCACTGCGTTGACCACTTTGTTGACATCATAAATAGACTCTTCCATTTGGCAGACTTCCAGCGATCTGATTGGTTAGAGTGTTTGATTGGCAAGTCGCAACTCAACATGAAGCACACGTCTCGCCTTTCTTTGTGAATAATTTACAATCACTAAAAGTTTCAAATCCAAATCTTTTGTTATGAAACATATGGCACATGTATATTTGCAAACATAATCGTGTCGTTAAAACCACTTCGTCATGACATGAACGCATTTCAAAACCAATCACTGATCAATACTCAATAATCAATAACAGGGGGCGCCAGATGACTAGTTTGAGCATGAAATACTCTGTTCAGCAAAAGTTGCACATTTTTATCGATCTGGTATATTCAAGCTAGGACTGGTCTATATCTTAATGAAAGCAAACTGCGAACTTCTAATACCATCTACATGATATTGGCTAGAATTCAACCCATGTCATCGCTAAATACAATCTGCATGTTCCGGACACGTCTCATTTCTCTTCATAGAATGTAAATAAATATTGGAACCTGTATGGATTGGACATTTGCCAATGGTTATGACACGTTAAAGTGACTTCAGATTACATGTACAGGGTTACATTTATACACTCATACATATATCAATATTTGTTTATGTTTTTTTTTAATATATATATTTTTTTCAATAGTATATATATTGCGATAAGAAAGAAAACTGGTCAACTCTGACATTTCAGCGAATAGCTCCTTCACAAAAGTTCAGCTCAATGTCCTTGAGATAGTAACGATGCCATTGCCATAAAACCTTTTTTTAGGCTTTACTGATCAGATTTAATTGAAGATTTTACAATAGGGTTTCATTTCAATAGTGGTATCAAGTTCCACTTTAATTGAAATATGTGGGTAATTTGTGCTATCAAATGTCTGTCTTCGCAGCTAAAAAGATTAGTTGGAGGTGTTTACGTAAAGTGAAGAAAAGGCGCGCTGACGTTACACAACCTCAAGTACCGCTATTTTCACACTTCAAACTCGCCACAATATCTCGCGTGTCTATTTTGGTGTCTTCCGTCAGATGCTGAAGGCCTACTCCCGCCAAGCAAAATATGGTGTGACTGAAGACTCCCAGGGTCTAATTAAGGATATCTATGCTTAATTAGCTATCTGTCTAGACTTTAAAACATGGAGATTTGCTGGGTTTTTTTAAAGGGTGAATCAATGGTGCGAACCAAATGGACCATCTGTTGTGACTGAGAGCAATATAACTATCTAATTATTATTGCTCTGAGGTTGTGATGAGCACAATATTTTCGGAAAACAAAATTATTAGCGGGAATTGTTCATTTACAACATTCTTCTTGGCGATAAACTCTTTTTTGATATTAAGATTTGTATGTCTGGATACGAACTGATATATTATTTAACTTACAATATAATATGCATTCACCAAAAGTGTTCATATTACACCGAAAGTTGTACATATTTCACATCGTACTATATATAGGTATTACATGGTATAACAGATATATATTTCACACGATTGTGCTTTACTGATTAACAAAAAGAAGTTGTCCCATTTTATTTTCTCCGAGGGCGGACCATTAATCATTTAAGGGAGAGACAGAAGAATCCCATTCTATTTTCCTGGGAGAGGGCAATCGCAATATTTTTTCCTGACCATCATGATGTACCTATGCATTTTCCAGCTTTCTCACAATATTAAAGAATAGAAATTGTTTTTCCTTCCTACCAGAGCATTTTATTATTTTTATTTTCTTAACTATTATTTTCCCATTTTCAGTGTTGAGTTATGCACCCCTTTCCATCCCCGGTGATATGTGGTCTCGACCCCCTTCTGTAACAGTTGCAATAAAAAAAATACAATAAAAAGACTATCTGATGCCTGACACCTGACGCGTCACGCGATAATTGACCGGATGTGTGAATGAAATGTGCGGTTTTCATCTATATGGTTATCTTGTTATCATTCTTATCTCAAATTTATCTCCCGTGTAGCGATCTCTAAACACCATTGTTGATGTCTGATATCTTTGACACACATGTATGGGTCGGCCAAACTGTCCTAATTATCCTGTCAAATAGTTAATATTGTGAATATGCCATGCCTTACTTCCTGTCAAATATTGGTCAAGCGTCATCTGTTACCACAAGACATCTGTAAACACAAATAACACTAATCTTATATTATCATCCAGAGTTCTGACATAATTAATGACGAGCAGTAGCATGTATATATATATATATATATATATATATATATATATATATATATATATATATATATATATATATATATATATATATATATATATATATATATATATATATATATATATATATATATATATATATATATATATATATATACTATAGTATATATATATATATATATATATATATATTTATTTATTTATTTTTGTTTTATTTTATAAGTTGTCTTTTTTGTTACATGAGTGATTGATGATCAAGTCTATATCTTAAGCTGTGACGTATCAGGTATATTATTACGTTCTCTCACTAACCCGACTTAATAGCGATATGTTAAGAAGAAGACATTGTCATCAGTTCTCAGGGGAGTGTGCACTCTGACACATGTCACGGATCAGCGTGAAAAGACCTATAAAGATGTCACTGCGGAAATCTGCAGGATATAAATATAAATATATATACAGCTCCCCGCTGATCACACTCCGCTTGCCAACCGGTATAATACCCTCCTAAACAGCTGTGTGAAATGGGTTTTGCTGGAGCCCAGTCAGATTTTAGAGAGTAAATCTTGACCACCCTTCAAGACTTTGGTATTGTTTATAGTAAACGGCAGGTGCCTAGCCAAGGTGGTAATAGCAATGGCACATGCCACGCAAGCGGGTGGGTAAACTGACCAACACCTGCCATGGAGATCCAAATACACCTGCCCAACCAACTTCACAGCTCATTAAGAAATACCAGCTTGATCTTTGCATCTAATTCATGACTCATTTGCATGTGAAACATGTTACCTTAATTCCGAGAATGGTTACAAAGAAAAAAAATATGATATGATATGTACATATGATACGCATTCTATTATCATTTTCATGTTAGTTTTATATATATATATATAGCTATAATTATTTTTAAAAACTTTTACGATATATATATATATATATATATATATATATATATATATATATATATATATATATATATATATATATATATATATATATATATATATATATATATATATATATATATATATATATATATTAGCTTAGAGCTGAGAGCAATAATAAGTTATATTGCTCTCAGCTTATAGCAATGATAATAAGTTATACTGCTCTCAGATATAAGAATTGCAATATCACTCATTCTGTTCCTGTTCCGGTGTGGACACATTACAAACTGTAGTTATCTGAAATTGATGGTGCAGATGAGTGATTGAGTTTGAGCAAGTGTGGTATAGTTAAAGAGCAAGTGAAGTCATGTCGGAATCTGACGGTTACAGTTAGATTTAACGGAAACAAAGTTTTGAAAATTAAGTTGCCCTGACATGTAGATACACGACTGTGGTGCGGATCTCATTTCAAAGTCAAATTCCCCCCGAACTCATTATCATCTCATTAACATCAAATCACTCTTTAACAATACATCAACAAATTGATTTTTTTGATGCACAAAGACATGAAAGGTATACTCTTCAGTAGATACAAAAACACTTGAGACAAAGAAAGGCGCCATTTTGCGACCTACGTCTTTGTTGATTGCATGTCCGTCACCGCCAATTATGTATTTAACCGTTTATACGAAAATGAGCTATCAAAATAAGAAAATAAAGACCCACAATAGGTGGAAAGATTCAGCCCCATTACATAGAAGGTGACAAGTTTTGGGATAAATGAATACATCAAAGACGGTACTTGGGCAATATTGAATGACATTTGGAGAGAGGTAGTCTTTGTTCAGGTGTTGGGCTGTGAAACTTTGAGGAGTTTGCCGCTTTTTAATGGCAATTAGACATATAATAGAGATGAAAACTTCCTAATAAATGCTCTGAAGCGTACAGGACATAAGCCACTTCCTATACAGGACAACTTGCCCCAAAATATTTTGTTGTTGTGACAAAATAGATGCCACATGGACAACATATTTATTTTCAGAAATATTATATAATTTTAAACTGACAAAGAATTGTTGAAATAGAATCATAATATATAAATAAAAAGAAGCGAATGTGACCTTCACAAATTAGACTTTAAAACTAACACGAAAATGATAATAGAATGTGTATCATTAAAGAAAAAGAGATATGGCAACAGACAACATTCCCATGGCAGCGGGACGCGTGTTGTGGATTGTATTACACGACTTTATATAATGGTAGCCTCTCATCTTGAAAGTTTGGTGAAGATTTATGAAGATCTGGGGATATACAGAAGTCCTCTTCAGGTGAAAGAGCTTGTCTTTTTTTGTATATTAACTAAGAATGCAAACATCCTGAAACTTACCATTATTTGCGTTTGTCATTTGGTTAATATATCTAAATTAGGATGATAAGTTCAAAGGCAGCCGCCCCCGGATTGCCCAACTTAATCCTACTTGAATGGCTTAATGAGATCAGTGGATGACGAGATGGATCTTAAGGACGCTCGACTATTTAGATCCCCGTCATTGAAGGATAGCTATTTGGGGATAACACACAAAACATACTTTTCAATTGGAAAACAAACCATAAAACATGAAAGACAGTGGCGGGAAAGGATCGAATTAGGCGATAATTGGCCACACAATAACATCAAAGATAGACATTTCAGGTGTGTGAATAGAGAACAGATATGTTATTGATTGGCTTTATTTTAATGTCAACAAAAGCTGAGCAGACATGACAATGGCGAGATTAAGATAACACAGGGCCATAACATTGTTTTGTGGAATTAGAATTTCCCATTTTGTTTAACCCTGGCGCCTATCCATACATCACAATAAATAAGATAGACATAATTTATTCCCGGAGGATACAGAATCCCAAAATATCCTTTTTCAATTAGGATAGGATCGGTTATCTAAGAGATAAGGTCCCTTAAAAATCCTCAAAATTATTTCTTCATGAAAGGCACGGCAGAGCTTTTGTAAATCAATTTGGTTTACGGCAAGTTTGATGTCGCACAAAAGATGTATACTTTCGAATTGTACATATGCTAAAATTATTTTACAGTGCAATTTTATATTTTAATTAGCAGTTTTAGTCTAAATTCTGAAATAATAAATTACTTAACTGATCTGAATCAAATCTCATTGTTCATATCAACCCCTCATCGACAACATTTAAATCTATGAAGCTTACATCTACATTGCAAGTAACTTGTCAATATTGCTTTTATGAATTGTTGGAATTCAAAAAAGAAATCACATATTGACATTTTCTGACATAGTCTACCACACACTCATGAACAGGATTTGAGCATTGTGATGCATTTATTATGATTTTCCATATTTGAACTGGGAGCGTCAATATTATATTTAGCAGATACAAAGAGCCCTCTACTTTAGCTACAATCGCATTATATGTCCATCCCTAGCAACCATGTATCACTGAGGATTTCACCAATGTTTGCAGCACCTCAGCTACCGTACATAGATATTACCTAACAATGCATTTCACACATTTACCCTGCATAGATACTGTATCTGACGCTATAAGCCGAGAGTATATAGAGACACAGTATGATGCCTGTATCAGCAGTGACAAAGTCCTCAACCTCAAGTACTCACAGTCATTTAAGTGCAAACTTTCAAATCCATGCTATGCACACAGTAACTTCCTGTCCTTCAAAATAACTGTGGCGTCTATTTGTATTGTCTGTGAGAAATCCTGGAAAAATTTACTTCGAACCCTAATGTATCAATTGCTTCTGAATCATCTGACGATCGCGACGTAATCTTGTTTGCAAATGTTTATTAATGATCATCATATATCAAAATGAACTTAAAAAATGAAAATAAAAAGGGTTCATATATTTTATAAGCTATTCCTTAATAAATCGGTTTCAGCTCAATCTATTCTTTAATAACCCGATTTCAACTTCCATGCAGTTATATGTATATTAGCTAATCTAAGATCACATATTCTTGCCACACTGGTTTATGACATCAGACCCAATCACGATCGCTGTATGTCACCAAATAATTGCTCAAGTAAAATGTCTGTGATAATGAATTGAGATCGAATTATCACACAAGGGAACAATAAGTGTTATTGCTCTCAGCTCTAACTACTTCTGAAAGTGTTAACAAGAAAGTCTTTTTTTTAAAAAGAATTTGTGTACAGTTTCCTTTTTGAAAATGCTTTTTATATTTTCTCATCATTTTGAAGTTGCCGTAAATGTAGTTTTTTTGTTTGGGGTTTTACATCACTTTCAACATTATTTCAGTCATTTCGTGATGAGACCTACTTGTAGCAGATATAGTGCTGCCTCACTGAATTGTCATGTCGCAGGTCCTTGACATGACAACCCACCCGGTCACAGATTTAAAAGTACAACGGGTTAACCCCTCAGCTCACATGGGAAATTGTATCATGAGTTCAATCCCGGCATGGCCGGGGTTCGAACCCAAGACCTTTGGATCACCACAGAGAAACTGTTGCTAATAAGTTGGCGCTCAAACCAACTGTGCCACGGCCCATGGCCTCGCCGTAAATGTAGACTACACTGACTGGCATATATTCTACGTTTGCAAAAAACATTTCATTCCTATGTTTATTTATGCAGTTGAGGTGTCTGCCAGTCTGGTCTGTGACACTGACAGGCTTCAGCCCCTCCTGGATCCGCCACTGGCTTCACATGTCACATGTACACAGAGATCTGGGCTGGCTCACCGTGGGGGTTACTGTCGTAGAACTCCAAAAACAATGTATCATTTTCTTATTGCATCAACCCATAGTCAGGGTATCATTTTATCTTTGTATCATCCCTAAATCAGGATATCAATATATAAGTCAGTCATAAACCAACGGAGGTAGAATATTTCCCTAAATCAGGTTCTGGGTTTTTCAATTCCAACCGAGCCTCCGTGGGTTAAAATTATGAGAGTATCCCTCTCTGGGGCTGGGTGACGTAAAGTGTTTACACATTGGCCCTCGTCATCTACGTTCGCTTAGTAACAGTCTGTTATAACATAGCCTTTCTATTGAAATAAATTTCCTATAGGTCTAAGATCTGTATATAAAAAATGATATCCTTGGTTTCTTAAAAGCTTAAATTTTAAGTTTCAAAATTTCTGCAATCAAAATGATAATGTAACTTCGGCTCTTTTTCGGGACTAATTTCCATTTTGAAATTTTGTTTTGGTAATGTGCAGAAGAAAACTGACTGAAAAATCCCCGATTTACTGAAAAATCCCCGATTTAGAGATTATCATTTTTTTATCTAATTGGAACTGCAAACCTCAACGGTTATTTCTTTGAACCTCTGTAGAAAAAATGTCTTTTAATAAATTGCTTTATTTCCTGGGTTTTTGGCTCTGATTTGAAAATAAAAATACTAGATTTCTTAACTTAACATTGATTAAGCATCAATACAGAAGTCAATATCTTAACCATGACATTTGCTTTATGACACATATTCAACAGTTATATCTATATTTTCTTGCGTTCAAGGAAGTTTAAAAAAAAAAAAAAAAGACTTACCAGGAAAGACTTTTTTCTTGACCTGGTTGGTAACGAGGCAGAGGAAAGACGTTGCAGTCAATTCATTAACAATCATAACTATTTATTGATATTTCCTATTTCCAGAGTTTTAAATGTCTCTGCAATTTCTCACTCCTGAACGGGGTCGGAACTATAGTATCGAGCTCCGCCTGTGTGTCCCTGTGTTTGTCAACAAAAACCTTGACACTTTTTTTTTATATCTGATCAGCTATTTGATATCAGGCTTCAATTTTACCACACATGCATCCCATGAAGGCCTTAATAGGATTACCTTAACCATGGCCTTGACGCAAGGTCACAGGCTTCAAAAAAACTTTGACATATATCTATATCTTATCACATAATTAAGTTAGAGGCTCAAGGCTCTAGATTTCCACTACCCATTTCCCTGATGAAGGCTCACATTTGATAATCTAAAAATGACCCAGACCTTTGTTTTCAAGGTCAGATTTCAAAATGTCACCAACTACTTTTGCTATATGTTGATATATGTGGGACCCGGCTGATGTGCCACTTCAGTGTGGGATATGCAGTGCCTGCATCTAATGTGACCACACTCAGCAAGTAGGACAATTCCCCGCCCACCACCCCCACTAAATATGGTCTAGTATGCTTCAACAAATGACTACTTGAAAAAGGAGCATTGACTGTAGATCATTATCACATAGAAACTAGTATAAAAGTATAAAAATCAGGACTTGTGCATTCTGGGGAAACAGATTTATGGCCCAACTGGTGACACCATCAACCCCACCCCCAAATAAAAAAATGGTCTGTCATTAAAACTAGGTTCTTGAGAGAAGGTAGAAGTGAAGTGATAACCTAGGTTTTTAAACTGATATGTTTGTTGAGTACAATAATGTTGAAGGTTATCTATTCCAATTCTTGGAATATATCCATTTTTTATTATTAATCTGTTGATGATATTCGGTGCACATTGAGGTTGAATCAATTACTCTCTCTTATAGTCTAGGTCAGGACTGACTGTTGGATATGGATTGTTGGAGCGAATTCGACATAGCAACCTTTGGCTATGTCGAATTCGCTCCAACAATCCATACTAACAACCTCTTCAGCAACTAATACTGGCAATAGGCTTGGAGCCCAAAGGTTAGTCACATTTCATCACATTTGTGTCAGTTGGCATAGAAGTGAGTAGTGCCATAGAATTAATATACAGTTATGTTCTATCCATGGTACATAAAAACATGTACAGGCTCAAAATTGGCAAGGGACTGGCCATTAATCATACATGTGTGCTCCGATGTACATGCAAAAATGTCGCAGTTTCAATTTCTGCTTTCTCTCAAGGCAATAGCTTAAGCTATAATTATTTTTAAAAACTTTTACGATATATATATATATATATATATATATATATATATATATATATATATATATATATATATATATATATATATATATATATATATATATATATATATATATATATATATATATATATATATATATATATATATATATATATATATATATATATATATATATATATATATATATATATATATATATATATATATATATATATAAATGGGCAGAAATATTAACCAATTTAAGGCAAGGGTAAGTTTCGAAACACAAAATTTAGGAATTGGATGGTACAGAACAGAAATATCCACACAGTAAGGTCATGAAAGAAAAAATAGCAACGTTATACATGGATTAACAATCTTGTCATCCAAGATTCTGATTTCAACCTTCATCCCTTTAGTTGCATATATCAAAGGGAGATCAAACAATTTCAGCACTCTCTTAGCCTTTCAGATTTCCCATCGTATAAAGAGCCCACACGTGCTAATCTATATGGCTAACACTCATGGATAGGTTTGTTTGTTTGTGGTTTTACGTCACTTCCAACATTATTTCAGTCATTTTGTGATAAAACCTACTTGTAGCAGATATCGTGCTGCCTCACTGAATTATCATGTCGCAGGTCCTTGACATGACAACCCACCTTACAAGGACAGATTTACAAGGACAACGAGTTAACCCTTAGGCACGGGCCTCACCTCATATGAAATTGTATCATGAATTCAATCTCGGCATGGATCGAATCCACAACCTTTGGATCATCACAGAGGAACTGGTTATAATAAGATGGCGCACTAACCAACTGCGGCACGGCCCGGCCTGGGGCCCCTAAGGGATAGGAGACCATAAACCTTGGTGGATCGATAGTTATAGGTGGTGCCACCCAGTGTACATCTTTTTTTCCTGATTGTCTACAGTGAACATAAAAACACAGCAGCAAATACAAGCACACACACACACACATGAGCTTAGATACATGCTCAAGGTTGGCCTCGTGGCCAATTTACTCGAAGATTAAATCCATTTTTATATCTTGAAATCATCAGTTTTGTAGCCTCCATGTCCAAGATTCAAAACTCCTTTATTACAGTGACAAGAGGTTTTTCTTCATATAACTTAGTATTTTAATATTATGTGATGTTAACCTCCAAGCCCCTATGGACTGATTTGTCCCTTTAATCCATCATAATATAACAGGGGTTGGAATAACTTATCAGTAACTTTATGATTCATAAAACTTTTACCATATTAATGTAAGTGCACCATAGACAAACTCTATTATTAGTTTCTGTTTATTTGTTAATAGGTATGTAAATAGTTCATCAATTGTAAAAAACAACCATCACTTTCTATAACTATTCTCTTAAACTAGAGTAAAAATTACAAAAAAACATGCAAATGTCTTTTATCTTCTATTTTATTTTCTATACACAATTTACAGATTATATCTTCAACTTAAGTGTTATTATAATGACCTGTTTTAAAATTAAGTGTTAAAATACCACATCTCAGCTTTGCTCATGTTGAGGATTGTGGTTTCAGAACATTTTTCATATAGCTCTAAACAGTTTTTAAAAAATAAAACGTATGTCCCCACTTTTGGTTTCTGTAAAAGACCATTTAGCACCATCTGAAGTGTGGAATATTTACCCGAGTGTAGATATTGTGATCTTGCGATGCCACAATATCAGCATTGTGGAGTAGAGCCTTAGCTCTGATGACCAGTTGTAACAATTCTCACCTTTAGTCCAATATTGCAATATTTGATGATTTATTTTAAATATAAAAAGTCAATTGCAATATTTGATGATTTATTTTGAATATAAAAAGTCAAATACAATATTGTTAATAGTGTTTAAACAACTGTGAAACTAGAGACCTATTTTGGAGGCATTGGCACCACTTCCAAGAAGTGATCTGAGCACATGTGAGCACTTGCATTTTTGACTGATCTTAGAGAGCACAGTGCAAACAAGATGACACACCAAAAAGGTTTTAAAGCATGGCATTTCTTGTGTGAGGTAGGGGTCAAGCCCCTGAAAATGGCCACTGGGAAGAAGGGAGATGAAAAGTTTATATTGCTACAAGGGAAGAATTTGAGTGAGCAATCTTGCCATGACAAAAGGGTCATAAAACCTGTGAGAAACAAGCTAATGGAAATTTGGAAATTTTGCATTGCACTGGGCATGTTCATATATGCTCAAGGTTAGCCTCATGACCACCTTACTAGAAGTTTAAAATCCATGATAAAATCTTGAAATCACCTCCATGTTATAGTTTCTTTGCAAACATGTCTGAGCTCAAATAATCCTAATATGAAAAATTATTATTTTGTACATTTTTAATATTGACAAAGGATTATTCAATTCTGTATGTTCTGACATGCATATCACTCAAATATAACCCCAATACGAAGATTTCAAAAAGTGCTTGTCCCATCCAGGAATTTAACCCCACACATTTAGCATGGAAGACAAATATCTGACCCACTGAGCCACTTTGAAAAGTACAGTGTAACCTTCTCACTGGTATATCACATAAATAATCAAGATCTTCATCACTATATCAAGTTATTTTATGAATGAAGCTATTCAGTAATTTCAGAGAGCAAGTTAAAACTATGGACCAAAATTTCCAAGTTATAGTTTCTTTCCAAATGTGTCTAAGCTCAAATAAAATTTAATATTTAACATTCCATATTTAAGATTCGATTTTTGTTTTCTATATAAAGTTATTATTTTCTGTATTTTCTGTGTTTGCAACAAAAATATATATGTGTATTCAACAACCAATGTATAGAGTCTGAGTTAAAATTATAGACCAACATTTTCTAAAAATATTTATGTCTAAAATGGAATCAAAATTAATGTAAATAGACCAAAAGAAGTAGATATCTACAATTCATTTTTCATTTAAATCTAAGACATCATTTTCTTATTGCTTTCCTGTAGGTAGGTATATAAGGTAGGCATGTAATTACTTTCATTGAATATGAAATGTGTCATATTATATCCAGACACATTATTTACATTTGACTTGAACTTGAGAAAATAAAAATGATAATAAAACAAAGAAAGTCAGTGACTGGAGTGTTTTTTCTGGAGAAGTGATCCAGTAGGATGTAAGTTTCAAAGGGAGCTAACAGGAGCTATTGCTGATTCACTAATATATACACATTTTATTCCTACCTCTTTCTATTATTACCTTGCTAACCAAGCATTATAAAGTTTGTCTCCTTAAGACATATTAAAAAAAACTGCAACCTTTCATCTTGAATTCAATAAATCCCTAAATCTCTGATCCGTACAGAGAATGGGGCAAAGACATTTTCAAATAACAGGCATATTATATCTTCTAGCAAGTTGAGCTTATCATTGTCCCAAGAAAAGGTGAGTTATTTAGTTTATCCTTGATGTGGTGCAGCAATTGAAAATATAAAGTCTCATTAAGGTTTGGTAATACATAGATTGCTATAAGTTAGTTTAGTTTATACTATTATTTTGAGCTGAACTCCCTCCATAAAGATTTCTTGGCTGTGGTAATTGAAAACAGCTTTCAATATGTGTTTAAAACCGGGGAATGTTAAACAGGTATGGGGAAAGGCTAATGGTCATTTTGCAAGGTACTGTATTCATCCGGATTGGATGACTGTAGCAAATGATGGGACCTAAACTGGTCTACCAAACAGATATATTCTAAGTAAATTCAAGTAACATGTGAAAGAGACAAGGGAATGTTATATGAACATCTTTAATTAATTTGTGTTTACTCATGTGTACATATTAAACAATAAACATTTGTGGATTCAAAATAAAATGCAAGCTCACCTGATATTAATTGAAAGATGGTCCTGCTTCACCCATCTCACTGACTTCCAGACTGAGAGCAACTAAATCCATCCTTCACCAAACATATAAGGAAAGCATGTATTATGTCCAATGAGACTTGGCCAGGTAGCATGCAGTGGTGGACTGTATGAGCCGAGATCAAGGCTCATGCATATTGATGAAGCCAGAGTCAGAGATATCTCAGCAACTACAAGAGGGTCGCTAATGAAGCTAATTTTAGCTGCTTGTAACTGATACACATTTGGATAACAAAGTCAGAGTTGGCAAAATCTTGGAATAGTTATATATTTTGAACAAATTGTTATATGATATTATATGAAATGTTGATATCTCTGATATTTTACCGTGAGATATTTGGTATTCCTGTGTATCAAATAGCTCAGGATACTATTATAAATCCATGTAAGATACAGTGACAGTTTTGCCAGCATCCATCCATCTGTTGTTAATGGCGATGTGATAATGAAAAACTGATATATTTATTTATTTATTAAATTTTATTGACAATAGAAGGTCACATAAAACCTATATGTCATGCTAATTAAAATTATACTAATACTACTTCTAAATATATACATTTAATACTCACAGATTATTTCTAATTCAATTAACACGAACAAATATAAATACAATTAACACGAACAAATATAAATACAAAAAAGAAAATAGACAATAGAGCACCACTTGGTGGCACTCAATTCAATATACATACATTTTTTAAAGTGCTTTGGCAGAATCATAAACAAATCAGACGAGATTGTTTATTCATAACTTTGTGATTCAAGAAATGGATGGGTGTTAATTTTGATAGCTTTCAGAATGATGGAAATTTAGATCAGTCTTAACTGAAAGATTGGTTCTGGATTGTGATTAATGAATCATCTCGTATGAGTGGTCTATGTTTGTCAAAGTTGGCATTATTATCATTAATCATGTTATTTGTAATAAACATAATGAAATACTTGGTCTATAGCACCAGAGAATTATTATAAATCTAAGCATCCTACATATTTTGATTTTAAGCATTACAATTACTTATACTGGACTAGAATCTTAATTGGACGTATTGTTTAGCACTGTTTCAGATCTCTTTTTTAGACGTAAATATACATATTTTGCTAGAGATCTAGTCACTCTCTTATTTTCACATTTCATAATGACAGTGGAATGTTCCAAATTACATTTACCAAGTGATCCCATGGTAATTCATCTATGACTACAGACATAAGTTCTCTACGTTCTTTTTGATATAAAGTGCATGTCATGATAAAGTGATTTTCATCTTCAACACCATCAGAGGAGCAATATAAACAAGTTCTTAATTCTGGCGGTGTTTTATTTGGTCTGTCATATCTGCCTGTTTCTATTCTTAAGTTATGGGAACTTATTCTGAATCTAAATAGGGATAATGCATGATTCAGATTTTTTTACACATGACAAGTATTTTTCCATCATGAATTCAGACTTGAAAATACAGTATGTCCTCAGTTTTGGATACAATAAGTTATTTCCAATCTTTTCTATGCACTCAGTTCTAAATTTGTTCTGCTTCTGTTATCGTTAAAATCTGTCACAAGTTCTGGTATTTAGACATTGCTCCTCCCAGTGGTGTTGTTGATTTACATCATACAGAATATTTTTTATGTGGCTGCACCAGTTTATTTGTCCTAGTTCATGCAATTCAAGAAGTGAGTTATATGCTTTTTTCACTATATGGTTATTGTTTAGTAAGAGGATTCTTTTCCAGTATTTAATTGCCTGAAATTCTTGTTTGAGGATAAGGGGAAATCTTCCAGACTCGGCATATATTGCATAATTAGTGGAAGATATTTTAACACGGAGATTGCTTTTTAGATAAGACAAGTGTATTTTTTCTAGAGATTTGACTTCTTTTCCTGTAAACCAAACATCAGCAGCATATTCCATGATTGGGCCTTATTTGAGTATAAAATGCTTTGAAGGCTAATATTGGTGAAAGTTGTCCTATACTATTTTTAACATGTGAGTTAAGTGCGTAAATAGCATTTTGTGATTTTTCAGTGATGTATATTAAAACTATCTGTCTTCCTTGCCCTATCTAAACCTTTTAATTTTTGCTGGATATGACACAGGCAAGGTTCCCTGTGTCTACTATCCCTTGCAAAAATGAATTACTATAGTTATAAATACGTTTCAATAGAATTTTTACATACATATATAAACATAGGCATCAGAGATGCATCAACCCTCAGCCCTGGTAACTTATTGCACAACATTTGCTCCACACAATATTTGTGAACAAAACGTCACCGCACCACATAATTGTTCCTGTGACCTTGAAAAGTAGGTGAAGGACTTCACTGAGGTCTTCACCAGATGCTTATGTGTGTCAAGTCTCATAAAGCTGCCATCATTCGTTCTCGAGTTATAGCAATGATAGTGATTTCACATAATTGTCACTGTGACCTTGAAAAGTAGGTGAAGGTCATGTTCCATAGAAAAATGTCTGAGGTCTTCAACAGATGCTCATGTGTGTCAAATCTCATAAAGCTGCCATCATTTGTTCTAGAGTTATTGTGATTCTAGGGATTTCACATAATTGTCCCTGTGACCTTAAAAAATATGTCAAGGTCGCCGTCCATCAGTCTCGTCCGAGGTTTTCACCAGATGCTTATGTGTGTCAAGTTTCATGAAGCTGCCATCATTTGTTCTTGAATTATCACAATGACAAGGATGATTTCATATAATTGTCCCTGTGACCTTGAAAAGTAGGTGAAGGTCGCCGTCCACTGAACTCATCCGAGGTTTTCACCTGATGCTTATGTGTGTCCAGTTTCATGAAGCTGCCATCATTTGTTCTTGAGTTATTGTGATTCTTGTAATTTCACATAATTGTCCCTGTGACCTTGAAAAGGAGATGAAGGTCATGTTTCATAGAAAAAATTATGAGATCTTCACCAGATGCTTATGTGTGTCAAATCTCATAAAGCTGCCATCATTCGTTCTTGAGTTATTGCAATTCTTGGGATTTCACATAATTGTCCCTGTGCCCTTGAAAAATAGGTCAAGGTCACCGTCCACTGAACTCGTCCGAGGTTTTCACATGATGCTTATGTGTGTCAAGTTTCATGAAGCTGCTAGCATTTGTTCTCAAGTTATTGCGATGAGAAGGACGATTTCACATAATTGTCCCTGTGACCTTGAAAAGTGGGTGAAGGTCATGTTTCATAGAAAAAATTCTGAGGTCTTCACCAGATGCTTATGTGTGTCAAATCTCATAAAGCTGCCATCATTTGTTCTTGAGTTATTGCGATTCTTGGGATTTCACATAATTGTCCTTGTGACCTTGAAAAATAGGTCAAGGTCACCGTCCACTGAACTCGTCTGAGCTTTTCACCTGATGCTTATGTGTGTCAAATCTCATAAAGCTGCCATCATTCGTTCTTGAGTTATTGCGATTCTTGGGATTTCACATAATTGTCGATGTTACCTTGAAAAATAGGTCAAGGTCGCTGTTTATCGAACTCGTCCGAGCTTTTCACCAGATGCTTATGTGTGTCAAGTTTCATGACGCTGCCATCATTTGTTCTAGAGTTATCGCGATGACAAGGATGATTTCACATAATTGTCCCTGTGACCTTGAAAAGTAGGTGAAGGTCATGTTTCATAGAAACAATTGTGAGGTCTTCACCACATGCTTATGTGTGTCAAATCGCATAAAGCTGCCATCATTTGTTCTTGAGTTATTGCGATTCTTGGGATTTCACATAATTGTCCCTGTGACCTTGAAAAATAGGTCAAGGTCGCTGTTCATCGAACTCGTCCGAGCTTTTCACCAGATGCTTATGTGTGTCAAGTTTCATGAGACTGCCATCATTTGTTCTCAAGTTATCGCGATGACAAGGATGTTCGCTACAGACATACATACATACATACATACATACATACATACATACATACATACATACATACATACATACATACATACATACATACCCACGCCAGGAGTACTGCAATACCCTCAGCCTGATTATATCAGGGGCTGAGGGTAAAAAAAGCATGAACGTGATCAGAGAGGAAGGGTGACAAGATTTGAAAAAAAAAAAAAGTTGCTATATGAGGTATTGGCCGCGATAAAAGTCGCCACTGATAAGAGTGTGTGATCTCGCTGTTCCGTCACCACGTTGCCTGCCCTCTGGTGGAAGTGACGCTAAACTAATCTCCACTTCACTTTTGTTTTGCAAGTTTATGTGAAGGGTTGCGCTTTTAGCATATCATGAATGGCACAATTATCACTTATTTTTTGTCAGAATCATGTTAGATGTGAAATTTTACCCACAAATTGCCCATATTTCAGTATTAGAGCTTTGTTTTCAACCATCGATAAATTGACCTATTTATTGACCTACTTATTGAGGCCCTGCTAGGTTTTGTACAAAGGGGTCTATATGGGTGAAATGCAGAGATAGCTGCACAAGTGAGAGATAGCAAGTGATAGACTGCAACAACAGCAAGAGATAGCTGCATAAATAAGAGATAGCTGCATAAATAAGAGATAGCTGCATAAATAAGAGATAGCTGCATAAATAAGAGATAGCTGCATAAATAAGAGATAGCTGCATAGATAAGAGATAGCTGCATAAATAAGAGATAACTGCATAAATAAGAGATAGCTGCATAAATAAGAGATAGCTGTATAAATAAGAGATTGCTGTGGGAGAGACAGCTGCACAAATAAGAGATAGCTGCACATGGGGAGAGATAGCTGCACATGGGGAGAGATAGCTGCACATGGGGAGAGACAGCTGCACATGGTGAGAGATAGCTGCACATGGTAAGAGATAGCTGCACATGGTGAGAGATAGCTGCACATGGGGAGAGACAGCTGCACATGATGAAAGATAGCTGCACAGTTTGAGAGATAGCTCCACATGGTGAGAGATAGCTGCACATGGGGAGAGATAGCTGCACATGGTGAAAGATAGCTGCACATAGTGAGAGATAGCTGCACATGGGGAGAGATAGCTGCACATGGGGAGAGATAGCTGCACCTCGTGAGAGATAGCTGCACATGGTGAGAGATAGTTACAACAGTGAGAGACAACTTCACAACTGAATGACAGCTGCACATGTGGTAGTTGCACAAGTGAGACAGCTGCACATGGTGAGAGATAGCTGCACATGGTGAAAGATAGCTGCACATGGGGAGAGATAGCTGCACATGGGGAGAGATAGCTGCACATGGGGAGAGATAGTTGCACATGGTGAGAGATAGCTGCACATGGGGAGAGATAGCTGCACATGGGGAGAGATAGCTGCACATGGGGAGAGATAGCTGCACATGGGGAGAGATAGCTGCACATAGGGAGGGATAGCTGCACATGATGAGAGATAGCTGCACATGGTGAGAGATAGTTACAACAGTGAGAGACAACTGCACAACTGAATGACAGCTGCACGTGGTAGTTGCACAAGTGAGAGACAGCTGCACATGTGAGAGATAGCTGCACATGGGGAGAGATAGCTGCACATGGGGAGAGATAGCTGCACATGGTGAGAGATAGCTGCACATGGGGAGAGATAGCTGCACATGGTGAGAGATAGTTACAACAGTGAGAGACAACTGCACAACTGAATGACAGCTGCACACGTGGTAGTTGCACAAGTGAGAGACAGCTGCACATGTGAGAGATAGCTGTATAGGTGAGGGATGGCTGCATAGGTGAGAGATAGCTGCACAATTGAGAGACAGCTGCACATGTGAGGGATAGCTACAACAGTGAGGGACAGCATCACTTCCCAGCCGAAGGCACTTGTGCTTGGTAAAAATTGAGCTGTATACATCCTATTTTTCAATCTTTAAGGATTGGATACAAGTTTATGTATTTAAAGCTCTAGTGAAGCTCGCCCAACCTTCAAAAACAAGCCTTTAAAAGGAGGGAAAACATGATGTGCTGTGACCTTTGCACAAGGGATAATTTATGACAGTAGATTTTATAAGAAATTTGAGGTTTGGTGCAACTGGGGCACTCGTGTCATACATATATGCACTTGACAAATGTGTTTATTTTACGAAGTTTGGCACACGTGAAAGTGTTTTCAGTATGTTTTGTGCCCGTGCATGACTATACTCCCCAATCAGAATTTGGATTATTTGTAAGAATTATTTACAAGGAAGGTAAACTGAAAGAAAGGTACATGTACATCACTAGGAATGGAAATTGTTTTGTCGCTATTGTTCAATGCTGTGCATAGAAAAGGGAAACACTAATTTTGAAATGGGCAATACATACAGTACAACATAGCATGCATGTCTGTCAATTCTATTGATGTTGCCAATGTTTTATTCTGCAATTCAAAACATCTAATTTTTGAAAGATGGACTTCAGCACGGTGCCATCTCAGTTAACCTTACAGAAGATGAGTAAAGATGATATCATAGATGATGACGAATGTGAAACAGATCTCTTTGATAGTGACGTCACTATTGAGGTCACGACCCAGTTCCTCAATCCCCCAGTTCCAGAAGGAGGGTGGGGCTGGATGTGTGTGCTCGGGTGTGGCCTCATTAACTTCGTTTATGCCATTCTGGGAAGGTCCTTTGCTGTCATCTACCTACAGATGATGGAAAGATATGACTCTTCAGATAATGTGACAGCCTGGGTTGGAGCCATTAACTTCACTTTGTCAGGATTATTAGGTGAGTACAAGCATCCATGACGTGTACTCCCCTTAAGAGGAATCAAGCACTTTCCCAACCAACATTCGGCCATCTTGATTTCTGTTATGAGTGAACTCATTGAGTACATATCAACACATTAACTCCCTATAAAACTAACATCCTACCGGACTACTTTCCATATAAATTCTCCAGAAAATTGTGCACCACTCCAGTAACTGATTTTCTTTGGCTTATTACAATTCTCGGTTTTATGAGCTCGAGTTAAATATATAAAATGTGTATGGACATTTTATGACACACCTCATATTCACTATAAATAACTACATACTAACCTTATATACCTACCTACAGAGAATCAACTAGGAAATGGTTAGATCTAAATGAGAGATGTGTTATATATATATATTTCTTTTGATCTATCTGCATTACTATTGATATCATCTTAGACATACATATTTTTGAAAAATTTTACTCTACAAATTTAACTTTGACTGTTGTGTGAAATAACTGAATATCCCTTTATAAAAATAACTTGATCAAGTGATAAAGATGTTGACTATTTGGGTGATTTACCAGTGAGAAGGTCAAATCATACTAATCAACATGGCTCAGTGGGTAAGACAGCTGTCTCCCGTGCTAAAGGTCTTGGGTTCGATTCCCACCGGGAACAATATATTTTTTATTTATTCATGCTGAAACTGAAATCTTCATTTTGAAGTTTTATTTTCGCAACATGCACATCAGAACATATAGAATTGAAACATTTTTTATTTTGATAGAAATTATAAAAAATAATGACGATACAATAAACAAAGGTGAAATCTTCAAAGGTGAAATCTTCATGTTGGGTTCTTTTTAGAGCAGAATGAAAGTCAGAACACATAAAATGTGTTTTTTCTTTTGTTTTTTCTTTTGTTTTTTTTTGGCAAATGGAGAAAATACAAAAAATTAAAATAAAATGTCTTTATTAGCAAAGAAATGGAACAATTTCAATTTTCATACAATGCTGTGACTCCAAGTTTTCTACAGTACTGACACAGGGTGATACATGGCTCAGTGGTTAAGATGTCTGTCTTCTATGCTAAAGGTCCAGGGTTCGAATCCTGGTTGGGAAAAGTATTATTTTCATGCTGAAGGTGAAATCTTAATATTGGGGTTCTGTTTGAGTGACATGTACTTCAGGAAACATAAATTGATTTGTCTATTGCAAATGCAGAATAATATAAAATAATAGAAATGATTTGATACCCCCCAAAAAATGAAATCTTTATATTGGAGTTCTTATTGAGCAATTTGCATATCAGAAGAATATAATTTTTATTATTTTATTTTGCAAACATAGACAATATGAATAATACAGACTTTATATAGTGAACAAATATAAAATCTTCATACTGGGGTAATATTTGAGCAATATGCATTTCAGAACATAAAGAATTGAATATGTTTTTTGCCAACATAGAAAATATAAAAAATAGTAATTATATGCAGAAAACAAATATGAAATCTTCATATTCCAATTTTATTTCAGTTTAGAAAAAAACGAACTATAACATGGATCCAATTTCAAGAATTTATCATAGACTTTAAACTTCGAGTTAGTTGATCAAGAGGCCAACCTTGAGCACCTCTGAATAAATCCAGTGCGATGCAATAGTTCCCAATGTTTCAGCATTATTATGTGTCTCACAGGTCTGATGATATGCTTTGACCTTTTCTCATGGCAGGATTGCTCACTCAACATTTCACCTGGATCCACATTTAAAAATAAACATGGACTGTACCTTGCTCATTCTTAAAAACATTCAATCAGATTGGTATAATATATATTCCAAAACAATTTTCAAGATCTTCAAAATGTGTAGTTGTCAATATTTGACCATATCAGTCACTGACAGGATGGAAATCAACAGGTCACATGTCACCTGTATGTGCATTTCTCTGTTGTCCAGTGAGATCAGCCAACAATGCATGTACTCATATATGCTAAGATCACCTCTTGGAAATGGTGTTGATACCTCTAAAATAGTTCTCTAGTCTAACTGTTGTTTAAACACTACTAACAATATAGAATTAGAATTTCTATATTTGAAATAAATTCAAATATTGCAATCATTATTTTAATTGTCAAATAAAACCACAATTTGAATAAGAAACATGTGTAGTAATAATGCTCAGATGTGTGTACAGTGATTTGCCCACTATTTTTGACATGTGAAAGTGACTACACACCCCACTAATCTGAGTACTAATCTCAGTAAGCAAGTGTTCCCAGCAGGACGCCAGCTCATATTTTTAATCTCTACCTATGGTACCCTTACCTGAGACTTTCCTCTTTTTGTCAGGTATGTTGGCTTAAGGGAAAAACACGTAATGCCTCGTCCACTTATAGTATGGTCTGTATGGTGCTTGTGCACAGCTATTTAAATGCAATCCCCTAATATGAAGACCACAAAATCTGAATGAATACATCATATTTACGGCATAGACTGAGTAAATAGAATAAATAGAGTTACGGCAAATAGTAAAATAGTTGCACATGATAATCAATTCTGTTTACACCGTTTCTGATGAATACACCTATCAAATGATAACAATATTTTTTCTCTGATATATAACATATTAAGATGATTCTATGTAGGTAACAACATATTTCAGTAAAGAGGTGCATTATCTAGTTATTTTGTGATGGACTATGTGTTCGGAATATGTGTTATAATTTGTAATCATATTTGAGGCAAAGTAGCAAATTGACTCAACATTACATTTAATAGATGAATAAAAAGGTTATCAATACGAGTACTATTTTAAAAATTTTGTTTGATATTTAAACTGAAATATCAACTTCACCATGGAGAAAGATATTTTGAAAACAGAAGAATATATTTCCCAGATTAAAGTCCTTCAGACAAGAAATGTCATATTTATTTATTTTGTTAGTTATTCATACCATATAAACATACAATACAATTACAAATCAGTTTAAAAGGTGTCACAAACTTCTTTAACAGCATTCATTACTCATCACCAGTTTTATTCTCACTTACAACAAACACAAACAATTGATAAATCAAATATCGAGCTAACTGGGTATACCCATAGCTCAGCATACATGCATATATATATATATATATATATATATATATATATATATATATATATATATATATATATATATATATATATATATATATATATATATATATATATATATATATATGCATTTATAGAATGGACTCTGTTATGAAATTTTACTGAGACAAAATTAAATTATCTTATATCTTATATACAGGTCACTCATTTATACAGTTTTTTGTACTGATGTCTGACACAATAAAACCATCATAAAACCAAACACACCATGTCACACCTAAGTGGATGTCTAAAGGATCATATTGTTAATTTATCCAGGTCCAGTGACAAGTGTTGCTATAAGCCGGTTTTCCTGTCGGACTGTGACCATCTGGGGTGGGGTGCTTTTATCTCTTGGGGTGATTGGAACAGGCTTGGCACCCAATATTCTCACCTGTTACTTCACATTCGGTGTAATGGTAGGTAAGTTTAAACCTATTTACTATTCAAAGCAAAAACCTTTAGTCTTAACACCCTTGGAACTACAAGGAGACAGAACCTGGTATCAATGCCATCAGATGTACATGTACATAACCCATACATATAAAGCCATCTTATATTTTATTTGTCATTTATTTTTGCTTATACCCACCTCTATGCTATATATTTTCTAGGTTCTGGCCTATGTTTTATTCAGTCTCCAGGATATATCATTATCAATGAATATTTTGACAAGCGTAAGGGGTTAGCCATGGGTGTGGGAGCGGTCACATCCGGAATAGGCAAGATGGGATTTCCTCCATTGATGTTAGTTCTGTTCAACCAGTATGGGTACATGGGAGCCTTCCTTATTATCGCTGCCATTTGTCTTCACAGTTGTGTGGCTGGTGCCCTGTTTCGCCCAATTAACGTCACCGTACCAGTCAAAGCGTCTTATAATAAAAGGACAGATACAAATCAAAACGAGGCTGGTGTGGACTGTGTCAAGAAGAATAAAAAGCAAGCTGTTAATAGCAAAAATGAGAAGTCAATGGACACGAATCATCATCGCCACGATGTAAATGATATAGATTGTCTTCTCAATAAAGAATCCCAGAGAAGTACTGATGACACAAAATTTAGAGAATCCTTAAAGGAAATAAATGATGGTAAGCAATGGGCTACTGATGGAATATACAAGATACAATCTGATGAACAGAGCCTTGTGGATGAGATAGAATTAAAGGGAAGCTCAAAGAACGTGGAGTCTGTGCCACTGAGGTCTAATGCACTTCCAGCTCATGGGGAAAACCTCCCTGAAAACAAGTACAACTGCCAGAATAAGTGGTCTCCATGTTCTTCAAGATGTGACTCTGATCTATCTACAAATGTCACATTCGTGGGATTATGTCTTTTAATATTTGGATTTTCATCGTCGATAGCACTAAACAGTGGGTATGATCTTGCGCTGTCTGTGGAGAGAGGCGTTGAGATCACGATGGGCACGTTCTTCATGTCCATCGCTGGCATAAGCAGCATGGTGGGCTGTGTGGGATCAGGGATTATATTTGATCTGGCAGTCATACGTCCTCACAGGTGAGTATGAGCAGCATTGTGGGCTGTGGGATCAGGGATTATATTTGATCTGGCAGTCATACGTCCTCACAGGTGAGTATGAGCAGCATTGTGGGCTGTGGGATCAGGGATTATATTTGATCTGGCAGTTATACGTCCTCACAGGTGAGTACGAGCAGCATTGTGGGCTGTGGGATCAGGGATTATATTTGATCTGGCAGTTATACGTCCTCACAGGTGAGTATGAGCAGCATTGTTGGCTGTGGGATCAGGGATTATATTTGATCTGGCAGTTATACGTCCTCACAGGTGAGTATGAGCAGCATTGTGGGCTGTGGGATCAGGGATTATATTTGATCTGGCAGTTATACGTCCTCACAGGTGAGTACGAGCAGCATTGTGGGCTGTGGGATCAGGGATTATATTTGATCTGGCAGTCATACGTCCTCACATGTGAGTATGAGCAGCATTGTGGGCTGTGGGATCAGGGATTATATTTGATCTGACAGTTATACGTCCCCACAGGTGAGTATGAGCAACATAGTGGGATGTGGGATCAGGGATTATATTTGATCTGGCAGTCATACGTCCTCACAGGTGAGTATGAGCAGCATTGTGGGCTGTGGGATCAGGGATTATATTTGATCTGACAGTTATACGTCCCCACTGGTGAGTATGAGCAACATAGTGGGATGTGGGATCAGGGGTTATATTTGATCTGACAGTTATACGTCCTCACAGATGAGTATGAGCAGCATGGTGGGCTGTGTGGGATCAGGGATTATATTTGATCTGACAGTTATACGTCCTCACAGATGAGTATGAGCAGCATTGTGTGCTGTGTGGGATATTTGATCTGGCAGTCATACGTCCTCACAGGTGAGTACGAGCAGCATTGTGGGCTGTGGGATCAGGGATTATATTTGATCTGGCAGTTATACGTCCTCACAGGTGAGTATGAGCAGCATTGTGGGCTGTGTGGGATCAGGGATTATATTTGATCTGGCAGTCATACGTCCTCACAGGTGAGTATGAGCAGCATTGTGTGCTGTGGGATCAGGGATTATATTTGATCTGGCAGTTATACGTCCTCACAGGTGAGTATGAGCAGCATTGTGGGCTGTGTGGGATCAGGGATTATATTTGATCTGGCAGTTATACGTCCTCACAGGTGAGTATGAGCAGCATTGTGGGCTGTGGGATCAGGGATTATATTTGATCTGGCAGTTATACGCCCTCACAGGTGAGTATGAGCAACATTGTGGGCTGTGTGGGATCAGGGATTATATTTGATCTGGCAGTTATACGCCCTCACAGGTGAGTATGAGCAACATTGTGGGCTGTGGGATCAGGGATTATATTTGATCTGGCAGTCATACGTCCCCACAGGTGAGTATGAGCAACATTGTGGGCTGTGGGATCAGGGATTATATTTGATCTGGCAGTTATACGTCCTCACAGGTGAGTACGAGCAGCATTGTGGGCTGTGGGATCAGGGATTATATTTGATCTGGCAGTTATACGTCCTCACAGGTGAGTACGAGCAGCATTGTGGGCTGTGTGGGATCAGGGATTATATTTGATCTGGCAGTTATACGTCCTCACAGGTGAGTATGAGCAACATTGTGGGCTGTGTGGGATCAGGGATTATATTTGATCTGGCAGTCATACGTCCTCACAGGTGAGTATGAGCAGCATTGTGGGCTGTGGGATCAGGGATTATATTTGATCTGGCAGTTATACGTCCTCACAGGTGAGTACGAGCAGCATTGTGGGCTGTGGGATCAGGGATTATATTTGATCTGGCAGTTATACGTCCTCACAGGTGAGTACGAGCAGCATTGTGGGCTGTGTGGGATCAGGGATTATATTTGATCTGGCAGTTATACGTCCTCACAGGTGAGTACGAGCAGCATTGTGGGCTGTGGGATCAGGGATTATATTTGATCTGGCAGTTATACGTCCTCACAGGTGAGTATGAGCAGTATTGTGGGCTGTGTGGGATCAGGGATTATATTTGATCTGGCAGTTATACGTCCTCACAGGTGAGTATGAGCAGCATTGTGGGCTGTGGGATCAGGGATTATATTTGATCTGGCAGTTATACGTCCTCACAGGTGAGTACGAGCAGCATTGTGTGCTGTGGGATCAGGGATTATATTTGATCTGGCAGTTATACGTCCTCACAGGTGAGTATGAGCAGCATTGTGGGCTGTGGGATCAGGGATTATATTTGATCTGGCAGTTATACGTCCCCACAGGTGAGTATGAGCAGCATTGTGGGCTGTGGGATCAGGGATTATATTTGATCTGGCAGTTATACGTCCCCACAGGTGAGTATGAGCAACATTGTGGGCTGTGGGATCAGGGATTATATTTGATCTGGCAGTTATACGTCCTCACAGGTGAGTACGAGCAGCATTGTGGGCTGTGGGATCAGGGATTATATTTGATCTGGCAGTTATACGTCCTCACAGGTGAGTACGAGCAGCATTGTGGGCTGTGGGATCAGGGATTATATTTGATCTGGCAGTTATACGTCCTCACAGGTGAGTATGAGCAGCATTGTGGGCTGTGTGGGATCAGGGATTATATTTGATCTGGCAGTTATACGTCCTCACAGGTGAGTATGAGCAGCATTGTGGGCTGTGGGATCAGGGATTATATTTGATCTGGCAGTCATACGTCAGGTGAGTATGAGCAACATTGTGGGCTGTGGGATCAGGGATTATATTTGATCTGGCAGTCATACTAATACGTCCTCACAGGTGAGTATGAGCAACATAGTGGGATGTGGGATCAGGGATTATATTTGATCTGGCAGTCATACGTCCTCACAGGTGAGTATAAGGAACATTGTGGGATGTGTGGGATATTTGATCTGGCAGTCATACGTCCTCACAGGTGAGTATAGACAAGAAAAAGTAGTGCTCCATGTGTAACATGGATGGCAAAATAAACATGAAAAAGTGGTGCTCCACATGTAACATGGATGGCAAAAAAAAAAAAAAAAAAAAAAAAACCCAAAGAAAACAGAAAAAAAAATCTTTGTTCTTCTTTAAAGCCCTTTAATTTGGTATATTTTTATCATTCAATCACATGCAAAGTTGTGCCTTTTCTGTCTCAATTATGTAAACTCCTCTAACATCGCTCAGGCGCAAATGCAAATCATCAATCAGACTTTTGCTTGTTATTTCTGTTCTAATTGTCCGATTTACACAAAATATCACTAAACCTACTCAAAATTCCATGCTTTATCGATTAGAAAGCAATATGAATTGATAATTTCTTGCATTGCTATGCAAAGACGATGCTGTCATCTTAAACTTTTGTTATCACGCAAAAGTTTGTTATTTTGTTATCACGCACTTCTTTTCTTGTTTACAAGCTTTAGAAATGTATTCATACGCATGCACGTATAAGAATTTATTACATGCTAGTTTTCTCCAATCACCAATCTGCAAAGCCCAGATAGGTGATATGGAGGGGTTTGAGGAATGTCCAAGGTTTCTTCTATTTTAACCAAAGAAAAGTTTGGTGGAGTTGACAGAGCTCTAGTGAAGTAAAAAGTCGCCAGCTGCAAAAACTGGTAAACCCATTTGAACATCAAAATTGAACGTCCCAATTTCAACTGCTGTTAAAATGAGTTTGATATTTGGATTAGCATACATTACTAGAAATGGCAGACATATGGATATAACTTTTTTACTACTCAGAATACATCTACAAATGATATCTGTTCGAATGTCAACCTTCTTAGGCTATTTTGATCAAATATTGCCAGTGACCTTGAAGTGACCTTTCAATGACCTTGAAAATAGAAAGCCTATTGTCAAATGTGAACCGTGAGTTCCCTGGCTAATTTGAGCTCAAATACACGATGTCAAATGGTGTGTGACTGACAACAAGTTGGGCGGAGAACAGTTTGAGGACTGTTCAAGGAAACAAAGGTTGAAACAAAGTTGAATGGCCAGTTTGGTCAAAAAAGCAAATTAATCAGATTGAAATGTCAGAGAGTCAGGGCATGATCAAAATGTGTTAAATACCTTTCCCTAATGCAATATATGAAACTGATGATCAACATGGCTTGACGGGAAAGTGGAATATTAACATGATGATGTAGGTTCGAGGGGATGATCCCTCGAGGGCCGTGGCCAGATCTGGCGGCCCTCCGTAGTGGTACTCTTTGTACAAGCGGTGTTCTATGGGGTGCTCTGCACTTGGCTGTAACAGGAAAAATAAAGATGAATTTGAACAGAACAGAAATACTAGTGTACCATCATGTCCTCGCTGTGTGTTGCTATGTGTTAATTCGTTGTTTTACCGAGTGTTGGCGTGTGATGCTGAATTTCGTAAATTCAGTCATGTCTGAAACGATAAGTGGCGTGTTTGCACGGTGGTAATGCTATGTTAATGAGATAAGTGGGCGTGTTTAGTGGTCACGTGGTGTAGTGACGTTCAGTTTACTATTTCGTAAAGTCAATCACCTCGTTAACACGAGGTGGCGTTGTGTTGACACGAGGTGGCGTTGTTTGGCTGTGTTCGCAGTATGTAAATGAGATGAGTGGGCGTGTTTGAGTACCGCGTGGTCGATGACGTGGTAACTCTGTGGTGTAGGTGTACCACGTGGTAGGATACAGATGGCGCTGAAGCACGTTCTGATTGCTTGATGCAAATGAGGTAGAAGTGGGCGTGTTTGGTTACCACGTGGTCTGTGACGTGGTAACTTTGTACATAGAGTAGTGTTAGCCCGTAAATGTAGATGGCGTGTTTCCACGTTGTGTTCTGTTTGATTGTGAAGAGAACGTTAACCGGTAATCAGTTTTCTTGAAAGTTGCGGTTACAATCTTGTGGAAATGGATTGTGTTGTGCCATTTGGATATGTTATATGAACTAGATCGTGTAGGATTCGTGTGGTGTGAATGTAGCAGTGTGTGTGTGACGTGGGAAGTGTTTTGGAGCGTGGTTTGTATGTACACGTGAGTATGTAAGCCGTGATAAAAGCCGTTATTGAATATCGAGTCGTGAAACTAAAAAGGTGTACGTGAGACAAGCCGTGAAAGGGCTTGTCGTTGTATGCGTTTGAGTGTTACCTGGAATAAGTATAATATGTTTGTGCGAGTTGATGTGACAATAAAGTTGTGTTGTGCATAAAAATAAAAACCTGAATGTTGTGACTGGGTTGTCTGTCCGTGGGCGTGTGTTCGTGTGTATGGTTGTTTGTTCGTCATAATGTTGCGATGGTGCGTTGAAGCCAGCTTCTCTGAATGCTACAAAGGAGGAGAGGAAGGTTAATTTTGGCTATTGCAATACTTACTGTAAGGAGGAGAGACTATTAACACCGGGTTCCCCCTACTCTTTTCGATAGATGTTAATAGGTTTTTTAACGTGCTCTGGGATAGGAGCCAGATACACGGGACCACCGAACTCCGAGGAGCGTTTAATGCCCCATCCGAGCGGGCAGGCAGTTATCCTATGCCGAGGTTACTTTACCTGGGAGGGTGGTACTGCTGAAGCAGTTCCAGAGCCTCAGGCTGTGGAATGGCTTCCAGGACTATGGCTGCGGCCTCGGGGCACTGGTCTCTGTCCAGTTCCTCGATGTCGAAGTCTATAGCTGGTGCGTTGGTGCGGAGGGCTTGGGTGTGATAACACTGCAATAGGTAGTGGAGCAAGGGTCTGGTAGTGGGGCGGCTGCAGTGGCTGCATTCCCAGTCTCTGTCCGGTTACTTGGGTAGCATCCAGTTGCAGAAGTAGCCAAGCCTCAAGCGGTAGAGAGTGACCTCCATGTTTCGACTGCAGTCGGCAGGTACTGTTAGGGCCTTGAGGTTGGTTGCCTTCTGGTACCACTGGCTGGACCTGGATTCTGGAACAGAGGTTAGAAAGCGAGAGATGTGACGGGTGTTGTTGATGGTGGTGAAGGAGGACTTGAGACGGGAGAGGGACGGGGCAAGGCCGGAGTCCACTGTTTTGCGTTGGGCTCCCTGGTTGGCTGCTTCGTCCCCCATCTCGTTCCCTGCTATGTCGATGTGGCTGGGGATCCATAGAAATGTTACAGGGCGGGACTGTTTGGAGAGTTGTTGGGTCAGTCTGAGAATGGCGGTGACAAGCCGCACATTCTCCCGTGGTTCTGCATTCTGGAGGGTCTGGAGCGATGATCTGGAATCAGAATAAATAGTTACGGTTGGTGCTAATGGAACAGAAATCGAATCCTGTGGGTACTTACTGGCCAGGTAGGCATGGTTCAGGGCGTGGTAGATGGCGACCAGCTCTGCTTGCAGAGTGGATGAATTGTCATTCAGTCTGAAGCAGAACTGCTCTCCCTCTGTAAAGAAGCCTGCACCTGCTCTACCTGAGTCTGGGTGGACACTGCCGTCTGTGTAGTAGGCTGTTGTGGGTTTGGGTGTGTGGATGTCCATGGCCATTCGGGCTGCCATCTTGAGTTCGAACTTGTCCATGTCAGCCTTCTTTTCCGGTAGAGGGGTGTAGTGGACAGCAATGGTGTCCTCACTCCAGGGGGGTAGAGGCTTGTAGTCTGGATCTATGGTGTCTGGCTCTAGGCTGAGATGGGTGGAGTCGTATCTCTCCAGAACATCCTTGGCATGGAGGGCCCACTGTCGCCGGGGGGCCTCGCTGGCATGCCGGGGGTCTGCCGCTGCGGTGCTGAGGGTGTTCTGGAGGGAGATGCTTGTTGGTCTGAGGAGGGTCTTGGCTGCCAGGGCGCCGATGACTTGCTCGATACGGAGTGGGATGGCATGGAGGTTGCTTTCCATCTGGAGGGCAGTGACCTTTGTCCATCTCGGGGCTCCAAGCATTAGTCGGCAGGCCTCGTTCTGTAACGTCTCGACTTTTTGTAGAGATGCGTTGTCTGTGATGAGGAGGGCCGGCGCAGCGTAGTCTATGAGGCTCCGTACAGCAGCTACGTAGTAGGTACGGAGTACTGCTGCTTTGGCCCCGAGGTCCAGGGAGGAGATGATGCGCATGACGTTGAGTCGGCTTCGCACTCTCTCACGTAGATAGGCCACTTCCTTGGAGAAGTTGAGTTTGCTGTCTATCCAGATACCGAGGTATTGGTAGGCAGGGACCCATTCCAGGTTGTGGCCTTGGATGTGAAGGTTGATGGGCGGGTTGGTTCTGCGGAAGAGCAGGGCTTGTGACTTGGTGGTGGAAATCTTGAGTCCCAGGTTGGCACATCGGTCGGTTATGAGGTCCAGGGCCGTCTGTGCTCTGGAGTAGGACTTCTTCGCACCATGTACTATAAGTACCAAGTCGTCTGCATAGCTGAGGACCTGTGTACCTGCTGGAAAAGAAAGAGAGACGATTTGTTCCATTAGTAGGTTAAAGAGTACACTACCTTGTGGGGTCCCGTTCTGGTGCCTGTGGTACCTGGAAGTTGAACCTTGAAATCGAACCCTACCTTGTCTGCCGGATAGAAAATCTTCTATCCAGGCCAGGAGTTTACCTGTGACTCCCTTTGATACCAGGGAGTCGAGTACTGCTGAGGGGTTGGCTAGTTCGAAGGCTTTCTCCAGGTCCAAGAAGACAGCGAGGGCGGTCTTCTGGGCGCTGGCCGTTGAGAGGAGGGTCGAGATGGCCTCGGCAGTACCGGTGGACTTGACGAAACCGAACACGTTGGGGTGAAGGGGGCCAAGTAGGTGCTGGAGGCGAGTGAGGACCATCCTCTCGGCTGTCTTGCTCAGGCAGCTGGTGAGGGAGATGGGTCTGGGCTTGGTTGGTTCCTTGGGCTTGGGGATCGGTTGTATGTCGGCAGATTTCCAGCTGGCGGGGAGTCTGCCTTGGTTGAACGAGTCGTTGATGAGCTGGCAAACTGCAAGCTTGGCTGCTGCTCCAGAGTTCGTGATCATGGAGTAGGTGATGCGGTCAGCCCCAGGTGCTGTGTCCTTGCTGCGCTTCTTTGCCTTCTCCAGTTCTGTGTAGGTGAAGGGGGCGTCTGAAGGGGCGCTGGTCTGGGTTGCATCTCGTAGTGTCGTCTTACGGTTGTCAGCCAATCTTCGCAGTCTGCCTTGGACGTCGGAGGGTAGGTTGGCGGTGGAGGCTCGATCGGCAAACATCTGGGCGAGTCGTTCTGCTTCCTTGGTGGGCTCTGGATGTACACCAGGGGTGGCTTTCTTCTTCCCAGAAGCTTGTCGTAGTTTGCTCCATAGTTCGCTGAGCGATGTGTGCTGGTTGAAGGACTGGCACCACTCGAACCACTTCTCTCGGCGTATGTCTCTGCAGACATCTCGGCAGCGACGAGTGACGACTACCAGGAGTCGTCTGTTGATCTGGGTGGTGAAGGAATATTAACATGCATCGGGCCTGTGGTCTAGGGATCTGGAGGGATTTGTGGAACATGTAGGGTCTCTTCTATTTCAACCAAGGAAAAGTTTGATGGGATTGATAGAGCTCTAGTGGAGTTGATAGTCACCAACTGCAAAAACTGAATCAAACCCGTTTAAACGACCAAATTGAACCCGTTTCAGCTGCCGTTTAAACGGGGTTGACTCAGTTTTTGCAGCTGGCAACTGATATCAAGTATTTATATTTTCTTTATTTAATGTCATCTAATGAATAATCAAGCTTTTTTGGGAGATTTTAGATATAATTATACATAAAATGAATTATCACTAAAAGAGTTGGGTATTTAAAAAATCTTATTATACAGAATTATACAGAAAAAGCAATACTTCCAAACCTCTTCAGATCACCTATCTTGGCTTTGCCGATTGGTGATTGGGGAACACTCCACAGTGGCATCATTTGCTTGATCCATATTGACCACAGAAAAAGCCGAATCAGAAACTACAGGAAATGACTACACATTCTTTATGATCATAGTTCCTTTTAGATCATAGTTCCTTTTCTTGACAAGCACTGCCACAGAACCATCTGTGTTACACAAAAAAAAACTATAATTAGCATAACTGTTCATAATGAATGTCAGTTTGTATATTACTAATCTGTTATCTTTTTATATAAACACTGATCACAAATATTATTACCTTGTTTTTGACAGGTTGGTGGTGTTCAGTGTGCTTAATTTTGTTGTGGGTTTAAACATGATAGCCAATGCATTATGTGTGAAGGTTTGGCAATTCATCGTGGTGGTTGCCGTAAGGGCATTTTGCGCAAGCGCCGTCATGGCGCAAAGGACAACCATCGTGAGCGATATTGTGGGCAAGGACAAAACTAATAATGCCTTTGGTATTCTATTATTTGTGACAGCATTAGCATTCCTTCTAGGAAGGGTCACAGGAGGTATATACTACTACTCTCGCAAGTCTTAATGTCATTTCACTTCTGGTTTTGAGAAATTATGAATATTGACACTAAATGTTGAGAATTGCATGCTAACATTTTTACAAAATCTGTCTTTAGGCACGCTGAAAGACCTTATAGGAACATACAGTGGATCATATTTCTTGATTGGTGGATGCAACTGCTTGGTATTTGTGGTATTCCACATGTTGCTGTGTCATCATCGTGCAAGACACAGTGAGTCAAAACGAAAATTGGCCTCCAGGACATGACAAGCTATAAAACAACAACAGAAGGGAGCCGGACTACAAGAAATGATTTAACCTCAAATACACAACTTTAATGAAATCGATTTATTTCCCTTTTCAAAAAAATGTCGATCTCCAATATTAACACTATTATGTCATCTGTTAATGATGATAATACATACATCTGTTTTAATGCACGTGGCTTGATAATGTTAAAAAGCAACCCCACAACCAAAATAACCACACAAATGGCGATTGTTTTCACATATCAGATCTATAAATGCAGTCATATTATTTTTCTGTATTACCAAGGCAAGATCTTGCGGTTTTATGGTATTATCATTCACAAAAATATCAAATTACTGTTCTACCATCATGTTTGCATGAAATTTTTCAAATATGAAACTCTTTTAGTGATAATTCATATTTTATGTCTGATTATATCTAAAATCTCCCAAAAAACTTGATTATTCTTTGGATGACATTATATAAACTATATATAAATACTTGATATCAATGCCAGCTGCAAAAACTGAGTCAACCCTATTTAAACGGCAGCTGAATCAAGTTCAATTTGGTCGTTTAAACGGGTTTGACTCAGTTTTTGCAGCTGGTGACTATCAACTCCACTAGAGCTCTATCAATCCCACCAAACTTTTCCTTGATTGAAGAGACCCTGCATGTTCCACATATCCCTCCATGCTGCGCCTAATAACCGTCATGGTCCGAAAGCTGTCAATATCCACAACTTTTGACAGAGATTGGGCATGTGACAGCTTTGGGGCGACTATTGACAGTCCCAGGGCCGTCATGGAAATATCAAAGAATATCCACTGGATATTGACGCCGATTGGGCAATGGTAGGGTACCCACAAATAGCATTTCCGTCAATTTGAACTTTGACCCAGACGGGTCCTCTCTCAGCAAGATTATAACACATCATGCATATTGGCGCACATAATTACGCAAGCAAAGAAAAATGGTGGAGTCAGTTAAAAAATTCTTTGCCGCAGCCACAGTGTTAACAAATAGTGTTTTAGCATTTACACATTCAAATCTTATTGTGCCAGCAAAGTTGTTAAACACACCCATAACTTTAAATCAATGGATCATGGTTGAGTCAAGGTGTTAAAAGCATGAAGTGCAATTACGAAGTCGGCAAGTGGTTATCACTGTTCAAAACGTTATGAAATTACATTTCTAAGGTAGTTCATATATTTTTCTCAACATATTCCCCCCAATATTCTTTCCTAGTTCAATTTTATATGTCTCAAGTCATTGATTTTGACCGATGGGTATATTTGCGTGAAAATCCGCTTTGTATATTACTCTAAAAGATAGATATTTTAAATGGGTCACAAATATCATTTCCGGTAATTTGAACTTTGACCCTGGATATTTTTGCTCGCGTTTGTTTTGACTTTAGGTCTGAATGTTCGAGGTTTTGCTATGATTAAGCTGTAAGTCTATGGAGCTTACCCCGATTATCGGTCCATGGCGGCCATGTTTTGGCTCATTAATTCTGCTCACACCGTCAGATGTCGCTTTTGTTTGAGAAGTGATTTGTGAGTGCGTGGTAGAGTAGGAAGATTTTGCCTTGGGTTTTTTTGCCTTGGGATTTTGCAAACTTACGCGAGCTTGATTTTATAAAATCAACACTTGTCTTGACCTAATTGGATATTTGCTGTGATGCCTCTGGGACGTGACGGCGATTGGGCAAAACACTCCAGATTTTATGACAAAACATCCCAAGTCTAGGAATCTGTGTGAGCGGATCCAGTGAGTTGGGGATGGCGGAAGGATCCCCTGAGCCGGAGAGATTCCCAGACTCGGGATGTTTTGTTTTTATACCTCAGAAAACTACTGTATTTTAAAAAAAATGATACATGAAACAAGATATTTATCATTAAAAACTTTTTATCACTTTATTTTTACAATTGTAAACAAAGCGCATGAATACACCACCTCATTTGACCCCGTCACGTGACCCGAAAATAGTGCGTACGGGGGACCAGTCTAGTACAGCCATCAAAGATGGCCGACGGAAAATAGTTTGCATAGCCTGGATCCACCAAGACGGATCCAGCATGGTTGTATTCACTGAAAAGCAACTGTAGAAGTACAACAACGTTTTCTGTATTTTTAGAGCAATTTCTACTGTACGTAAATAATATATATTGCTGTATACATTGAAATAAATAAATCTAAGCTTTCGAAACATATAGTTCTTTTTTCTGAGGCTGATATTTTTTTATCTTAAATTTTCTTATTCGAAGAACCCATAATTTAGATGAATCCAACTCATTTTAATGGAACAAAAGTGCACCCTGCCTGTAACAGAATGTTAAACTTCCAGTTCCTGCCTCGACTGAGTCGAAGAGGGGGACATTTGTGTGTGGTCAGTCCTTTGAAGTTCATGAGTTTGTTCGTCTGCATATAGTGTTGGCGCGATAAAGTCCTAGGGATTGCTAAGATTGTTTTCATATTACACAGGCACATATTACACAGACGAATTGGATAGTGGCTGTGATTGCATGATTTCTGTTGTCATGGTGATCACTTTGCCGACAATCTTGTTCTACCACATTCAATGGTGCGGGACCTAGAAGCAAATTTTGATCTGTAATATTTTACAGCAAAAATTAATGTTGGTGCAAACTCTTTTATCTGAGCAAAATCACTACTGTAAAAAAAACTGATGTTGCCATTGCTGGAAATTGTGCTGCAATTTGCAGAAAATTAACAACTTTACTGTAATAACCATTTTTACAATGTAGGAATAATTAAAAAATAACCCTTCAGACAACAGAACATTTGTTTGAGTTAAGGTCACTACAACAAAGTCAAAAGCCAACTTAGCATAACACTACACACTACCCATAAACATCACAGTTGCTGGAGAAAAGCATGGGAATATATCAATACCATTTCACCCAGGTCCGAGAGCACAGGGTTAAACTCAAATGATATCAACCAGTTTCCTTAATGTCATTCTATATGACATATAAACTACCTCTTTTTACAAGGTTACCAAGAAACAACTCAGCCAGAAATGTCAGCTTTGTGAACCATGAACATTTATGAATGTAAACCCATAAATAAAACTCATCTCATCCCTTCTGAGGATTTGTCTGTGTGCCGAATAACACACACTGGTTTGGGTGATTTTATAATAGATAAAATGGCCAGACAGATTTAGAAAGCGATGGAACCACCTCACCCTAGAAGTAATAGTGTTGCGACTGTTGAATACAAGTCAACACTTCAGTATCATATTTAAAAAAGCCAGGATAGATATATCCACAACTATTTTAAATTCAGTTGGACAAGAAGACTTTTCTTCCAACATTCACTCCAAATACACCAAAGTCCTTGTATGCATTTATATGTGAACAAAGTTTCACCTCAGATTATGTTTGTTCATGGTTGGAGGAGTGATAAAAATCAAGGTTGAAATTCTGAAATTGTGATTCCTGGATTAAGAATATATTTGCCATTTTGCCTATTTTACAAAGAAGCACTTTTATCATATATATAGTATTGCATCCAAAGGTAGTTAGTTCCCAGTCTTCAATCATGAGATATGGTTGCACAAGCGAAGGATAACCATTAGGGTCTTTCCTTGGTATATCTTTCTGTTAAATGATTTATCCATTTAACCCCCTTTTCTCTGGTTATCAAACCGTGAATGTTTAATGTGATGTTAGAACCTTGTCAGAAAATTAGAAGTAGGTTTCAGAAAATTCAACATAGAAAGAATACTAATGTCTACATACAAGAATATCCTGATTTTAATCATTTATCAGATAATCAGTATTAAGGGTTATTCCAAACATTTTAACAGCATTTTGATGTTTGCCAAAATGCTATTCATTATCTGAATCAGTGCTTTTAATATAATCATGATTAAGTGGTTTGCTTTACATTGTGGGCTAAAAGCAAACTTTGTCATGCAATGAATTTTTAGAGCTTCTTATGTGGGTAGATTAACATGGATATGTGGTTTACAGCAAACTATTGCTGATTTCATCCCATATTGTGCGTCCACAGAAGAGCATTTACTTCAATGTTTCAACTTAATAGAATCTATAGAAATTCGAAATTTATAACCAGATATATACCTTTCATGATTAGACCTGGTATAAGGAGCAATGCAGACTTAATTCCCATACATATTATTGTTCACGGAGAAAGAATAAAAAATGCCAACAATTTCCAACCAATTACACTTCATAGTGAGGCCATCGCGAAGGGAGCAATTTGTATAAGGAAGCAGCAGATTCCGAGAATATTTCCAAGAATATGTGAAATATTTCACATTCGAACTGATGCCTGAAAACATCCAGTGCTACTTCCAAATCTAATTATATCTTTAAGTGTAATACAAATAAGGGCTGTGATACAAAAAACTGTGTTTATCATAAACTGTAAGGGGTATATTAAAATGTATATTGGTCAAGCAAAAAGGGACCAGACTCATAAGAAAGGGAAATATCTTGCGCATCAATATCTTGCGCATCAAAGTCCAACTAGTAACATTTCTGGGAATAGAAACACAGATGCTTTTCTATAATATATGACTTACATGGTAACTAGTCTTAAATATAAATATGACATTTTATTTTTTTATTTTAGTGAATCTTTAAAATGAGCTGTCAAATGAACTGTACATTCCTCACTGAAATTGTAAAAGATTTTATCAACGAAATGTAAATAATTTTCACATGAAATATGTATAAAACCATTGGAAACCAATTTCATAATGAAACCACAACATTCCTTTTTAACGTTTATGTATATCTGTTGATACTGCGCTGTAGATCAGTTAAGTTGTTTTACTGTTTAATGCCCAGCAAGTTGTTTGTAACTATAAATGATCAGTTATCAGAAAATCACCAACTCATAAATTGTGAAAATCGAAATATATGGTAGAAAGGGTTGAAGGGTCTACCCATATTTTGTCAGTCCTCTTACCCAAATATAATCTGAGATGAAATTGTATTGCTATATTAATGTATACAGAATCTATCGAGCTGAAGAACGATAAGATGTATGGTGACCGCTGAGTTTTGTAAATGATTGCAAACTGGAAATACATGCAAATTCTTCATAACAGATATATGTATATTAAATCAGATTTTCAACCACTTTTTCCTTCAAATCTTATTACTGCTTTTACTGTGCGATTTGCTAAAATACAAATCCACTGAACACTTTGTTAACAAACTGCTTAGCTGATCTAGTGCTGAGCACGTAGGATAACGTTGTGGTCTGACCTAATTACAACGTTGTTGTTCTACGTGCTGACAACGTTGTCAGCACTTTGTCTTGCAACGTTTTGGTGGTGATTAAATTGGCCAATAGGTGGCTGCAGTACTACAGAAAATGGCGACCTGTAACAGCTTAGTTGCTAGGTAATTCAAAGTTATAGTGAATTTAATGGATAAGACGTAATTTTTGGAATGACTAAAATATGATAAAAAAATGAATGATCTTTTGTAAATGTCTTTTGTTGTGATAGAGGTTTATTGCTATTAATTACTTCAATATATATCCATATAATTTTAGGCAATGTCAAAAAATCAGCATAACACGCCAGTTGATATGCTAGAAGAGGTTGCTGAGGGATAATCCCAACTGAGTAACGAGATTTGGCCAAAGATAGCCGAATTTGTTCACAACTGGCTGTATATGTGCCACGTGCTTGCAACATGCTGAGCATTACATGGTTATGTCACAACATGTTCAAAACATAATGTCAGTATACAACGTCCTCACAACGTGCTGAGTACGTTTTTTCTATGTTCTAAGCACGTGCTGAGCACTTGCTCAAACGTCCTCACAACGTGCTCACAATGTTGTACAACAATGTGCTCTCAACGTTACAACGTTATCTGGTGTTCACTGATCTATGTCCATACATCATGTTACAACGTGCTCAGCACCAAAACACAACATGCTCACAACGTAGAAAAAACGTAAATTTGTCTGGGTTGCCATCATGCGGTACCTTCAGATTGGGATACAGTAGTGATTTAGATTCCAGGGGCCTCTTTGTCCATTGATGTTGGTCTATTTGTAACTTAAGAATAACACAGTACTTGCTGTTATCATGGCAGGTGTATTATGGATGATTTCAGGAATATATCTTTGTTATAGATATGGATATGAATTAGTTTAATGACCATATATTTAATGACCACATACTGAAACATTCTAAATCTCTGTATAATTGCCATAAAAGATCTGAGTGTCATGGAAAATAGAAAACAACGCTGACAAAGAATCCTATTTTACATTTTTGCCCTGTCCTATATTGGCTCCCCATAAATGATTTTTTCCTAGTTTATCATATCTAAAGTTAAAGACTATTATAATTAGATGGCTTACATCAGATAACGCTGACGATAAAGCAAGAAAATACAAAAAATACCAAAAATATTGAAATACTAAATCCCTATTTTTCATGTCTTGTATATCTTCGGATTGATATGTGAAATGCTGATTCATTTAATGATGTATTCTTCCCCTTTAAGGGTATCCAGGAACTTTACTAAGGCCTATTAAAGTACAATACGTACTGGAAAAATGACTTTAACATGGCACATTTTCTGGTGTATATTTTGATGCCAATCATTGAATAATATCTTCCACAATAATTTCTTAAAATTTCTTAAAGTTTCCCAAGTGCCATACCATCCTTTTTCATGCCTTCATATACTTGTACTGGTTTTGTGTTTCCATTGTGTTCTATAGCCTCGAGTTTCTCTATGTAATCTCGGGGCAGGTCATTTTGATAGGCTCCTGATACTACCACATCAAGATACTGAGGTGAGGGTAGAGGCTTCCTAGCTACACCTTTTAACATTTGATATGTTCGACATGATAAAGGTGTCTCTGTAGTATCCATAACATCGACTGTGATTGGTTTATAAAAGCCATGCTCCACACCTTCTTGCCTAAAAAGGAATACACAGAGAAATTAATTTCTGGTTTGCTTTTGATATAATTAATCTACCAAAAACACATTATTTATAGGTTTAAATTCTTTGAAAAGGGGTAATTCATGTTAGTTATATCACAACTCAATGTAGACAAACATAACTTTTCAAGTTAAGCAAGCTGTTTGGCCACTCATATGTCACAAAATGATGTCATAAGAGACCAATGCATAATCACAAGGAATATATGACCAAATGATATTACACAGCCAATCATTACCAAATGATAATTAACAGCCACGCATTACCAAATGATGTTGAACAATTATCATGTATGATAACTTCCTGTCACACTAAAAGCCTAAAAAAGGCCAACTATCGGAATAAAAAAATGAAAAGAGTGTCAGAGGTATATTTACATATCAAGGGTTTTGATATGTTCGTTGTCCATCTGCCAGACGACCCCCCACACATAGTCCTGTTTTGATGACTCAATGGTGGCTGCACAGCCCCTCCAGTACTCATCATCTATGCCACCATTCTCATCAAACACATGGTTAAAGGCCAGGCGGTATCCCTGCAAATATAACAGAAAGAGTTGTTTAAAAAAGGAACAATGCTCTGCTTATTAAGACACTCTTTTTTACATATTCACTTAGATATTCATAAAATTCATAAAATGTTTCAAAACTATGCTTGCAGGAAAGATAAGTGTTGTAATAATAATAATAATAATAATAATGAATTTATATAGCGCTATTCCAGACCTGGTCTGCTCATGGCGCTCGTCATATAAGATTCTCTGTACAGATGCGTTTTTAATCTTGATTTAAAAACGTCTAGTTTTTTCAAGTTTTAAATTTCTAATGGAAGTCTATTCCATGTTTTTGGCGCATATGCTGAGAACGCCCTATCCCCATAGTTATTATTATTTGTTCGTGGTATCATATATTCATTATTGTCATTAGATCTCAAGGACCTATTGTGACATTTAGGGATCAATAGGTCAACTAAGTATTTAGGGGCATAGCCATTTTGCACCTTCCATGTCATGAGGGCTATCTTAAAATCTATTCTTGCAGACACAGGTCACCAGTGGAGGTCCTTCAGCTTTTGGCTAACATGATAATTTTTTAAAGTTTTCCGACTACTCTTGCTGCAGCATTCTGCAATTTTTGTAGTTTTGCAATTTCACATTTAGGCATTCCAGCCAGAAGTGAATTTCCATAGTCCAATGTTGACGTGATAAAAGCATGTGCTAGTGTATTTGCAGTTTTTTCATCAATACAATTTCTTATCTGGGAGAGGTTTTTTATATGGAAATACCCATTTTTACACATTTTCCTGATCTGAGGTTTCATTGATAATTTTCTATCAATAATTATTCCCAGGTCTTTTACATTTTCAGAACTATCAATAGTCGCATCACCTACGGTAATATTTGTTGGAAGGTGATCACTTCTAAGGTGTGATGATTTACCGAATATGATGAGCTCTGTTTTTCCATCATTGATTTTCATTTTATTTTCAATTAAAAACATTCTTATCTTTTTTATACATTCTTCCATCTCCTTTGTAGATTTTATTGCATCAGATGCTAGCATAGGGTCAAAGCTAATGTAGAGCTGAGTGTCGTCGGCATATATACGATGTTCCAGCACATATGGCGAGATTATATCAGTTAATGGCTCCATGTATGTTGTAAATAATAATGGACCTAATACTGATCCCTGTGGCACACCATACTGTATGTCCATACTGTCAGATTTTTTTCCCTGTATTGTCACACACTGTTTCCTATTTGCTAGGTATGATTTGAACCATGTCAGTGCAGTGCCTGTTTTTCCACATCTCTTTTCCAGTCTATTTAGAAGAATTCTGTGGTCAATAGTGTCGAAAGCTGCAGAGAGGTCTAGTAACACTAGCATCACAGTTCGGTTGTTGTCAATGTCCCTGAGCATATCATTTTGGACTTTTTAACAGTGCAGTTTCTGTGCTGTGATATTCTTTATATGCAGATTGGAAAATACTGGTAATATTGTTGGTTACCAAGTGACCTATGAATTGTTTGGCTACGGCCCTCTCAATCAGTTTAGATAGATAGGCCAAGTTCGACACCAGTCTATAATTCTTTTTAATTAGCTCAAGACCTAATTTCTTTATTAATGGCCTAATAATTGCCATTTTTAGATCATCAGGCATCACTCCGGTTGTGATCGATTTATTAATTATCGCTTTTATTAATGGTAATAAATCACCGACACATTCATTTAAGAGCCATGTGGGTATTGGATCTAGTTCACATGACTTCTTTGCTGCTTCTTTTATTAGTTCGATGACTTCTTTGTTATCTAGCGGCTTGAATTCTCTTAGTTAGATGAGAATTTTTTCTCCTCGGGTAATATTTTGGGATTCATTGAGATATCATCCATATTTTTCCTGATATTTGTAATTTTATCAAGAAAAAAGTTATTAAATTCAGTCGCTAATTCCCTCATATCATGATGATTCGGGAAAGGTGTATTTTCTTTAGTATGTAGTAGCTTGTTCAGAATTTTAAATAATTTCTTAGGATCTGCTTTATTCTCATTTATTAAATTAGAGAAATAATTATTTCTTGAGGATTTTATTATATTATTGTATTTATTGCGTTGTTCTCTAAATTGTTCTTTGTCCACTGTTAAACCTGATTTCTTTTGTCTCCTCTCTAATTTTCTCTTTTTTCTCTTTTCAGATCGAATGTCCTCTGATAACCATGGTGCTGGTTTCCTGACGTTTATGGTTCTCTGGACCAGTGGCGCATGTTTATTTAGAATGTGTATCAGACTGTCATATTTCTGTAAAAGACCATCCAGGTTGACGTTGTCATAATGGTGGTCATCCATAAAGTTTTCCTTGATTTCCTCCTTGAATTTTTCAATATTCATTTTTTTGTAATTTCTGTATGATATTTTTTCTTTACGTTTTGCAGTTATATTCATGTTAAGTTGTATTTTTATTATGTCATGATCCGAGATTTTTTCATCAACTATATGATCTGAGACTATGTTTGTACAGTCAGACCTCGCCGGACCGTCCCCCGATAATCCGGCATATCAATTACCGACAGTGATTTGGCTGCAACCATTCTAATCTTTCTTTATTTGTATTCATTTGATGTCCGTTTCATCAAACCGTCAGACTCGTGAAACCGGCAGAATTATGTGTGACAGACCATGACGGACTGGCGGGGCTTGACTGTATTAATATTTGTAATTAATAAATCAAGAGTGTTGCCCATAATATGTGTTGGTTCCTTAATATGATTTTCTAGATTATATAGATCCAATAATTCTTTAAATTTAATAACATTTGGTCTTTCTGGTCTGTTTAAATGAAAGTTATAATCTCCGACCAGAATCACGTCTTCCTTATATGTGCTGTAGTAAGAGAGAATATCAGAAAATTCTTCGAAGAATTTAGTGTAAGTATATAGGTTCTTGTCAGATGATTCAGGCCTATATATAGTAACAACCGTACAAGTCTTAGTATTAGTTTTAATATTCGTCTCCATTAGTTCCATGGTTGATAATTCAAACTGGGTGATAACTTTAGTAATATTGAGTTCACTTTTGTATATGGCCCCAATCCCACCACCGGATCTTAGAGTTGTACCTCATAATACACATACACTTTCAAGAGGATGTCGGTTTCTATTGAAGGCTTACGTGTTGACCTCTTCTAGAAAGAGACTGGTATTGAACTTTGGTAGAACTTTACATATATTACATATATATATATATATATATATATATATATATATATATATATATATATATATATATATATATATATATATATATATATATATATATATATATATATATATATATATATATATATATATATATATATATATATATATATAATGAGAGTATGTCAAAGTTACTAAGTACAGTGACTAATGTGGATGACAAACCAAATCGATGTTGCCATGTACACATGCCCAATTAAGGCCTTAGCATATTACTAGATACAGAAGCGAGTAATTATCAATCATATTAATCAATCATCAATAATTATCAATCATATATATATATATATATATATATATATATATATATATATATATATATATATATATATATATATATATATATATATATATATATAATGAGAGTATGTCAAAGTTACTAAGTACAGTGACTAATGTGGATGACAAACCAAATCGATGTTGCCATGTACACATGCCCAATTAAGGCCTTAGCATATTACTAGATACAGAAGCGAGTAATTATCAATCAATCAAGGTAGTGCTGCCACCTGTAAGTCAAGCCAGGCCACATGTAGCAGTGGTGCCACCTGTACAATCCGAGACACCAGCATCAGCAATGGCAGTGCGACGACCATGTGACAGTAATAAGCCAGTGGTGCCTCCTGTAATAAATGTTACAGCAACACCAAATATAGACGTCCATTAAAATGGAATGGTCGGTACTTTTTATCCCACTTTAAAACTGGTGTACAGTGTTAAATCATCAATTTAAGAAGGGTTCTCAAGACAATTGGTTGAATTGTTGACATATGAATTGTTCTAAATAAATTCACTTCTGTGAGGTGGATGGAAATGAAGTACCAGAATGATCAGCACATACTTCCCGACTGAAAAAACGAGTGTAAAATGCTATCTTGAGGACTAAACATGTTTAGCTGCACCCCATAACTTTTTCTAGGTCTTGGTCAAGGGAGGCAGGGGAATCCAAGGTGAGAATAACAAAGTTATCTTAAATCATCCCTGTGATATGGTCATCACCTCTCTCTGTTCTCTGTGGGGAACTTGTCACCTCTTGGTGAATTTTAAGAGGTGATGCAGGATACTGAAAGGTTCAAGAGAGCTTTGTTTGTTTGGGGTTTTACATCACTTTCAACATTATTTCAGTCATTTCGTGATGAGACCTACTTGTAGCAGATATAGTGCTGCCTCACTGAATTGTCATGTCGCAGGTCCTTGACATGACAACCTGCCCGGTCACAGATTTACAAGGACAACGGGTTAACCCTTTCGGCACGGGCCTCAGCTCATATGGGAAATTGTATCATGAGTTCAATCTTGGCACGGCCAGGGTTCGAACCCACGACCTTTGGATCACCACAGAGGAACTGGTGCTAATAAGCTGGCGCTCTAACCAACTGCGCCATGGCCCGTGGCCTGTTCAAGAGAGCATAGACACTATGGCATGGAGAATGAGTGGATGGTATATTAGAGAGGTATATAACTCTAAGATGGTATCAAGTGTCAGAATCTCTCCAGGTCAGATGATCACGAGATTTCTATGCTACGTGTTAGAAAAATGTTCTTCAAAAAGTATAACTTCAATTGCTTAAACAAGCAGAACTCTGGAGGCTGCGTCGGTCATATTGATCTGACCAGCCCAGTCCGAAAAAAAAACAAGGACCAAATGTCCTTCCTCTTAAACTAACACATAATAAGCCGGCCTCTATAAACATCATAAACTCACTGCAGACATGAAATGATACTTGCCCACTATGCAACCAGGAGGCCAGAAATTCAAGATGTAGATTTCTATCATTTCTAGAGAAAATATCTGACAATATTGAATGAAAGACACAAAACATTAATTACAACCTTGCAACAGAAATATCATGACTGCTTGATTCATAATAGTAATTCTGATATAGTTATACATTAAAGAAAATAAACTCAAAACTAATTTTTGAAGACTTGTGAATTGCCATATACCGGTATCCCAATGAACTCTGCATTACGTATAGGATAAGGTATGGTCACATGATCATTATGCAGTATAATCGTGGAGTGGCAACTGTCTTGCACCCAGTAGGAATCGTGGCCCAGTAGGAATTCCTATATTGCACAACTGGCCAAAGAATTGCTACTTTGTGGTAGGAATTTCAAGATATATCAATAGCGGAGATGACTGGATGCGGCCAATATAATTACAATGTTTATCAGTTTTATATTAAATTTTGTATGTTAACAAAATGGACATTATTGACATTGAAGGATATGAACATTGGCTACAAATATTGATTGACTTATACTTTGTAATGGAAATGTGACATCTTTAGAAATAGAAATGTTGATTGTCACTTTATTTTGACAAAAATGTACAAAGATTATTGTTTTGGAATAGTATCATAATAATTTCAGATTTGATGCAGACTCATATCCAGTTATCTTCCTAACTGCCAATTGGAAATGTACATATACAACTTCCTGCACAGATAAAATCATGTTTTTATGCACACAACAAACATCAGTGCATGCTCATATTAATATTACTATAACAGTCCTACATTTGTTATGTCCATTGTTCATATAGCCTAAGCCTCCTCATTCAGGCTTCTGACATTTGGATCCATGACTCAGATATTCCTACTTATTTGCATAATGTAGGAATTCCTACTTTGTCTGGCACAATGTAGGAAATATGGAGTAATCAATTTCAATTTCTGCAAATATCAAAATCATTCTTTTCAACAGTGAACAAAGCCATTTACTTTATATCACACCTTGGGTAAGAAATGAATGAGCCTTGATTTTACAACCATGTTCTGATTGGAAAACAAAATCATCATCACAAGCAGTATCAAAACTGAAATATATATAATACTTATATGTGTTATGTACTCCGCATTACATAGGTAGAATTCAATTACTATCTCTGTAGTCATTGCCCTATTTTTTATACCATTCTAGTACAATTCAGTACAACTGCCAGAACAAAATGAATCTATTTATACTCTGAATATTTTCTGAATACTGATAAATTGCGGTATATTCTGTGCGCACCTTTATAGCTTTAGTGGCAGTGACTGATATGATAGAGAAGTCCTGCTATGGAGGGTAGTATTGTCAAGTAAGCTAAGATTTTGTTGTTGATAACGACTGGTAGTTTACTCTGATTTCATGATCATGTGACCATACCTTATCCAATACATAATAAGAATAAGAATCTGTGTAGTCATTGATTCTGTCACCAATCAATTTTCATCCAGAGTTGTCATGACTTATGCACCAATGCTAACTTATTACCATTGGTGGCAGGGAGTGATATGATCGAGTAGTCCTGTTTTGGGGGGTATAGGGGATGGGACCAAAAGGAAACTATATTTCCACAATAAAAGATTGAAAAAACTTATGGATATTGAAATTTATGTTGGCCAGAATTTGTTAACTTTGTTTTGTCCGAGAGAAAAAATGAGAAACTTTCTCTGTGGTAATTTCATTTAAAATATAACAACAAACATAGATCAACCAAGTATTATTTATTTAGCATATCCATTACAAATATCAGGAAATAATTGAACACAAGTGATTAAATTTGAATAAAATCAATAGATTTCCATGAAAAAAATAAAATCAATATATTTCCAACAATAAAAAAGGCTCCAATCCCAATGTAGACATTAAATATTAAATCATCTGTAACTGATGATTATATATTATTGAAGATTACGAGTTATAAAGCTTTCAACAAATTCAAATTATAATTCGATTCAAACAGCACATGTCGGTACATATATCAGATAAAAAAAATAATTTAAAAAAAAAAGAGTTTAAAATGTCATTGTGTTGAGATAATCATCACTTATTCTCTGCTGGCATATAAATGGCATATACATGGCATATAAAAATTTATAAAAAATCTCCCTATTGGTGAAACGGAATAGACCCTCACAAATATTCTGAACTTCTAATCATTTTTTGCTGGTGGCAGCCATCTTGTCAAGGGGATTATAGTAGTACCTGAAATGGGGGTTTTGTTCTTGAAGTGTCTTCCCTTAAATTGTTGAGTATATAATACATATCACAGTACTTTATGACTCTGGTTTTGGAATGTTCCCTAAATTATCATATCTGGCTAGATCAAAAATGAATAAATGAATCCATGTTATTAATAATTTGGTGTTTTTTTCGGACCCTGAGTCTGAAACTATGTGAATTTTCCCATTGTTTTGTGTTATTGAGAATAAGAGTATTTCACATGAGATAACATTTTTATAAAAACTTGTTATGGTACACACTCTACAAATCACAAAAGTCTGGAATATTATGAAGCAAATATGGTGCATTATTCTAAATAATATCAAACTTGTCATATGGAACTGAAATGCAGTAAGCAGTAAGCTAATCTGTTCAGGATTCGGCATCCGCAGCCCAGTAAACCCAATCCTTTCTTTATCATAGCTTAGCCCATTAAAATTTTTAAAAATGATTACTAAAAAATATGGTTTTCCTCATGGCACTTTTCTAGACTAGACACCCATCATTGGATAATTCTTTTTCACATTAACTCTGGATCTTAAAATACAAGTTTGCCCAGTGCTGCACCATTCTTTTCCAGGTCTTCATATATTGGCACTGGCGTCTTATTTCCATTGTGTTCTATAGCCTCGAGTTTCTCTATGTAATCTCGGGGCATGTCATTTTGATAAGCTCCTGAGACAATCACATCAAGGTACTGAGGTGAGGGTAGAGGCTTCCTAGCTATGCCTGTCGTCATTTGATATGTCCGACATGATATAGTTGTCCCTGATGGGCTGGTAACATCAACTGTCATTGGTCTGTAGACATCGTCCTCCACATTTTCTTGCCTAAAAAATGAATAAAAACGTGACACATTATTTGCTGTTTTTACTTTGAAATAATTCATCTGAAGCAAAAAAATAAAAATAAAAAAGATAATAATAATAAAACATAGGCATCAGAGATGCATCAACCCTCAGCCCTGGTAACTTACTGCACAACATTCGCTCCACACAATATTTGTGAACAAAACGTCACCGCACCACATAATTGTTCCTGTGACCTTGAAAAGTAGGTGAAGGTCTTCACTAAGGTCTTCACCAGATGCTTATGTGTGTCAAGTCTCATAAAGCTGCCATCATTCGTTCTCGAGTTATAGCAATGATAGGGATTTCACATAATTGTCACTGTGACCTTGAAAAGTAGGTGAAGGTCATGTTCCATACAAAAATGTCTGAGGTCTTCAACAGATGCTCATGTGTGTCACATCTCATAAAGCTGCCATCATTTGTTCTAGAGTTATTGTGATTCTAGGGATTTCACATAATTGTCCCTGTGACCTTGAAAAATATGTCAAGGTCGCCATCCATCGGTCTTGTTCGAGGTTTTCACCAGATGCTTATGTGTGTCAAGTTTAATGAAGCTGCCATTATTTGTTCTCAAATTATCACAATGACAAGGATGATTTCACATAATTGTCCCTGTGACCTTGAAAAGTAGGTAAAGGTCGCCGTCCACTGAACTCGTCCGAGGTTTTCACCTGATACTTATGTGTGTCAAGTTTCATGAAGCTGCCATCATTTGTTCTTGAGTTATCACGATGACAAGGATGATTTCACATAATTGTCCCTGTGACCTTGAAAAGTAGGAGAAGGTCATGTTCCATAGAAAGATTTCTGTAGTCTTCACCATATGCTTATGTGTGTCAAGTTTCATGAAGCTGCCATCATTTGTTCTTGAGTTATTGTGATTCTTGTGATTTCACATAATTGTCCCTGTGACCTTGAAAAGGAGATGAAGGTCATGTTTCATAGAAAAAATTATGAGATCTTCACCAGATGCTTATGTGTGTCAAATCTCATATAGCTGCCATCATTCGTTCTTGAGTTATTGCGATTCTTGGGATTTCACGTAATTGTCCCTGTGACCTTGAAAAATAGGTCAAGGTCGCCGTCCATCAAACTCATCCAAGGTTTTTACCAGGTGCTTATGTGTGTCAAGTTTCATGAAGCTGTCATCATTTGTTCTCTAGTTATCACGATGACAAGGATGATTTCACATAATTGTCCCTGTGACCTTGAAAAGTAGATGAGGGTCATGTTTCATAGAAAATATTCTGTCACATCTCATAAAGCTGCCATCATTCATTCTTGAGTTATTGCGATTCATGGGATTTCACATAATTGTCCTTGTGACCTTGAAAAATAGGTCAAGGTCACCATCCACTGAACTCGTCCAAGGTTTTCACCTGATGCTTATGTGTGTCAAGTTTCATGAAGCTGCCATCATTTGTTCTCAAGTTATCGCGATGACAAGGATGATTTCACATAATTGTCCCTGTGACCTTGAAAAGTAGGAGAAGGTCATGTTTAATAGAAAAAATTCTGAGGTCTTCACCAGATGCTTATGTGTGTCAAGTTTCATGAAGCTGCCATAATTTGTTCTCAAGTTATCACGATGACAAGGATGTTTGCTACAGACATACATACATACCCACGCCAGGAGTACTGCAATACCCTCAACCTGATTAGATCAGGGGCTGAGGGTAAAAAGAAAAAAAGAAAAAGGGAAAAAAATCTTTCAAGCCTTCTCAGTGCAGACTTAAACAAATGATAATTTTGGCCAAACAAAACACACATTACATTATTCATATAGGGACAGTAAACCACCTCGCAGATACCCGTATGCTGTGGCTGGAATTCGGGTCACATGCAAACCATGTTGCCCTCTAGTGGAGGTTGTCAAAATTGCAACCTCTTTGCTTGACAACTCAGTGATAGCAATTAAATTAAATGGATTCAACTCTTACTGCTGGCAGTGTTATTTTCCCACTGGTAAAAAGGCTCAATGTTGACCTCAAAATATTATATATAAAAAAAAAGAAAAAAGAAGAAGATATTATAGAGGTCTATTTACTCATCAAGAGTTTGCAGATGTTTGTTGTCTATCTGCCAGACAATCCCCAATACATGGTCTTGTTCTGATGGTTCAATGGTGGCGCCACAGCCGTACCATCTCTCACTACCCAAACCTCCATCCTCCGACGACGTATGGTTGAAAGCCAGTTGGTATCCCTGCAAAGAAAAACAAGAAACATTTCTTAAAACACGAAAATATACTGTGCTGATGTCAAACCTATCACAAAACAAATCAAAATCATTCTTGCAGTAAATTAATATTGAGGGGGAGTAAAAAAAGTCCCTTTTGCATCACCTGAATGATTTGATTTCCATTGCAAACAAATTTAATCCATTTTCCATTGCTTTAATTATTTATGATCAAATTCTAATTTTTTATAGATTTTTTAATTATCATTAATATATTAATCTAAGATCCATAAAAATATAAATATGAAGTTACTAAAATCCCATGCATTAATATATGAATATATATGTATTTCAACCCTTGAAGGTTCCAATTTGGCACCAAAATCTGTCACTAAAATTGGCACAGGTTGCTATGGGTGCACAAACTGATGACATTTGATTTGCGAGTGTGAAAAGTGTACATATGCCTGCGTTATCTACTGTGCATTACCAAGGTAGCATTCAATTACTACCTCTGCAGGCCATGAGCCATGGCACAGTTGGTTAGAGTGCCAGTCTCTTAGCACCAGTTCCTCTGTGGTTAATCAAAGGTCGTGAGTTCGATCCCAGTCACGAAATGACTGAAATAATTTTAAAGTGATGTAAAACCCCAAACAAACAAACAAACTACCTCTGCAGTCATTGCCCTATATTGGATACCATTCTAAATTTGGATTTCCCCAAAATATAAATGCTTGCCTTGCTCTCCAAAATAACAAGAACAAAACAGAATCTATTTCAGTTAGCATTCATCCTCACCAATCAGTTCACAGCTAGATTTTTCTGAATACTGATGGCGCTTGATTCTGTGCAAACCGTTATATCTTTGGTGGCAGGGACTGATATGACAAAGAAGTCCTGCTATGGAGGGTAGCTATATCATGATCTATGACAAATATGTTTTTCTAATAGAGATGACAAATAACAAGTAAATAATATAAACCATAGTAAAATGATACTACGATCATACACCATGCTTAAATGATACTATGATCAACCATTTTATGTGGGTGTGTGTGGGTGTGTGTGGGTACATTATTCATAAGATATCTGTTAACATTTATGAGACTGATACACATCATTACACTTGAAATACAGAGATAACATCAGAAGTTGGAAGTACTAAAATTTATGTTAATTTTCTGTCTTTACCATCTGGATTTACAACATCTGTGATATTCAAATATTTCAGATGCAAGGACCATATATAGTTGAACAGCTCCTCATAGACCCTGGGTACAGAGGTGTAGACTTGGGACCTTGAGAACAACTGCTGTAGACTAGGGACCTAGAGAACAACTGGTGTAGACTTGGGACCTAGAGAACAACTGGTGTAGACTAGGGACAGAGAGAACAGCTGCCACAGACTCAGGACTGAGAGAACAGCTGCCACAGACTAGGGACAGAGAGAACAGCTGCCATAGACTCCGAACAGAGAGAACAACTGCCATAGACTCAGGACTGAGAGAACAGCTGCCACAGACTAGGGACTGAGAGAACAGCTGCCATAGAATAGGGACAGAGAGAACAGCTGCCATAGAATAGGGACAGAGAGAACAGCTGCCATAGACTCAGGACTGAGAGAACAGCTGCCATAGACACAGGACTGAGAGAACAGCTGCCATAGAATAGGGACAGAGAGAACAGCTGCCATAGACTCCAAACAGAGAGAACAGCTGCCATAGACTCAGGACTGAGAGAACAGCTGCCACAGACTAGGGACTGAGAGAACAGCTGCCACAGACTAGGGACTGAGAGAACAGTTGCCATAGAATAGGGACAGAGAGAACAGCTGCCACAGACTAGGGACTGAGAGAACAGCTGCCATAGAATAGGGATAGGGAGAATAGCTGCCACAGACTAGGGACAAAGAGAACAGCTGCCACAGACTAGGGACAGAGAGAACAGCTGTCATAGACCAGGGACAGAGAACAGCTGCCATAGAATAGGGACAGAGAACAGCTGCCATAGACTCAGGACTGAGAGAACAGCTGCCACAGACTAGGGACAGAGAGAACAGCTGCCATAGAATAGGGACAGAGAGAACAGCGGCCACAGACTAGGGACAGAGAGAACAGCTGCCATAGACTAGGGACAAAGAGAACTGCCACAGACTAGGGACAGAGAGAACAGCTGCCATAGACTAGGGACAGAGAACAGCTGCCACAGACTAGGGACAGAGAGAACAGCTGCCACAGACTAGGGACTGAGAGAACAGCTGCCACAGACTAGGGACAGAGAGAACAGCTGCCACAGACTAGGGACAGAGAGAACAGCTGCTATAGACTAGGGACAGAGAGAACAGCTGCCACAGACTTGGGACAGAGAGAACAGCTGTCATCGACTAGGGACAGAGAACAGCTGCCAGACTAGGGACAGAGAGAACAGCTGCCACAGACTAGGGACAGAGAACAGCTGCCACAGACTAGGGACAGAGAGAACAGCTGCCACAGACTAGGGACTGAGAGAATAGCTGTTATAGACTAGGGACTGAGAGAACAGCTGTCATAGACTAGGGACTGAGAGAACAGCTGCCATAGACTAGGGACTGAGAGAACAGCTGCCATAGACTAGGGACAGAGAGAACAGCTGCCATAGACTAGGGACAGAGAGAACAGCTGCCATAGACTAGGGACAGAGAGAACAGCTGCCACAGACTAGGGACAGATAGAACAGCTGCCATAGACTAGGGACAGAGAGAACAGCTGCCATAGACTAGGGACTGAGAGAACAGCTGCCATAGACTAGGGACAGAGAGAACAGCTGTCATCGACTAGGGACAGAGAACAGCTGCCAGACTAGGGACAGAGAGAACAGCTGCCATAGACTAGGGACAGAGAGACCAAATGCAATAGACCAGTTACCCTGTTGTTCAGAATGACTGATATGTCATTACTAAAGATATAAATGTACATGGACATGTCAAATATAATCAAACATCTATTGTCTCCTCTCACCTCTTTTCTACGCTCAACCTCATTAAATCATCATAGGGAAGGGATACATGTAATTGGGCAATAAAAAAAATCAAGATGGTGCTCAACAATAGAGAAGTCAGCAAAGTTAAAGTTTTAGAAATGGTTCTCTCGAGTCACTATGGAAAGCAATGGAATTATGAAATTATGCATATAATTTGTTTCAATACAACCTGTGACAATTAATGTATTCTTGTTGATGACACTCCAAGTGTTGAGGGGGTGAGACTGAAATCAAATTTATTTTTCTATCTTTCCATAACAAATCAATATTTATGTACATTTGGTTGCCCCAAATGGTACATTCAAATCAATTATAACAGGAATGGTTCTTTCAATTAAAATATGACAGGAAACATTAATCAGCCACAAGATTATTAATTTAGCACATTCATTATGAACAACATCAAGCTTGCCTAAGTTTGTAAAATCCCAAGGCAAAATCCATGAAAATCTTCTTACTCTTCCATGCACTCACAAATCACTTCTCATACAAAAGCACTATCTGACGGTGTCAGCAGAAACTACATGCCACAAGGTAATAATAGGACCTAAAGTCAAAACAAATGCGAGCAAAATTTGAATTTCTGTGTTTAGGATCTTTACTTCTTTAAAAGAAGATTTCTGCATACTTAAATAATGCCTTCACATTGAGCATTGCTACTCTTCCTCAACCAGCAGCAATTTATCATGTGGCCTTGCTTGCAAGTGGCTATTTTCAGCACCTGTGATTCAAAAGTAGGTTAGTAGGCAAGTGCCTTTACAAATCACACAACCCATCTCCCTTAACCATCAGCAATTGATCGCATGATCCTGAGGCAATTGATCACATGATCCTGAGGCAATTGATCACAGGATCCTAAGGCAATTGATCATAGGATCCTGTGGCAATTGATCACAGAAAAAAAATGAAAGTTCGTAATGAGAACGCTTTGTTTTGACACTAAGGTCAAGGACGTGGAGAAATTCTTGACCTGCAAAGCGTAATTTGTGATAATATTTGGTAAATACCTTCATTTATTTTTTAAAACGCAATTAAAATCAATCTGCTACGTCCAATATTCGTTATTTCGAAAATATGAAAGGTCAAGGACATCACAGACATCATATTTACCGTTAATCCTCATGTATAAGACCATTAAGAACTTGTTGCATAAGCATATTTACATTTCACTTTTAAAATTGCCACCAAATAGTAGCAGTGCCGATGTCAAACAACAATCATTCTGGAATAGAGTCCCTCAGATCAGCACGTTATTATTCAAAAACCATAATATTCAAGATCTTCAGAATGTGGAGTTGTCCAAATTTGACCATGTCACATGTATGTGATGGTAGCATGGCAGGGCGTGGGTGTCGGGGCGTGGGTGTCGGGGCGTGGGTGTCGGGGCGTGTGTGGCGGGGCCTGGATGGCAGGGCTTGGGTGGCAGGGCCTGGATGGCGGGGCGTGGGTGGCAGGGCATGGGTGGCAGGGTCTGGGTGGCAGGGCTTGGGTGGCAGGACCTGGATGGCGGGGTGTGTGTGGCGGGGCGTGGGTGGCAGGGCGTGGGTGGTGGGGCCTGGATGGCGGGACCTGGGTGGCAGGGTGTGGGTGGCGGGGCCTTGGATGGCGGGGCCTTGGATGGCGGGGCCTGGATGGCAGGGCCTGGATGGCGGGGCCTGGGTGGCAGGGCCTGGATGGCAGGGCATGGGTGACAGGGTCTGGATGGCAGTGTCTGGGTGGCAGTGTCTGGGTGGCAGGGTCACTCATCACTCATAGCAACAAAAGAATGGTGTTAACAAACCAATTAACAAGCCAATTTAATGTTGACCTTATTTGAAAGGTAAACTAACTATAGGTCATAGAAAGGTCCAATCTGATTCAAGACAAGATTTCCACTGTGTGGACAAGTTTTTGGTGGCTTTTTCTCATTGGTTGAGACAATATTTCGCCTTTGAGAAGTGTTTTCTTCACTTTTTTCATGATACCTGTTTTAAAGTCTCACTGTAATTTTGTTTTTCTTTAAAATTTCAATTTCCAACACCGATGATATTCAAATATTTCAGTTTCAGAATTTCAGTGATCATCAATAGTTCACAAAAAAGTATCTGAATCTATCAAGTATGGCAAATGATTGAACACCACCTGAACTCAATTAATGAAGTTTGAACACTTCTAATACAATATTTTTTTTCATGATCATGGAAATTCGAATTGGAAAGTGCCTCTCTCCACTTGACAATCCCCTGATCCATGTTCTAACACCCACATAACTTGATGCTCTGTATCTCACAACCATGGATCAACCGGAGTTCAAATCCCCAACAGGATAAGTCCACCCAGTCCTGTTTCTTGTCTACACACTTTTGTCTAAGAATAATCATGTAAAGAGACAAATAGGTCCTTGTGAGCTGGGATTTTTGCCTAGCAACTAAGTGATACCTTAAGGGTACCTTGGTAACCATCCTCAACTGAGCAAGAGTGGCTTGTCCAATCAAAAAATGGATCAGTTTGAGTTCAAACATATACATGCTATGACAGCCAAGTAAAGGACATTACCCCTCAAAGCCTAAAAAATTGATAATTTTGTTTCTTGCCCATATGTCTGGTTTTAATTTGCACATTCTTCAAACTATATTCTAAACCTACCAATGTCATAATCACCAATGGTATAAACCTAGGATAACTCTTTAGTCACCGACAAAATGCATAGGACACTATCCGATTACAATTTTTTCTTATCATGATCCTATTTAAAATCTACCTTACCTTGGTACAAAATTTTTCTGTTTTATTCCTGGTCCTATATACTGCTGATAGAGCGTTTATCTTGCCTCTGAAAATCAGACAGGGAGTTAACTCAAGTGTTATCATATCTTAGAAACAGATATAAATAAAAGCTGTGTAACTGGATACTTACATCATTTTACTCCGCCTTATCTGTTGAGTATAGAATGAGCCTGGAAAAGTCTTTAAATTCTGCTTTAAACTCATTTACTCACATTCAGCTGTGTAAAAATACCTGAAAGAGAAATGTCTATTTTTTTCAGGGTTTGCATGTTTTTTTTTATTATGGAAATTGATAATTTTGTTTCTTGCCCATATGTCTGGTTTTAATTTGCACATTCTTCAAACTATATTCTAAACCTACCAATGTCATAATCACCAATGGTATAAACCTAGGATAACTCTTTTCATTGTTTATATATGCCTTTATAATGTAAAGGTTTGGATATTAAATATGTAAAGAAAATTATGGAAAGTGTCCTCAAATATAATTAAATAATCAAATCAGGTCAACAGTCCAAAAAAACCTGGCTTAGGCAGCTGGAGAGATAATTATAATTATACATTATCATTCCAGTAAGATAAATGTAAATATTTTTATTTTTCAATTTAAATAAACATTTCAACTTTAAAGGTGTGTACAGGATAAATACCTCAGATGTTTTAACCAAAAATTCTAATTTGATTTTGGCTTTTAGTAACGGTTTGGTTCAACTATCTGCACTGATGCCGAATCCTAAATCTCTGTATCTAAATTAGTTTGTGAATGATTTATAAACAAACATCCTGTTCCATTACAAATAAATTTTATTGGCTATTTTCCATCTTCATGATACATAATCTCTCACAGTTTGTCATTAAGTTGGCTACAGGAGAAGGGAAATCTAGTTACCACCATACTCACAGGTGGCCACAGGAGAATGGTAATCTAGTTACCACCATACTCACAGGTGGCCACAGGAGAAGGGAAATCTAATTACCACCATACTCACAGGTGGCCACAGGAGAAGGGAAATCTAATTACCACCATACTCACAGGTGGCCACAGGAGAAGAGAAATCTAATTACCACCATACTCACAGGTGGACACAGGAGAAAGGAAATCTAATTACCACCATACTCACAGGTGGCCACAGGAGAAAGGAAATCAAATTACCACCATACTCACAGGTGGCCACAGGAGAAGGGAAATCTAATTACCACCATACTCACAGGTGGCCACAGGAGAAGGGTAATCTAGTTACCACCATACTCACAGTACTCACAGAAGGTTAATTTACAATTACAATTATTACAATTACACTGCTTCTATTACCACAAGCATTAATTTAGAGTTGTTCTCCCCCTTGAAATGATTAGAACCAACGCTTAAAGCATTTACCTTTAATATATAAAACCCTCCTTTAATTATCACATGTCAAATTGGAGACATTTTCCTTGTAAAGATAATGACTAACATTAAAAACCTTTACCATTACAGTCAATAGCCCCCCTTTGATTACCATATTTGTAAATTATGAGTTATTTTTTCATGTAATGATAATGACTACCATAATTATTTCACTGTTACAGTCCCTGAGTATTTTTTTCTCCTTGTAATGATTATCAGAGACACTTCAAGTTCTCGCTTTCACAGTAGTCATGGAAAATGATCTTGTTTTTTCTTTTTTTATTGGATCAACAAGCACTTATCTGGCACTCAAAAACAAGAAATACATTTTTCATTTACTGCATTACATTTCTATAATCACATTATACACAAATTATTTGAAAAATTGAAAGCACTGGGCACTAAGTTCTTTGGCTGGGTGGTTGCAGGTCCAAAACACCAGAAGCATGTGTTGCTCATACTATGTAGAATGGCCACAAGCTCAATCAGTTGATTAGTAGAAATGTTATGTAAGCACAACCAGTCAATAAGTAGTGGCGTTACAACAGCACAACCAGTCCATAAGTAGAAAGGTAACATCAGCACAACCAATCAATAAGTTGAGGGGTAAAATCAGCAAAACCATTCAATAAGTAGTGGGATAACATCAGCACAACCAATCAATAAGTTGAGGGGTAAAATCAGCAAAACCATTCAATAAGTAGTGGGATAACATCAGCACAACCAGTCAATAAGTAGTGGGATAACATCAGCACAACCAATCAATAAGTTCAGGTGTAACATCAGCACAAACAATCAATAAGTTCAGGTGTAACATCAGCACAGCTAGTCATTAAGTTGAGGGATAACATCAGCACAACCAATCAATAAGTTGAGGGGTAACATCAGCAAAACCAGTCAATAAGTTGAGGGGAACATCAGCACAACCAATCAATAAGTTGAGGGGTAACATCAGCAAAACCATTCAATAAGTAGTGGGATAACATCAGCACAACCAGTCAATAAGTAGTGGGATAACATCAGCACAACCAATCAATAAGTTCAGGTGTAACATCAGCACAGCCAGCCAATAAGTTGAGGGATAACATCAGCAAAACCATTCAATAAGTAGTGGGATAACATCAGCACAACCAGTCAATAAGTAGTGGGATAACATCAGCAAAACCATTCAATAAGTAGTGGGATAACATCAGCACAACCAGTCAATAAGTAGTGGGATAACATCAGCAAAACCAATCAATAAGTTCAGGTGTAACATCAGCACAACCAATCAATAAGTTCAGGTGTAACATCAGCACAGCCAGCCAATAAGTTGAGGGTAACATCAGCACAGCCAGTCAATAAGTTGAGGGATAACATCAGCAAAACCAGTCAATAAGTTGAGGGATAACATCAGCAAAACCAATCAATAAGTTGAGGGGTAACATCAGCAAAACCAGTCAATAAGTTGAGGGTAACATCAGCACAACCAGTCAATAAGTAGTGGGATAACATCAGCACAACCAGTCAATAAGTTGAGGGATAACATCAGCAAAACCAATCAATAAGTTGAGGGGTAACATCAGCAAAACCAGTCAATAAGTTGAGGGGAACATCAGCACAACCAATCAATAAGTTGAGGGGTAACATCAGCACAGCCAGCCAATAAGTTGAGGGATAACATCAGCACAGCTAGTCATTTAGTTGAGGGATAACATCAGCACAACCAATCAATAAGTTGAGGGATAACATCAGCAAAACCATTCAATAAGTAGTGGGATAACATCAGCACAACCAGTCAATAAGTAGTGGGATAACATCAGCACAACCAATCAATAAGTTCAGGTGTAACATCAGCACAGCCAGCCAATAAGTTGAGGGATAACATCAGCAAAACCATTCAATAAGTAGTGGGATAACATCAGCACAACCAGTCAATAAGTAATGGGATAACATCAGCACAACCAGTCAATAAGTTCAGGTGTGACATCAGCACAGCCAGCCAATAAGTTGAGGGATAACATCAGCACAGCCAGCCAATAAGTTGAGGGGTAACATCAGCAAAACCAGTCAATAAGTTGAGGGGTAACATCAGCAAAACCAGTCAATAAGTTGAGGGGAACATCAGCACAACCAATCAATAAGTTGAGGGGTAACATCAGCACAGCCAGCCAATAAGTTGAGGGATAACATCAGCACAGCTAGTCATTTAGTTGAGGGATAACATCAGCACAACCAATCAATAAGTTGAGGGATAACATCAGCAAAACCATTCAATAAGTAGTGGGATAACATCAGCACAACCAGTCAATAAGTAGTGGGATAACATCAGCACAACCAATCAATAAGTTCAGGTGTAACATCAGCACAGCCAGCCAATAAGTTGAGGGATAACATCAGCAAAACCATTCAATAAGTAGTGGGATAACATCAGCACAACCAGTCAATAAGTAGTGGGATAACATCAGCACAACCAGCCAATAAGTTCAGGTGTAACATCAGCACAACCAGTCAATAAGTTGAGGGGAACATCAGCACAACCAATCAATAAGTTGAGGGGTAACATCAGCACAGCCAGCCAATAAGTTGAGGGATAACATCAGCACAGCTAGTCATTTAGTTGAGGGATAACATCAGCACAACCAATCAATAAGTTGAGGGATAACATCAGCAAAACCATTCAATAAGTAGTGGGATAACATCAGCACAACCAGTCAATAAGTAGTGGGATAACATCAGCACAACCAATCAATAAGTTCAGGTGTAACATCAGCACAGCCAGCCAATAAGTTGAGGGATAACATCAGCAAAACCATTCAATAAGTAGTGGGATAACATCAGCACAACCAGTCAATAAGTAGTGGGATAACATCAGCACAACCAGCCAATAAGTTCAGGTGTAACATCAGCACAACCAATCAATAAGTTCAGGTGTAACATCAGCACAACCAATCAATAAGTTCAGGTGTAACATCAGCACAGCCAGCCAATAAGTTGAGGGATAACATCAGCACAACCAGCCAATAAGTTCAGGTGTAACATCAGCACAACCAATCAATAAGTTCAGGTGTAACATCAGCAAAACCAATCAATAAGTTCAGGTGTGACATCAGCACAGCCAGCCAATAAGTTGAGGGATAACATCAGCACAGCCAGCCAATAAGTTGAGGGATAACATCAGCACAGCTAGTCATTAAGTTGAGGGGTAACATCAGCACAACCAATCAATAAGTTGAGGGGTAACATCAGCAAAACCAGTCAATAAGTTGAGGGGAACATCAGCACAACCAATCAATAAGTTCAGGTGTAACATCAGCACAACCAATCAATAAGTAGTGGGGTAACATCAGCACAACCAATCAATAAGTAGTGGGGTAACATCAGCAAAACCAGCCAATAAGTTCAGGTGTAACATCAGCACAACCAATCAATAAGTAGTGGGGTAACATCAGCAAAACCAGCCAATAAGTTCAGGTGTAACATCAGCACAACCAATCAATAAGTTCAGGTGTAACATCAGCACAACCAATCAATAAGTTCAGGTGTAACATCAGCACAGCCAGCCAATAAGTTGAGGGATAACATCAGCAAAACCATTCAATAAGTAGTGGGATAACATCAGCACAACCAGTCAATAAGTTGAGGGATAACATCAGCACAGCTAGTCATTAAGTTGAGGGGTAACATCAGCACAACCAATCAATAAGTTGAGGGGTAACATCAGCAAAACCAGTCAATAAGTTGAGGGGAACATCAGCACAACCAATCAATAAGTTGAGGGGTAACATCAGCACAACCAATCAATAAGTTGAGGGGTAACATCAGCAAAACCAGTCAATAAGGTGAGGGGAACATCAGCACACCCAATCAATAAGGTAACTTCAGCAATTTAATAGATGACCACAGTTCTCAGCTATGACGGCTATGTTTGAGACAGCAGCCCGGCTTCTCACTCAAGTTCTCACTTGAGATTGACGTGCACATCCACTTTACCGCTGTATCCATTCGTTTCTATGATCTTTAACTTATCTATATATTGCTGAGGGAGAGCATTTTCCTCTGCGCCTCTTATGATAACGTCCTTATATTGGGGTGACGGTCTCTGATCTAGTGCATCCCGAATCAACAGGTTGTATGTTCTGCAATTTAGTTTTTCTCCATCAGGTGTCACCACTTCTACCATGAGCGGCTCATACAAGTTTAAATCAACGCCTTCTTGTCTGAAATAAAAGATAAAAAAAGTGAGTAATGTCAAAGTTATAATTGGTATCAATAATAAAAAAAATATGTATTTTGTTTGGTCAAACATTTTATTTCACATTGCTCACAATTTTTCAATGGAATTATTTTATTTTTGTTAAAAGTGATATATATTGAGAATGGATAAATGAAATTACAACTGAAATTATGTTTTATCACCATGAAAGTCTAAACAAACTTAAACAATAAATATCCATAAACAAGAAAAAAAAAATTAAAAAAAATAAAATGATAGAAACAAACCTGTCCAAACTTTGCTTGTGGTCGTCATGGAGTTGCCAGACGACTCCCCATGTGAGGGCACCAGACTTGGGCGTGATGGTCGCCACGCATCCCCTCCATCGCTTGCTCTCAAAGTTGAAGTCAAGTTTGAAGTCCTGAAGTGTGACATTCACTTGTACTTATTATGTCAAAACTGCTAAATATATTCAGTCAAAACAGACAAATATATTTAGTCAAAAGAGCCAAACATTTTTAAAAGTAAAAACAGCTATATATGGTGTCACAAAGCTGAAACTGGTCTCAAAATGGCCAAATATGTTCTCAAAATGGCTAATTAATGGGAACTATTAATTGGCATTTATTCAATTACTACTTTTCAACTACTGAAGAACATGGAAAATCCTTAACATTCTGTCTTTATCAGACCAACAACATATAGCCACAAACAATTTCACCATCATAAATTCTTCCAAAAATACCAGAGGAATTTTTCACAACCAATCATTTTGTCTCGGACAAGCACACCTCCTCTGTGAGAATTCCAATTGTTGATATGGGGAAAAGACTTATTTTTCTTGTTCAGTCCCTTCAAAATGAGGTACATCATGTTTTTTTTAGGTGCCCTAGAGGAGGTGCCCAGCACCTCCAGAGGTGCCAGCACCTCCACGCATTCCTATATAAGCAAGACTTAGGATAACGCAGTCAGTCCCCATCCAACTGACGAGATCCAAAGGGATTGAAACCAGTGTTGGTATTGGTTGGGACTGCGATCGTTATTCAGATCGTCTTATGCAGCATCGCTTACTTACTATTGTATAACAGTGTCTTGTTAATAATAGTTAAATTTTATGATGAATCTATAACATTTTTACGGTAATATATATGCCCCCAAGTTGGGAATTACTCCTCTTTATGCACTCTTAAACAGGGGCACATTCCCGTGCTAAAATGTGGCAATAATCTTGTTAAAAATCAATTTTAGATGATCAATTACTTATATATGTAACTGATGAGCATGTTATTTTCTTTAAAATTTGCATATGATAGTTGATATATAAAGATTAAAAAAAGCAACTTTTTCAGTCTAGCCATTGTCAACCATACGACACCGGTCATATACCACTCAAATTTGCTGCAGTTTAGTGGCCAGATGTGTTCAAAACAACCATATGCACATATCAATAAATATTTCAGTGTAAATATTGATTGGTGATGTTTATGCCACCATTTGAAATTGGCCCATTTACAAATCTGACAATCTGCTGTGAATATTTTTTGAAAGTTTAGATGAAGCCCAGGAAACAGGGAAATGTGCTGGTCTAAACTATTATTGCCAACCAGTATTTCAGGTGTGATGAAATCTGGTCATGTTTCATCAGCCAGTTTTGCCATATTCATGATATACAATGCTGAGGCAAGAAATCAGGCATGATGAAGAGAATGTGGAGCTCACATGGAGCTCAATATGTCTATGCCTTGATCTTGTTCAACAAAAGGTCTCATTACACCTGCAATACTGGCTGACATTGATAGGATGGGCCAGTACATTTCCCTGTTCCATGGATCTTGGTTTCTTTAGGCATGCTGGGTTGCTCCAGGTCCACATTTTAATCTGTGGCTGTGGGATATGTGTGACTATGAGATGTGATATGATTCTGAAGCGATTAATTCACAATTTGAAATTTATCTTTCACATATCCAATTTAACATTAAGCATAAATTGTTCTCCCAAATTCTCTTACACCATCTTATGTTATACATTTTACACAGTTGATGCATCATCCATAGCTGTCGTGGTCAAGAACTCTATGCTAAGTCATTTGTGGTATCTGACTGAGTAGTATTTGTCTTGTTTGACAGATCATTGAATCATGGGATAAAGACTGCAATTATCACACAACTTCTAGCTATGCCTAGCCCTCTCTATTCGTTCCAGAAAACCATTCTTCCCAAAGAAACATTTTAAACATTTGCTTTAACAGGGAAATGTCTCACTACTCCCAGATTGGGTCACAGTCATGGCTCCTGTTTGAACTCCTAGGAATGGATGGAATATGGCTCCATTTACCACCAGAGCACTGGCAAGATGATGAGGAATACAGACAAATGGCCGCTATTGTAAAAGTAGTGGCATCTGTCAAAGATGCAGCAGAAATGGGAGTGAAGGACATCCAGGATTAAGCTAACTCTGCAAGGAAGGGAGCTCACTGAGGTCTCATTGTCCATATCTCTTCTTCACACAGACTTAAAATCCCATAATTCCTCAAAAATGAAATGTAGACAACTTTGCGAACTTTCACACTAAAATATAATTCTCAATTTGAAGTTAATGTTGAAATAATGTAAACATATGTATCCGAAATGAGTATGAAATTCCTGCACACCTTTCAGTCCTCCTTTGTCTCTGTCTCTCAAAGTTTTATTAATCTGTATTGAGACAAACACAATGGTTTATTGGTAAGAAAGTATGGTATATCTGTGAGCTTTCATACTATAATATAATTCTCAATTTGAAGTTAATGTGGAAATAATGTGAAAAATTTATCCGATATGAGTGTGAAATTAATTTGAAAATGTATATTTTTCAGAATTAATGACTTGAATTTGAATAATTTTGGCCCAAATTAAGTGGGAATGATCTTGAAATACTAAGTAACCTATAAAACTACATTTGTGTGACACAGACACTACCTGAGTTGAATAAAATGAAATTATGAGGCAATGAGACTTGAATTTTAACCAGAAAATGGCCACCGAGCACTGATTTCGGAGGTCATACATACAAGGTGGTAGGGGGGGGGGGGTCTAAAAGTTGTTTGATTGGTCTTCAATTTTTTCTGTGGGTTTACTACATATCAGAGAACATTTCTTTTAATGAGCAGCTTGATCGGAAAAAAAGTCAGAAAAATTAAACACCCTATTCCCTTCCCCTTTAAAAGACTTGAGAAAATGGAACTGCTTCTCTATTGCCATGTCAACCTCTGTTTTCTTGGCCGTATATTTGTACATCTTTTAAATACATTTATTTTGCTACACAAACAAATTTTCCGGCACAAATAGATGCAAACTTTTGTCTATATTATCTCCATTATGGAACTTCCCTAATATCGCTCAGGTGCTAACCCAAATCAATCATCACTCTTGGTGTGTTCCTTTTTATTTCTCCAATGAACATCAAACTTATCCATTGAAAACGTCCATGTTCTACCAATAAGGAAGCATCTCCAAGCACCAAATATTTCAAGCATTGATGGGCCATTATGATATTATTGTGTTGAACTTACTGTTTTGTCAGTGATGACACCACTTTTATCATGTTGCCATGATATAACAATATATTCATTGCAATGGCACATGCACAAATTACAATCTAAAACATGGTCTCAGACGCACACTCCACAGTAGCGTTAAACTGCACATCACCCTGTGATGTCATCATGCCATGATGTCATCACTGCTGTTTCTTTAACTGTTTACATATAATAAGATTGAATTCATATGGAATAGCGCAAATTAGGGTCTAGTCAATGGGCAAAGACACACTCCACAGTGGAGGTCAATTGTTCACACCATATTGACCACAGAACAAACAAATTTACAACCCACAGAAAATTACTACACCTTCCCCATGATCTTACCATTCACAGAGTAACACAGATAGTTCAATATGGTAACCCGCAATTGCACTGTAGTGTTAGATTATATAATGAATATGAAAGACCGAAATGCACAAAATGGTTGGACCTAATCATGACTAACTTTTGGTGTGTGAACCTTCTTTTGGGATTCATTGCCAATGCCCTGCTCCTTCTCCCAACTCAAACAATTAAACACCAGCGGAAGTATTAAAACCTCACAGAATAATTCATATACATATCAAATCAAATCACACCGCACTGCTATCTGAGCTGCTTGATTAAACTTTGATAATGCACAACTAATTGAATTAATCCTTGAAGCATTCAGGAAATGAGATTTTCAAGCACTTTTTCCTTGTATAATTTAAGTATACCCCAAACCTCTGTAAAATTGCATGTGACCTCTGTGATTTCATGAATGCTTTTAAAATTTGCTAACAATGGGTGACCTTCATATTTGGACATGGTAGTGATTTGGCTTACAGAGGCCTGTTTGTCCATTAATGTGTGTCTGTTGGTGCAGGCCAAACATCCTTACAGACCGAAAAAGAGGTTACATGCTTGTAAACATGTACATAGGTCTTGAAAACTTGAAGAATATGACGTTATTCAAACTTGTGACAACCATAAACAATATTTAGTGAAATATTCTACTATTTCCACTGATAATGGAGAAAAATTTTCTATCTCTACTCCAAATGTTGACTATTCTATAACATATTATAAATGTTTATGTCAGTGATTTCCATATTGTCCCAATACTAGACCATCCATTGGTGCTCCATATGAACCTGTTGTACTTGAACTTTGTACCATTATCATAAGTATTGAATAATCATTATACAGTTCACAACCCTTCTGCTGTTCTTAGAACTGAGCATGTGCAGAACATGAACTTCCTGCTTACTGGCCGCCATATTGAATTTAAGTCGTTGAACAAAACAGAGAATACTTTAGATGCACATTTGATGGGGAAATATCTAACATTAAAACATTTTTGTAGGTCCCGTTAAGAAAACAAACTATTATTCACAGTTTGCATGTATTATTAATGTTTCTTGATGATTATTTTCCTTGAAAACACAGTTAAAAGTCTTTGTTTACATGGGCGAAATTATGTGTAATTGACTGCTCAAATATTACTCCCGGAAGTGGTGAAAAGAGGGTGCTCTCTTGTGTTTGAGTGATAATAGGTGAAAGATCAGTGAACTGTATTGTAACCAATTACAAATATCAAATATCTATTCTGTGAATGCCATCAATGCGATCATAAGTGCTAAAATGTTGACACGTGGTGATCGCTGCTTCCCATTATTGTTACTTTGGACACTTCTCTTAATCATTTGTTAGTCTGTTAGCTGCTCTCTGATTGGTCAAAATATTGCCATTTTCTCCCACCATTGTCTCCACTTCCATGATTGAATCTGATGTGTGTGTGGTGCTCATAGTATTATTGTTAAGATATATATACATTACTATATAATACAATTTAAACATTGATTCCCCTAAAACGTTAGTCAATGGTCAACTCGCACAGCGTTTACATTTAGTTCACACTATTAACAGATTCATTGGCAGGCCTCTTATATACATAATTCTTTTCATTCCTACAAATCCCTTCTACTGATGTTGATTACAAATTTGCAAATATATGCATCAATTCCATTTACAAAGTATTTTCACAGCAAGGTGATTTATCATTGATGTAATAGCTTTATCAAAAATAATTTGGATATTCTAACAAGGAAAATCAAGTTCTACTGGAGTCGTGAGTTAAATTGGATGGGCAGTGCGTGGTGTGTCTGGAAACGCTGTATTTCAAGTTTATTTCGACGATGAATATGGGTACAGGTAGTTCACAGAGTTAATATTTTGAGGTCATTGTGACATTTCTTACATGTTTAGAACGATTTATGACATTACTGATGGTATTCCTCATAAGTACCAGAGACATTTAAAACAGATTTGAAACAAGCTAAACTTCTGCATTATCAGTCAGGCGAACAGATCTTGTGGCGGTGCCACCATTGCTACAGTAAATACTATATAACACCATAGAGAAAGTATAATTTTTTCTATGATAACACAGAGCCAGATCTGGATTCACGGCCAGCACACACATGTTGTTTATTGATCAACATTTGGGCTTGATGTGTTTTATTTGTTGTTTTCCCAATCTATATATCTCTTTCAGCTGTTTTACAGCTTTTAAAATTTAGTTATGTACTCATAAGGCCTGATGACCCTTCATCCCATGCTGGTGTGTACCAGCTGCACCCCTTAGTGCAACCTTGCACTCTCGGCGGGATGCCAATTGATTTTGCCGAGTAAACTTATAGATGTAGATGTACAGTGACCGGCAACTGTCCGAAACCGGCAGATTAAACTCGGACATTTTTAACTCAGTCAAATAGTAAAACTGATCTGTAGTAATTGCAATTAAGTTGAATATTGTCTCTCACATGTTTTCTTGTATTCCCACTGCTTTTCAAAACGTTAAAAGTGTTTATTTGTTTTCACGGCACGAATGATCGCATCACTGTCAAATGACGTCAGAAGTGCTGACGTAAGCAACATCACCATATAACTCAATGGAAACTCGGACAATCCGCAGGTTTGCTGAATGCGTGAAAATCATGCTATTTCTGTTAATATTGAACGGGTAGCATTAAAATTCCATAGACCGTTAAAGTTGAAGATCTTCTTTCGATGTGAGCTGTTTTTACACAGTTTTTAAAGGTTTTGTGAAAATCGGGAGTGAAAAACATGAAAATGTCCGGATTTGACTGCCGGTCACTGTAGATGTAGATGTGAATATGTGAGAGTTGGCAGGCGCACCGCGCTGACACCTAGTGGCAGACCTGCTGTTTCCAATCTCTGTGTTTAAATGTCTTTGTAAGTACAAAATGTATGTGATAAACCACGAATGTCCCTGTTAAAAGACTTTGGCCCTCGTTCTGGGGGCTGACAGCCCCCCCCCCCCCCCCCTCACCACTGGGTAAGTCAGTAGGGGTTAAATTATCGCGACAGACTTAAGGGGGTGGGCGTGCCCTGAACATAACATAAGTCATAACTTCATAATCCGAAGAACTTACTTGGAGTTTGGCAATGGTTTTGAAGACAGCCGATGGATTGTTGATATGTATTCGTTCTCTCAAAAGATTGCTTCCATAAGCGAAGTAGAGGAATGTCCCGGGTGATGTCTCCATACTTGTGCTGAACCGAACTGCTCTAAAAACGTTAGAAAGAAGGACGGTCGTTCGGGAAAATGGCAACATGAATCGACAGCTGTCACCGCGAAACGTAACCTGTCAACCCAGTCGCCCTCTGGTGGAGATTCTCATCATCGTTTATTGGATAGCGAGTTTAATTTAATCACGCATCAGCTAATATTTGGGACAATGAATCTCTGAAAAGGACATGAGATTGATGTTACTGGAATTGATTATGGCCTAATGTCCAACAAATATGAATTGCTCCTGGGTAAAAAAATATTATTTTACTGAAATGAAAATGTCTTAAACCAATGGACAAAATATTTTATAATAAGAAACTAAAAATAATTTGCATTTTTCAGAATCCGCACACACACTCTTCCACCATGTGTGTGAACTTTGTTACTTATTCACATTATTCAGATTTTTTTTCTTAAATTTTAAATAGACGATGTCAACATGTCACTGTCAGATTTCAAAAATTGTCTTCCGAATATCATCGTGCTGGATTTTGAAAGGAAATTATAATAATTACAAAAACCAAAATATTATTTAAACAAATATCTCTGGTTTTCCGGGTGCAAATGATGGGAATAAGGTTTTAAGATTTTAGTAATTTAATAATATTGTTACTCTCCTTTGCATCGGGCTCACTATAACACCTGTAGAGAGAACAGGGTAAAGCTGGGTATAATATTGTTAGGAAATAGAAATATCAATAAGTTCAGAATGGTATGGTTTTCAGAATTCTAAAGCAAGATATGTTTGAACAAATGAATTCTAAAGTAAAAATCCACAACTATGAGGTTAATTTTGAAAAAAATCTGGTGACATTTATTTCTATATATTAAAAGGAAATGCTTTTAACGAGCAAATTACAGAGTTCTTTCAAATGCACTGGAAGAATATTTTTGATACAGATTTAAATCTATATATAAAAATGAATTATATATTTCAAGATATGAGCATCATGTTTGCAGGAAAAAGGTTCTAATATTACTGGAAAACATTTAATTTTCAGTACGGAATGAATATACTATGTACGGAATGAATATATTTCTATTTTATCCATAGTTTCCACCGGCCCAAGGGTTTGAGGAGACCAAGATAGTTACACAACATCCCTCAGTTAGTTCCACCAGCATGCCACCAGAGGGCGACATGGTGAACCTCAAACTCCACCAGAGGGCGACACCGTTAACCTCAAACTCTACCATTGCGAACCTCTCAGTTTGCATGTGCTGCAGGCGGACAGTGTGGTTGATGGACAATATTCTGATTAGATGAGACATCTGAGACTGGGATTATGACAAGACATAACTGGGTCAACATCACGAGGAGAGCAAACATAACAATTCCAACATTAGCACATTTAACACAGTGCACATGATCTCTGCAATAAGATTACAGAATTAAATTATTATAATATGTCATGAAAAGTGAAACATTTCATGCAAGAATGACTTTCGGTTAAATTAGGGGTGATCCATTTGATTTTTGTGGGGTGGGGTGGGACAGCAGTACTGGATGAATAATTTTTTTTCTTTGGTAGGGTGGATGAATAAATTTTTTTTCTGGTGTGGGGTGGGTGAATAAATTTTTTTTCTGGTGTGGGGTGGGTGAATAAATTTTTTTTCTTGTTGCTTCCCCAGACTCTGATCCTTCATTTCAAGCAATCCATATAGAAGATAGAAAAACTGGAAGGAGGTGGATGAATAATTTTTTTTTCTTTGGTAGGGTGGATGAATAAATTTTTTTTCTTTGGTAGGGTGAATGAATAATTTTTTTTTCTGGGATGGGGTGGGTGAATAAATTTTTTTCTCCAAAATCTCCCACCCCACCCCACAAAAATCAAATGGATCGCCCCTTACACTTTATGACCAATAGAATTGAAGAGTAACATGTTCTATTTTTTTGTTCTGGTTCAGAGCCAACGTGATATTATCTTTATTCACAATGGACATGGTAACAGTCTGTACCTTTACTCGCATGGCATCATAATTTCATAGTTGTCATAGTTCAGGGTTTGTAGAGTCCATAAATATTGGATGTTGCTTGTTATTAATAAAATGATCATACAGGCACTGCTTACTCTGGAAGGCTGCCATACAGTGGCTGGCTGACCTACTGACCTACTTTTGATGCAAGAGTGTTAAAAATAGTCTACTAATGATTATAGGTAGCTTGCTAATATGAACTTTATGCCCAAATGAAGACAGGGGCCCACCACTACCAACTTCGTTAAAAATTGAGATAGAGATGTGAAACTTGGGCAGAGTATGTTATAGAATGTTCTGAACAACATATCACTCAGCTAAAAAAAAATGTTTCCAATATGCATTTTTAGTATTTTCTAGAAGGAAATATTTTTTTAAATACCAGCCAGCTACACCTTGTGATTTTGGCTGTCAGCTGTTATTTTTTACCAGCTGTTAAACTTACCAGCTCAGAATTGGATGGAATTAACAGCTGTTAACTTTGTTCGTGGATGTTGGTCAATGCCAAATTTCTTTTAACAGCTGGTAATGAGCCAATTTCTTTAATAAATAATTAAATGTTAAAAGCTTAAAATTACAGTAGAATTATCATTAGGCCTGAACAATCTTTGTCAAATAGTTTTCATATAATATAATTTATTTTTTATTTTGTGGTTTTCAACGGTGAAATTGACAGTTGGTGTTGAAATCTCAATACTTTACCAGCCAGCCAATTAAATTCATCAGTCTGTCAACTAGGCCATTTTGAAATGTCAAATGTATTTTGAGCCAGCGGATTCAAACAAAAAAAAGTTCCCAGCTGGTAAACATACCAGCTGGAAATGAAATGCATTAGTTACAAGCTGCCAGCCAGAAAAATGTGCATATTGGCTCATTTTGCATATCATATAGTGGTGGGCCCCTGATGAAGAGCTATTTTTGTTGGCAGTCAGCCAATATATACTGTATGTTACATATACTGTAATATATACTGTAGTTACTGTAATTATGGATCATTCTGTGATTAAGAAAAAAACCTGTGCTGGTTATTTTGCAGTCTGCCTATAAAATGTAAGCTGTCATGTAACAGCTGACTGGCCTTCTAACCTACTTTTGAAATATGAGTGCTGAAAGGAATTGTGTACTCTGCATGACATTGATAGTAATGCTAGTTGTTCAGTTTTCTCAGTACTTCTGCAGTCATTGCCCTGTTTTCGCTTGCGTTTGTTTTGCCTTTAGGGCTAGATGTTCGAGGTTTCAAGATGATTAAGCCGTAAGTCAATGGAGCCTACCCCGATTATCGGTCCATGGCGGCCATGTTATGGCTCAATAATTCTGATTACACCATCAGATGTCGCTTTTGTTTGAGAAGTGATTTGTGAGTGCGTAGTAGAGTAAGAAGGTTTTGTTGGGGTTTTTTTGCCTTGGGATTTTGCAAACTTACGCGAGCTTGATTTTTTAAAATCAACACTTGTTTGATCTCATTCAAAGTTTGGAATTCCCAGAGACATATGTACCCATTTGCTCACCAAAATATCTTCCAATCCAAATTGACCTACCGGTACATCAGATTGTAATTTGGGATCAGGTTTCTGACCCAAAAACTGACCAATCAGTACGTCTGCCAGAACAAAGTAGAATCTATTTCAGTAAACTTTTTTTCTTCACCAATCAGCTCACATCCAGATTCTTATGAATACTGATGACTTGCAGTCAATCCTGTGTGCACCTTTTTAGATTTGGTGCCAGGGACTGATATGATAGAGAAATCCCGCTATGCAGGGTAGGTATTGCATGAATTTTGGAAATAACGTATAAAAATCATATATAAATGATTAAGGTCTTGCCTTGCATTTTCACTACCATTTCTGATTGACGCATTGCCATATATGTCTCTGTAAAGACTATTTTAACCCACATCCTGATGAATAACACCCTTTTTAAAGAACACTCCTTGCATGGCTAAATTTTTGAGTGGAGTATCATCAAAGAGGTACTGAAGGTAAAATGACATCAAATGAGAGTGGAAAAATACTAATGATGTAATAATCAAAAGCATCGTCCTTTGAGCAATGCAAGAATGATGTCAAACAGTGCTAACCTATTTTGAGCCTCATCTGGGTTCACAAAGAGTTCACACTACTTATGTTCATATAGAAATTTGCTTTTATCAAATTACAGAATAACTACTTAATACCTTTGCTAATATTAACCTCTGACTAAGTTGAAGTACAATGTTAGTGTGTTGAAAGTTTCTTGTCTTTATCCATATCTAAATATTTACTAAGAAAGAACTATTATTATGCCACCTTGACACCAGTGTGCCTACTCTGCATGGCGAGGTAGAGTCATATCCTGGCTCTGCTATGGAGAGTACAGTGTGCCTTATTTATTCTGTTATATCACAGGGTTTATACAACCCAGCAATATTGAACGTTGCTTGTCTTTGGCCACTAAATAATCACCAGCTGGTGATGTAATGTATATGCTTAGTCATTGGCCTGGCTTCCTCATAGCAGCCTGACCGTTCACAACCAGTTGCAACTGTTTGATCATGTTATTAACTTCAATTAATTTTCTTCATCAACAAATTAAAAAAATCGCAAATTAATGTAATCTTGAGAGTCAGGTCTTAGAGATTAAGAAAGTTATAGAATAATGGCGAGCTGTGTTTTAAAGTTGATATTTTTATGTCACAGCTGACATCCATTTATTGTTATGAAGGTCATGGGTCCATATCTAACATTTGTCATAGTTCTATATAATTATAAACATAGTATTTAGCTAAAAAGTTTACCTGCAAGGTATTTCATTGGTTGATCAGTGAAATTTAATGGGTTCAAATGAAGCTAAAACCTCGTGGTGTGTGGACAAGGAACACAAGCTGGTTTAATCCACTGTATCTATAATTTTACTCTCCTTTGCATCGGGCTCAGTATATAACACCTATATTGAAGAGGCCTAGTAAAGCTGGGTACTATAATTTATCACTTTACATATCATTTTTACTTGTCCAGTTTGACAAGTGGACACGTAGTCCACCTGGAAAAGTGGACAAGTCTGTGCTTTGTTTTTATTGGTTGAGAACTTGATAAGCCCTTTTAAAAGTCAAAGTTGGGGTAGGGGAGGAGACTGTCCTTGAACCAATGAATAGTATAATGCCTCCAAAAATTACATTATTTAGGACACACACACATATATGAACACAGACACTTTATTATTTATACATTGGATATTTATTTCCAAGTGAAATATAAAAGTATCACAATTTCAACAAATTTAAACAAAATATGCAGTATGGAATTAACAATAGTTCCTCACTGTCCAATGATGATCAAATGATAATATTAAAATATCACAACAGATTACACAATGCTGTATGTAGCTAGGAGGGAAGGGGAAGTTTCTACATTGAACATGAGACATTGGCAGTGTAATTTTTTGCCACTCAAATTCAGAAATGTCAACATTTATTTTTTCCTGTTTCCTTTAACAGTGATGAAAGTCTTCAGGAAATAACCTGAATTCAGGTTTTTTTCTTCATATGTGAAATTCAAAATGGTCTGAACTCAGTCTGAAACATCCAAAAATGACATTTCTGAAAGGGGGTAGGGCTATCTTCAGGTTAATTTTTAATGGTTTTGGTTTTTTTTCCTGAATGCTGACTTTCATCACTACTTTAAATATATCAGAAATATATCTGTAAGAGCAAGAAAAAAAGTTGTTTCTCATACCCATCTGCCTCTATTTTAGGTGAGGAAAAAGTGCAGCTGTGACCCATGAAATGTATAAATACTACAACAGAAATACCTCCTGCAAAAACCAAAATCAATAAAAAAACAACTCTTTTTTTATCCTGGTGTTATCAGAAAAATGAACTCAAAATCACTTAAGAATGGAGAAAACACTACACATTACAAAGGATTGATCTCTGGAAGTTTATGAAGAGCAGATATATTATAGCATCTCAAGTCTCTATGATTCAGCTAATTCTCAAACCACTCACATGGCTTTATGCAGTAGTCAAGTTTTTTATTTGTTGAGAAGTAAAAAAAAAGAAAAAAAAAAAAAGGTTTTAAATCAGATTTAAATTCTACCACAAAAAAATATGGTACACATCATATTATATTTTCATATGATATACATATATAAATTATAAAATGGAATATATAAATTATAAAATGTAAGTTTTGAACTTTTACAGACATAAATAACAATAGGACATTAATTATATATGCAGAGTCTAAGTACATTGTGTATATTACCAAGGTGGTTATATGATAAAATGTATGATTAAGATTGCTACTAATTTCATATCATATGTATATATATTTCAAAATAATTGGCCACAGATCTAGATTAGGCAACTGCATGGCATCTTGTTTATCTGATCTTAAGCCATAGTTAAATCTAATGCACAGAAAGGCAATCCAGAATTTTTACCACCTGATGTTTTTTCTCTGTGATTCAATGAATACTTCCCCAAAACCAGTAAAATATCTTTGATATTATTCATGGCTCTAACTCATTATCTGATTCAAATTCTTGTTGCTTGAGTATACCATGCTGCCACCTGGGGTACTGAAATATGCCATGCATGCCTGTAATTTGTAGACATGCAAGCTTGGCTCAGAGATGTAAAAATGTTGTCATTTTATTTCCATCTGTTTAATTCATCCATGAATTTATGTCTATTCTTCTCAAGATTCCAAATGAGATTATTTTTTTCTTCATAACATTTATTTTTAAATATTAATGTGTTCCCTCTGCAGCATACAAAAATATCAGCTGTCACGTCAAACTCCACCAGAGGGCGATGTGGTGAACCTATTTGCATGTACCTCTGGTGGACAGTGTGCTGTCATGTCTACAAACCTATCCCAGCATGCAGTGAACATCACACAAGAGACATCTATTGGATCACAAATGTTGAAAATCAAGCAGTGAGAATTCCACACATTTTTGTCACACATCTGAACCATCATGGCCATTTCCATCGCTTCATATGTAGAAATAGGAAGGAAATCTGGCCAAATATTTTAACCTGCTTTTAACAGACACATAGTGTTCACTTCAAAATTGTGCTTGTGGCAATTAAAAGGGAATCAACTAGTTTACCGGTAAGTAATAATTACAAGGCAAATTATCACAGTTAACTTTGAACACAACATTCCGACATTTTAAGATTACTTTGATACACAACTGTTCTATTTTGTGGCTTTTGACATCATTTTGCCATTTTAAATACTTTAAATCTAGTCAAAATACCTTCATCTTTTGCAATCAACACTTATTAGGTACATATTCATTATAGACATGGTTATGGAGAATAAAATAAGAAAATAATAATTTTGTTTTACAAGTTCATATTGATATTTATGAACAGTAAGTCAATAATACAGTCCATGTACAAGTATAGTATCACATGATTTTAATAAATGTCATTCTTAACAGAATAAGCCCCTGCCAGTCTCCATTATCAATGATTAACTCTAGAGGAGCTGTACAGTTCTGGTTCTGGTAAAGTTGTACAGTTCCGGTGTGTGGCAATGGTAGTAAAAAAAAACATGGAGATGCAATTGTCATGTGAAACATTTTCCATTTCTGTTTTAATACTTCCAGAGTTGTAAATAACAAGCTTCGTGATCTAATAAAATGAAAGTAATACATGTGTTTTCCACAACTCTTTGTCCTGTTCAATATCAAAAGGATTAAATCATATTTTTTTCATTATAATCACTCAGTGTATTATTTTATAACTCTAATATTCAACCAAACATATACTGGTTTTTTTTTGGGTATTGTCAGAGCATTTATCTTAGTTACACATATGATTATTTCACAACCATATCTTGTGATTTTATACCTGTCAAAATATTTATACTTTTCTACGACCACAAGCACTTTGTTGAAAATAAGGTGGGACAATACTTTTGATGTATATAAAATGAAATATAAAATAAAATGAGCAATTATTTATTTTGTATACTTAATAAATGTTATATCAAAACTTATCAAAATTAAGTCCTGCATCTGAACCCATGGACTTCTATTAGGACCTTTTGAAGTTTCCTGAGGTCCCCGAGGAGAACTAAACCCAATGTTCTGGTTGATGTGAGATGAACATTGACCTACTTCATCCGTCCTCGAGCTCTCGGATTAAGGTGAAGCCATTTGCTTTTCCAGTGCAAGGTTACGGGTTCTTTTTAATATTGAGCAATGCTGCCATCTAGATTTGGATTTTAAAACTAAGCATTATGGTTTTCATCATGGATTAAATTAGTCCACGGCTTCATTCACAGTAAAACGTCAATATAGAGAGATTGATAAAAAAGTAATCATAAACTATGACTATTTGGAATAATTATCTTTTGGTCTTGTGATATGATTCAACTTGAGGTTGGAGTTACGGTCTGTGCCAAAGGACTCCATCCAGTCTAAATGGTGAACTTAGATGCTATTCCCATTATTCATAGAGTTCATACTTAACCAATAGTCAAATTATATTTATATTTATTGTATTATAATGCAATAAAAAATATCACCATTAAGCTGTTATTCATTATTTTCACCTGAAAGTGTCACTCTCAGTCGGAATATTGATATAATTTAATTGTGTGAAAGACATCTGTACTTAAATCTATATTCTTATTTATTTTAACTTCATTCCTTATCTATACAACCTTTAAATGACTGCTAATCAATATTTTATAGTTCCTATAATACTAATACCTCAACTATAATTTTATGCATTAGATACACTTTGGTAGGAATTTAAAAGAAATTGCTATTTACATTCACTGTGGACTTTATGTACAATTTGGTACCTTTCTTTTCTTAGTTTAATACAGATCATCTTATCAAAAACCGTTACCTGGCTATAATATACATTCTCTTGTCACAGATGGCGATCAAATAAAGAGTGAAACTTGGCACAAAATAAATGAAAATATCAGTAACAAAGGTCACAATAAATTTCACCTTAAAAAATATGGTGGGTATTCATACAGCTGATTTTGATTGTGTCTTTAACAAATTAATACTCAGTCTGATTTCAATTTGGTTTTGCCAAACTGACAAATATCACAATTTAATGACTGAGATCAAACTCCACCAGAGGGCGACTTGGTGAACCTATCACCTCTGTACAAGGTGCCTTTTGGTGCTGGCTCAGCACATCCACCAATTTTCATGCAACTGTCCGTCTTACTTATTTTTATTTCTTAGATTGTACTCAGATTGGTAAAATATGATATATTTCACCCTAAATACAAAAGTTTGTGCATATAGAAACAACTATTAAGTGAAATAAAACTTGGAACTACTTTCTCAATCGGAGGAGCCATTTTCTAGGGGTGTGATAAGGCGGAACCACAACAAAGATGGCCGCTTTGTTTATAATGTGAATTCTTTTAATCTATTATACTTTTGGTTAAACTAACCAACACAAAATGTTCAAATGTTAAGAAATGAACTCTAATGCATCTCAAGGCAACTTCATATTTGATATTAAGAGATGTTAACATGCCAATCACATTTACAACACAATGACAGTTCTTGAGCACATGGCCAGTAAAAGTAGGACCGGATGAATACTAATCTGGGTTGGCCAGAGGTAATAGTTTGCGTGTGCCTCTGGTGGACAGTGTGGACTGAGATGTGTTATCAGTATTTGTTGATTTTTCTATACATCAGCACAGACAAATACCAGCAAGGATCTGGCCATTTTGATTTTCTTCAATGTTCTGTGGGGCCACACATTAAAATGTGTGTTAAAAGCAAAACAATGCCAAGTGAATTTCTTGTCATTAAATCTTTCCTCAATCAGATTAATGAAAGTAGCCCTATTTTCCCAGCATCATGTAAAACAAGAAGAATTTTTTTCAAGTAAAAAGTAGGTTTTTAAATGCATTGGATAAGGAGATTGGTGATAAATCTTTGTATAAAAGAATACAAGTAAATATACCTGACTCTCAAACAAAGCAAGATGATGTCAGATCAGCAAATAAAAGATTCCGGCAAATAGACTACTATACAGGAATGTGTTTGTGTGTTGCAATACTCCCTACTTCACTCGGGAGTGTTCCGTCGTTGTCATACTGGGGTTCCTAGGCTGGTGTTATTGTGCCGTTGCCTCGCTCCGTTGTGTCGTTTGGGACTCGGGCTTTCTCTCGGACTGTCTCTCGGCGTGCTGTGTCTGGGACTAGAGCTAGTACTGGCACTGGCACTGTCATAGTTTGGTTGGCACTGCACTTCGTCAATGTACCCGAGAGATTTAATAGTTTTGAACTGATCAGGTATCTCCATAAGCGCTTGGAGAGCGAAGGCAGCGTCTGGATTTTTGGCTTTGAAGGTGGCCTTGTGGTAATCCACAAAGCGGAAATTGTCAAATTTACGTTTTGGCAGTCTGTGGTCAAACTCGTCCATGACGTCCCAGGGGCCGTCCCCTACCCCGACGACGATAATGCTGATTGGATGCTTGGAGGCCTCCACTATGGCGTCTATCGTGGGTTTCTCCTCGTTCACCTGTCCATCTGCTATTATGACTAGAATATGATACTTTCTTGTCCTTTTCACAATTTGAATAGCTTTGGTGATGATTGGTGCAAAGCTGGTGGGGCCACTGAGTGTGACTTTTTTCGCGATTCTATTGTATACCTCTAAAACCTCCTCAAAACCATTCAAAGCTGACTCATCCTCTTTGAATGGAAACACATCTTCATCTGTTGTTTCACTGTCACCAAAACCAAACACAGGGATGAGATTATCTTCATCAAATGGCTTAAGAGTCTGCCCGAGGATCCAAATCACTTTTTGATAAGGATTATAAACTTTGTTGCCAACAATTTTATGGAGGCAGTTTTGATTGAAACTTTTCCGTCCCTGCCATTCGTTACTGGCTGTGAAATCAACTCCAATGATGAGGTTACTGGATTCCAGACCAGCTCGGCGACACGCCGCTCCCACCTCACTGAACGTATGAAAATGCTCGGTGAAAGCCTCAAAGCGATCGTTATCCGTCACATCCAGGCCAAGGACTGCGAACAAACTGCTGAGCTGGAAGTTGTTACGACGCCTGCGTGGTACGACTGCAGTGTGCTCATCAGATTCGGAGGTGGACTTCTCTTCCTTGGGCTCGTAGAACCAGATGAGAAGGAGGCCCACGACGACGGCCATGATGTAGAGGATCAGATTCCACATGGTGGCATCAACCACCAACTCCTCCTCCTGAAAAACACAATATATCATCAGGTAAATATATGCAACATTCGGTAGCACTGGTAAATATATGCAACATTCGACAGCACTGGTAAATATATGCAACATTCGTCAGCACTGGTAAATATATGCAACATTTGTCAGCACTGGTAAATATATGCAACATTCGTCAGCACTGGTACATATATGCAACATTCGACAGCATTAGTAAATATGTGCAACATGCGTTAAAATTGGTAAATATATGCAACATTCGTCAGCAGTGGTAAATATATGCAACATTTGTCAGCATTGGTAAATATATGCAACATTCGTCAGCACTGGTAAATATATGCAACATTCGTCAGCACTGGTAAATATATGCAACATTCGACAGCATTAGTAAATATGTGCAACATGCGTTAACATTGGTAAATATATGCAACATTCGTCAGCACTGGTAAATATATGCAACATTTGTCAGCATTGGTAAATATATGCAACATTCGTCAGCACTGGTACATATATGCAACATTCGACAGCATTAGTAAATATGTGCAACATGCGTTAACATTGGTAAATATATGCAACATTCGTCAGCAGTGGTAAATATATGCAACATTTGTCAGCATTGGTAAATATATGCAACATTCGTCAGCACTGGTAAATATATGCAACATTCGACAGCATTGGTAAATATATGCAACATTCGACAGCATTGGTAAATATATGCAACATTTGTCAGCACTGGTAAATATATGCAACATTCGGCAGCATTGGTAAATATATGCAACATTTGTCAGCACTGGTAAATATATGCAACATTCGGCAGCATTGGTAAATATATGCAACATTTGTCAGCACTGGTAAATATATGCAACATTCGACAGCATTGGTAAATATGTGCAACATGCGTTAACATTGGTAAATATGAGCTATATTTGTCAGCATTGGTAAATCAATATTCATCAGCATCAATTTGGTAAATATATATTCATCAGCATTGGTGAATATGTGCAACATTCATCAGCATAAGTAAATAAATGCAACATTCGTCAGCATTAGTAAATTATATGCAACACTTGTCAGCATTGGTAAATATGTGCAATATTCGTCAGCATTGGTAAATATGTGCAATATTCGTCAGCATTGGTAAATATATGCAACATTTGTCAGCACTGGTAAATATATGCAACATTCGTCAGCATTAGTAAATTATATGCAACACTTGTCAGCATTGGTAAATATGTGCAATATTCGTCAGCATTGGTAAATATGTGCAATATTCGTCAGCATTGGTAAATATATGCAATATTCGTCAGCATTGGTAAATATATGCAATATTCGTCAGCATTGGTAAATATATGCAATATTCATCAGCATTGGTAAATATATGCAATATTCGTCAGCATTGGTAAATATATGCAATATTCGTCAGCATTGTTAAATATATGCAACATTTGTCAGCACTGGTAAATATATGCAACATTCGTCAGCATTAGAAAATTATATGCAACACTTGTCAGCATTGGTAAATATATGCAATATTCGTCAGCATTGGTAAATATGTGCAATATTCCTCAGCATTGGTAAATATGTGCAATATTCGTCAGCATTGGTAAATATATGCAACATTCGTCAGCACTGGTAAATATATGCAACATTCGACAGCATTAGTAAATATGTGCAACATGCATTAACATTGGTAAATATATGCAACATTCGTCAGCACTGGTAAATATATGCAACATTTGTCAGCATTGGTAAATATATGCAACATTCGTCAGCACTGGTAAATATATGCAACATTCGACAGCATTAGTAAATATGTGCAACATGCGTTAACATTGGTAAATATATGCAACATTCGTCAGCAGTGGTAAATATATGCAACATTCGGCAGCATTGGTAAATATATGCAACATTCGTCAGCACTGGTAAATATATGCAACATTTGTCAGCATTGGTAAATATATGCAACATTCGTCAGCACTGGTAAATATATGCAACATTCGACAGCATTGGTAAATATATGCAACATTCGACAGCATTGGTAAATATATGCAACATTTGTCAGCACTGGTAAATATATGCAACATTCGGCAGCATTGGTAAATATATGCAACATTTGTCAGCATTGGTAAATATATGCAATATTCGTCAGCATTGGTAAATATATGCAATATTCATCAGCATTGGTAAATATATGCAATATTCGTCAGCATTGGTAAATATATGCAATATTCGTCAGCATTGGTAAATATATGCAACATTTGTCAGCACTGGTAAATATATGCAACATTCGTCAGCATTAGAAAATTATATGCAACACTTGTCAGCATTGGTAAATATATGCAATATTCGTCAGCATTGGTAAATATGTGCAATATTCGTCAGCATTGGTAAATATGTGCAATATTCGTCAGCATTGGTAAATATATGCAACATTCGTCAGCACTGGTAAATATATGCAACATTCGACAGCATTAGTAAATATGTGCAACATGCGTTAACATTGGTAAATATATGCAACATTCGTCAGCACTGGTAAATATATGCAACATTTGTCAGCATTGGTAAATATATGCAACATTCGTCAGCACTGGTAAATATATGCAACATTCGACAGCATTAGTAAATATGTGCAACATGCGTTAACATTGGTAAATATATGCAACATTCGTCAGCAGTGGTAAATATATGCAACATTTGTCAGCATTGGTAAATATATGCAACATTCGTCAGCACTGGTAAATATATGCAACATTCGACAGCATTGGTAAATATATGCAACATTCGACAGCATTGGTAAATATATGCAACATTTGTCAGCACTGGTAAATATATGCAACATTCGGCAGCATTGGTAAATATATGCAACATTTGTCAGCACTGGTAAATATGTGCAACATTCGGCAGCATTGGTAAATATATGCAACATTTGTCAGCACTGGTAAATATATGCAACATTCGACAGCATTGGTAAATATGTGCAACATGCGTTAACATTGGTAAATATGTGCTATATTTGTCAGCATTGGTAAATCTATATTCATCAGCATCAATTTGGTAAATATATATTCATCAGCATTGGTGAATATGTGCAACATTCATCAGCATAAGTAAATAAATGCAACATTCGTCAGCATTAGTAAATTATATGCAACACTTGTCAGCATTGGTAAATATGTGCAATATTTGTCAGCATTGGTAAATATGTGCAATATTCGTCAGCATTGGTAAATATATGCAACATTTGTCAGCACTGGTAAATATATGCAACATTCGTCAGCATTAGTAAATTATATGCAACACTTGTCAGCATTGGTAAATATATGCAATATTCGTCAGCATTGGTAAATATGTGCAATATTCGTCAGCATTGGTAAATATATGCAATATTCGTCAGCATTGGTAAATATGTGCAATATTCGTCAGCATTGGTAAATATATGCAATATTCGTCAGCATTGGTAAATATGTGCAATATTCGTCAGCATTGGTAAATATATGCAATATTCGTCAGCATAGTCACACAGACAAGCTCTGTTAGAACAAACTATTGTCACACCCAGCCAGACATACTGATAACAATAACATCAAACTTTAGAGCTTGTAGGTTTAGAGGGTAATTACACACCATTTAAAAAAAATCTTTGTGTGAATTTTCACCAGTTATTTTTATCATATCTTTCATTGAGTGATTGGCAGCTGCAGTATGTATAAATATATATTTTCAGTTTTTTAACCTTAAATCTTTAATTAAAGTTCCATATTGCAGTTTAATAAAGTTGACACCATCCAAACCACAAATCTTTTTCATAAAATTTGAGCAAAAAAATCTGTCTTTATGGAAAATATGAATCACTTCATATTTGTGAAAGTGTCACACTTCATATTTGTGACAAGCACAAGGTTACAGCTGAATAAAATAAAACTGGAATAGGTTGATAAATCAAGTAATTATTCATAATGTGTCTGGATCTTGTATCAGTTCTAACATAAAAATAGTTGCCAATGAAATTTGCTGGGAAAGTCTTGATGAATGATTAGTATTCTGGCAACATCTGGTTTCCTGTATTTGAAGCTTTGTTTAATATAAATTTTTATTGTTCTTTATGTCTCAATGTCAATCGCTACTAAGACCAATATATCCAGACACAGTATTTTAATCATTTTTAAAAGCATTTAAACTATATCTGTATATAATCAATGCAGAAACTGTCTTGGGTATATCTTGACCTTTTCCTGCATCCCCTAAAGGTGCCTCAATCTGCCTCAAGCATGGTTCTGAAAGGCCCTATAAACGCGATATTACTCCTTAAAAGATCATAACTTACTCCTTAAATTTATATTGAATATAGATTTGCAAAGCATATCGTTCACCTCTCATGGTTCTCATGTTCACAAAACACATTCTTACACTTTTGCACTAATGAGAAAACTTGAGGTTGGTGAAGGATGTTTCAGACTTTGTTCCGCATCCTCTTTTTTATAATGTGCTATCTCAACCTATCAAAAATGTGTCTAAAAAAGACTGATGTCAAAAATACACTCACACGAGAAAAAATATCCCACTCAATATAGAAATTCTTACAAATTTGTGAAATACATGCATCATTTCTTCACTGTTGATGGCACATTATAATGGACCCATTATAATAGTTTCTTGTTGGACAAAAATTATCAAACTAATATCACAATAACATATTGTGCCTAGTAGCTAAGGCAGTATGTGTATCTGCCATCTCACGTACTGAGTGCGAGGAACCAATATTGTCGATGCAGAGATCAGACTGAGGTCAATCCCTGCCTGACTGCATACACATCCAGTATGGCTCAATCTGCCCAATATAGGGACGATTTAGCAAGCGGCTCACTACACAAACAGATTACCATTATTTATGCATTCTATACACCAGGGAAGAGTGCAAGACCAGTTGCCCTCGGTTTTTTTTTCTCACAAAATTGGATTGTTGTCATATTCCACGTTTAGACCTTTAACTATTCTCCATGATATGAGAGTGCAATATGATAAATTATTCTTTTTATTTCATGTTATCAAACTATAAGTATACATTGTATTACAGCATCTAATCCCAAAGACATTGGCAAAATAGACTGGAAATCCATTGCTTCTTGGAAAACCAAGCACTCTCCATCATATTTCAGCTCAGACAACAGGTCTTATAGAAGAAATGTTCCCTTCATTTCAATATTAGCTGTAAGGCTTGTCTGAAAAAAATCTTAGTTGCATCTTAATCTCAGCACTTGATCTCAGATACGGTGAACAATGGTTCAGTCTGGTCAAAGGCGTAACAGCAACAATCTGAACCTCAACATTGCAATAATGCTTCTGACGTCACATGACGTTTCTCCCTTTCGTTTAGCCATGACGTCATCACTTGGACTCTTCTAAATACCGTCTTGAGTCATCAAGTGTAATAATGTCGGGCAAAAAAGTGGAGAAACAAAGTGATAAATAAGCCAAAGGCTTTTATTTAGAGATATAATGACTGGGAAAGATGGTGACATGGGTCATTACTGCAACAGTCAATTGTCGGAGGTTGAGTTGAATCAGTTTAACACTGATATGGCAATCATGGATCTGTATACACTGAGAATATTATGATATTAGAGTGCCTCAGGCTGATGGCATTTGGAGCAGTTCTTGGGTTCTTTTCTGTAATGCTCTCTTCTATCTATTATCTTCCAAACAAAGATCAATGTTGACGGAGAGACATAATGACAGAATTTTTCTTCCCCTCATTGCAGAAGATATGCTGACATTTAAACATGTTCTTTACTTACAGCTGATTGACTTGCTTCTACTTGGTGAATACACATTCACATTATCAATCATATGTAAATGCAAATCCTTCAACCATAAAATGCCAAATAACTGCTTTCACAAATATATTCCCAAGATGCACCTGTGCATAATTTTTCACCTCTTAATAGTTTATCGAAAAATCAATCACAAACTACACACATCTCCATATATCACTATGATTGTCAACAAAATTTTAAATTTTATCATGAGGCATTTCCCTGTGATACTCAGATATACAGATTATGAGGTCAGTCATAAAATCAGTTGCTTCAAAATGCTCAGATTTATGATCAGAAGAATGCACAAGCAGATGTGACATCTGAGCAATAAATGTTTATGCTGCATTAGTTGTCAAGAAAAAAAATCATTAGGCCAAGAGTCTTGTTTCACATTGCTGCTCTACCATGTTGTAAAAGTGTGAAATACTGATGCACATGAATTCAAGTTACAGGAAAATCATCTCCTTCCAAACCCAATTTTTGGTAAAAAAAAAAAAAAAAAATACCCCCCCCACCAAAAAAAATAATAGAAAAAAAGATTTCTTCTTCAGGTACAAATAATAATCTTATGATGAAATGCGGCTTTTCCTGAGGTGCATATTCTCTCTGTGATTACCATTTCAATGCTTTTCATCCATTTGCTTTTTCAATATTTCAGCATTGAAGTTTTGTTCCCTGCACTCTGACCCGTCACCTGATGGCTTGGGCAAGTTGGGTGGCTTATGTGACAAATAGTTCCCCAGAGAAAACATTGTCAGCTCTGATGTATTCCCGATGCCCACGGGCACCTTTATTGACTAAGATATACACAGCTTTGTGGGTCTTCATGTGAAAGAAACCAATGTGTTTTTCCACTTTGAATAGGCTTTCATTATTAATTATATGTACATACAGCATTCTGTGATAGCAAGGGATGTTTGTTTCACTGACAAACAAGAAAAGCATAATTAAAAGCATGTTCAAACAATTTTGTTTGCTGTTGCTTACATCAGCAACCCCCCCCCCCCCCCCCCCCCTAAAGAAAAAAGGTCAAAAAGAGATTAATTCTTCTACTGCTGATGTCAGCAAAATTTGTCTTGAAACTAAAGGTGATTTATTCTTCTGCAAGCATTTGCTATCTGTATATATGCAATTACTGTAACTGATACCAAATACAACGATACACTTTTTACACTGTCTGGCACACTGACAAAAATATTTAGGTACGTGGAAAAAGGTAAGCACTGAGTGGATTTTAAATCTCCTGAATCCCGTATGGTTCATTGTTATGCATTGCTTTACCTCCACGTCTCGTCTCAGATAATCCGTGCTTGGCTATGCACACAGTGAACCTGACCCTTTGCCTCCAGAATATCTATTGTCTTCTTAAGCTGGTTGTATCCTCATAGAGCGGTGTCCCAGACAGAGTCTATCATACAGACAAAAAACAGAAATATATACAATGCCAAGCAGATCATAACCATACACATTTCTTGCCCTTTTTATTATTGACATATCATTATGGCATTTGTATAATGATATTTTTTAGAATTCTTCTGATGTTTATTTGTCCAAATGTTTGCCTGTGTGCATGATTTTTTTTACTATGATACAACCATATTTTTGTGGTTTGAACATATTTTGGATGTGTGCAGAATTCTGATATTGACAAAGAATCTGCACATTTGAGCTATACTGAAGAATGACCTTCTTGGTTACTTCTTGGACAGAAGCACATTGGAACAGCCCTCTTTGGTATTACTATTACTGATGTAACAATGAATAAGTCTCAGATAGCTTTGAGAAAAGCATTGAGTACAATACCCAAATATGGAATAGCCCTTTGTATTTCAGAAGAAAAAAATGATGATCACATAGCTCAATTATCATGGAACAGCCCTTGGTATTCCTTTTTAGCAAATCTGCACTTTGGGGAAATTGGACAGAATTCTATTATGGGTCACAAGCAAGATGATGGCGTCTCTCAAAGACTATGTGAGTGTGTAATAAGCTGGACGGTGATCGAGTTACTCATGAGTTCTGCGGGGCGGCAGTGATCATGTGCTACCAAAACAAGATTCCCTCTCCACAATAATAGTAGGTATGCAAACAGGAGCATGCTTAATGGCATGTATGCTGAATATCCACTGACAGGACATCAAACTCAATTATATATATATATATATATATATATATATATATATATGTATATGTACATATATATATATATATATATATATATATATATATATATATATATATATATATATATATATATATATATATATATATATATATATATATATATATATATATATATATATATATATATATATATATATATATATATATAAAATCATGAGTAAAGATATATACAATGCTGGACATTGAGACCCATTACTAAACTTCATTTCCTGCCTTGGATACAGACTGCTTCATTGAGATGCCTACAATAAACTTCATTAACCTTTAATAACATTGTCTTAATGAAGCCATAGTTATTTTCCCTCCTAATTTCCTTTATTTATGTACTTTAATTAATGAAATGTTGCTCCTTTTCTTGGTTAACTTGCAGCATCTATGCGTTATACAATATGATTTAGAACAAAAGGTTTATTTCTAAGAGATGTGAAATAACCAGCTGGATTGCAGTTAATTTCCCTAGTCACACATTAAAGTGTATAAATTTGCACACAAAAAGAGACATTTTTTGAGCCATAAGTGGTATATCCTCTGATAAACTACATAGTGTTTTGTATGACTCATTTATCATAGGAACAACACAACACATTGTAAATCTTCTCCTAAAATGCCAACTTACTATGAATGTAGGATCAATACTCACAGAAAAGCAGAGCCGTTCAATATACCACATCTAAAGCCATTCCCATTTCTTGTGCACAAAGTACCTGAATTCTTCACTGCGAGCTTGTATTCAGGTGTTATTTACCATTCCGAGCACACCCCCAACGGAGAACTAGATCATTTTCTGGATCTGCCGAGGAAGAAATGTCCAACAAGACCCCAGCTAACCTCACTGAGCGAGATGTGCTGGTGGATTTGTTTAGCGTTTCTTTCTTGGCGGTGTTTGCTGACGGTTGGCCTGCGTTGGAAGGCGGCCTGAATAATTGACGGAAGTCATGCAACTCCATAGTACTGAGAGACGGGAGGGTTCCTTGCTGCACACCTTGCAATGCCACACCAAATGAGCTACCCACAATGCCACAGCTGTGCAATGAACGGATAGATTAATCTGACGGATTAATCTGATGGATCAATCTGATGGATTCCTGCATAGCTTATTGGCTACATTCACTTCATGCACAAACGTTATGTGCAGATCCGACACATCCCTGTATTTGACAAAAGGCAATGAAATCTTCCTTTGTTGGGAGGTGAGAATGGCAGCATTTGGAAGTGACTATTTATTATTTGTTATATCCCAATCTATCAAATATGTTGTTTATCAACATCATAAAATCAGACCTCAGCAAGTTTTTTTGTCAGTAATTGACAAATTGAGACAATGTGCATTTGGGAATTAGCGTCAAATGGAAAATAAAATGATAGAAATTGCAGACAAACTGCAAACAAATAATTTATCGTAAATGAACAAGTAATTGAGAAAGCTGGATATCTGTTACTGAGATGCTTCCCATTCCAATCAGTGCACCACAACTAGTTCACATGGCTATGTGATAATATAAAAGAAAGATTCTAAGTTATTCTTCAAAAAGAGTAGGGCATTGAGACCTGGTGACAGGCTTTTATCTGACCTGATATACCTTAAACTGCTCTGAAAAGGTCGTGAATACAAATAAATAATGTATAAAACTAGGTCTTAACTGCACTGTCTTCACAGAGAGGTGTAGCTGTTAAGAAATGATCAAATGTAATATACATGTACATATACAGCTATCCTGACAGTTTCTGGATCAAAGCAGGAATAACCATACATAAATGAAGATGATCTCTATTGTGTCAACTATTATATCAACATTAATCAAGTATATATAACAAACCTAAAAGCCTGATGGATGGTTGATCTTTTTTGACAGTATTCCTTATAAAGCTTATATCTAGGCCCATTGAGTTCTCTGTGGGGTATATATTCCTCGGAACTGTCAATAATGTTACCTGTCTTGGATCACCATTTACAAAGGGCCTACATCTGGCTTTGAAATACGAACCATAATTTGCTTATACCTGTTTTTTGTTGTTGATTTTTTTGCTATTATCATTTGTGGTTGTAACGCTCGGCAGGTGGCAGGCATGTGATAATTCTAATCACACCATCACATGTCAGAGATTATATAAATCACAGTAGGTATGCCAAGCTTGCAACAATGTATATATCACAGATTCATCTCTTGCTGTTCGAAGCACTAATTTAGGCAACAAAAGACCAATATTTCATGTTTCTCAAATTACCTCCTCGATCCCCATAAAGCCACTTTTACCAACTTCCTATCATTTCCTTCCTGTGCGGTGAAATATTTATTTTCCTCTTAAGTAAGGAAATAAACTGAATCACCAATGCTCCATGCAAACTAAAAGTATTGATTTCTATCAATGATATACTCATTGATTATTTACAGTGGTACATCCATTCATCTAAATATCTAATTAACTCACTGTTTTGTTCTCTAAATATGGTACTTTCAATTTTGCATGATAAGAATGTCTCGAATGATATGGAATTCAGGGATAATCTTAGGATATAATTAAATATAATCAAAGAGATATATTTCAAGGGATAATCCAAGGATATATTTCAAGGGATAATCCAAGGATATATTTCAAGGGATAATCCAGAGGTATATTTCAAGGGATAATCCAAGGATATATTTCAAGGGATAATCCAAGGATTTGCTAAAAGAGATATCCCAGGGGAAAATCCAAGGACATGCGAAAAGGGATAATCCAAGGAGATAACTTGGAATACATGAAGATATCTGGAGGGATAATCCAAGGAGATATTTGGATGGATAATCAGGAAGACATTTAGGGGATAATCAGGAGACATTTAGGGGATAATCAGGAGACATTTAGGGGATAATCAGGGAGACATTTACGGGATAATCAGGAGACGATAATCAGGAGACATTTAGGAAATAATCAGGAGACATTTAGGGGATAATCAGGAGACATTTAGGGGATAATCAGGAGACATTTAGGAGATAATCAGGAGACATTTAGGGGATAATCAGGGAAACATTTAATCATATGAGGTTTCAATATCAAATATCAGGGAGAAACAGAGATATTGTTTCATCAAGGACATCAGCCCGAGGAAAAAAATAATGAAGTTACTTTGGTATCTGTTTTGATGAGGGAAATATATTACCCAGAATGAAATGTAATACATTTTGGTTCCTAATCCTTTTCTCGGTTCTTCCACTGGTGTGCATCAGCCTCATTTTTCTCACACATATCCAACATAATCTTGTCTTTAAATTTGGCTCATTATTCTTATTATCCTATATTGATGATTTATAGCTGATATATTACCCATCATCCATCACGTTTCCCATGGCAACCATCACATTTATCTACCAGGCCCAGCGTCAATCAGCATTGTTTAGTTTCTCACATCATGTAGCAATAATCTATTTGCAGGTGAGCCTGTGACACCTGGATATAAAATGCAAGGCCCAAACATCTACTTCATGTCACTCGTAAATGTGATGTGCAGACCAATATTCATGACAAAATGAGGCCCCATTAGGGGAAGATGTTAATCTTTATCATGAAAGAGATAGGTGACCAGACTATTCAAACCTTCCCATATCGCTTGCCTTGGCACTTCATTATGTTTTCATCTCTTAAAATATATGATATGTAAACTTACTTTCCTGACATAAAAGCGTGACTCTTGCCTCGTCTTGTTAGTCATACAGATGTTATAAATTTCTACAGGCATGTATAGAGGTATGATACCAAAGTGATGTACCAAATTGGGCAAAAATTAAGGACTTAGATCACCATTAATAATGTCAACTGGAAATGGCATATAACTTGAAGAACTCTATTTGTTCTATTGTGCCATGCCTGGTGATGAGCATTTATCTAATCCTAACCTCTCCCATTTAGGGCCTCTTCCTCAAAGTCCATTGAATAGACATTCTGTCTGATGAGGGGCACTGAAAGGATATATGTGAAGGTAGACAGGGAAAAGACAAGCCACAGAATTTTGACGACCTTCCACAGATCACATATTGTGGAGCCCATTTTAGGATCAGATGTATAACCTAATATCCATCCCAGAAACGGGTTAAATATCATTGTCGACTTCACTTCAACGGATCAATTTGTGGTGTGGCACGAGCTTGAGAAATCAATTTGTTCCAAGGTCAGCTCTGGTCTGAGGTGGGAATGGAGTTGCCTTAAAAACATCCTCACTTCATCCATCTTTAAAACACACCCACACACAATAATACATATGGAAGAAAACCTCAATAATACTGTACATCCGTATAGTGTGTATATGGCAGTTCCAGTGAGTATGTTGGACCTATCTTTAAAAAAATAGCCTATAAAATTGAAAGCAAAATAAATTGTTACTTAAACAAATAGACCATGGCACAGTAAAGACATTGGTATGATTTTTAAAAGCATTTTAACCACATTTGTAGTAAATCCAAAAAGAAACTATTGTTGGCATGTCTTGAGGTTTTCCTTTATCTCCCGAAGGTGCCTCAATCAGAAATGAATCAGAGAGGCTCTGTAAACTCGCCATAACCCCTTATTTATTAAATTTTCCTTAATTCCAAAAAGCATGATTTCATTGTTTCTACTTTTTATAGAATCAAATGGTAAGACTGTTCAAAAACAATCCCTGTTTGCTGCATGCCATAACCCCTTTTTCCAATCAAATTGCTCATCCCTAATCCCAGTATCCCTGTAACATCCAGCGTTCAGTTTGGTTGTTTCGCCGGGCACTATGATATCTCCATCTCTATGTACAGAGCATCCATGTTCATACATTTACAGACGTGAAGCTTATTTACAACTGTAGGCGTATATCACCCAGGAGACCAGTCACGCTGGACGACCAGGACACGCTCCGATCGGCCCCATGGTGATATCATCAGGAGATTATTAGCTCTGTCATCCATGTCCTTATAGGACATACACAATGCAATACATTCAACTTAGATTGTATACATGTAGATGTTCCATAGTAATTTCCAAAGAAGTGAAAAATGATAGATCAAATAGTACTCTAGTTTCAAATATAAACAATGAGTAATTATTAAAGGATTTCTAAAGCAAATATGTCAGACTTTGAACAGCAATATTAGGTGAGTAGGGGATAGAAAGTAAATATCAACACCATTAAGTGCTGATGTCTGGTGAGAGTAGTCCTCTGCATCTTCATCTTTACATTAAGTGCTGATGTCTGGTGAGAGTAGTCCTCTGCATCATCATCTATACATTAAGTGCTGATGTCTGGTGAGAGTAGTCCTCTCCATCTTCATCTGTACATTAAGTGCTGATGTCTGGTGAGAGTAGTCCTCTGCATCTTCATCTGTACATTAAGTGCTGATGTCTGGTGAGAGTAGTCCTCTGCATCATCATCTATACATTAAGTGCTGATGTCTGGTGAGAGTAGTCCTCTGCATCTTCATCTTTACATTAAGTGCTGATGTCTGGTGAGAGTAGTCCTCTGCATCTTCATCTTTACATTAAGTGCTGATGTCTGGTGAGAGTAGTCCTCTGCATCTTCATCTTTACATTAAGTGCTGATGTCTGGTGAGAGTAGTCCTCTGCATCATCATCTATACATTAAGTGCTGATGTCTGGTGAGAGTAGTCCTCTGCATCTTCATCTTTACATTAAGTGCTGATGTCTGGTGAGAGTAGTCCTCTCCATCTTCATCTATACATTAAGTGCTGATGTCTGGTGAGAGTAGTCCTCTGCATCATCATCTATACATTAAGTGCTGATGTCTGGTGAGAGTAGTCCTCTGCATCATCATCTATACATTAAGTGCTGATGTCTGGTGAGAGTAGTCCTCTGCATCATCATCTATACATTCCCTGAGACTATCTTCTCAAATTACAGAGTATATAAAAGAAGAAATTTTTTTCTGGAATCAAATAAAGAACCACTTTAAATTCAATCTCCTATTTCAAACGAAACCACAGAGCCGTGCTCAATTAAAGGTTAAGACTGAGAGAGCAAGGAAAACTATCCAGTCCAATCATCTGGTCACTGACAAAGGTCAAATCAATCTATAATATAAATGTGATACCTGTGATGTGATAAATATATGTTTTCTTTTCATGTTCTGTATCTGACCTGCATGAATTTTTCAACTTTGATAAAGTATATTGTCAGATATAATTATGTCTTGGTGATTGAAGGAAAAGAAAAAAAGACCTGACAAACATTCAATTTTCTTATTATTCAGTATAAGATGTCAAAACAAATACTCCATCATGAATATAGATTAAAATTCTTAACAAAATGATGAAAGATTAAATTATTTAAAAAAATTCCTCCTGGGTGCTTCTACAATACCACTTAAACATTTCATTGAAAGTGTCACTTTGTCTCAAACAGGCACACAACTGTAGCATTTAAGAGCCTAGCAAACATCCTTTCTTCTCTGAGATAAGAACGCCATCATAAGGAACCTTGCAAATAACCATAATTATAAACTTCAGGAACCTAATAAATGTTTAAAATGATAAAAATCAGAAACCTAGCATTTTATGGTAATTGATCTGATCAGTAACCAATGAATAGCAAATATTCTCCATCTCATACACGATCAGGAATTAATATTTCCTTGATCAAGAACCCATAGAATAATGCTTCTTCTCAGAGATAAGATAAATATCTCGAGAGCACTTCTTTAAAATCACTTCAGTATCTGCCATAACAATGTGTGTGGGAGAGAAACGTGAAGAATGATTGACTGCGGGCCTGGTGCGAGGCTCGCAGAAGGAAAGACAACCACCATCATTTTAAACAAAAAAAATCCCTCCTTAATTGGAGGCAAGATAATGATGAAACATCTCAAGATATTGCTGTCAAATGGATAGAAGGAGGCTTGAACAACATATAGAAACTCAATATTTTACAATTTGCAATTCTATATTGGCTCATGATTTTTGCAAAGTCCATTTATTTCGTAATGTACTGTTTGATAGATGTTTACCAAGCACCAATATCAAACCGCAGACACATATCATAATTTAAGAAATATATATGAGAAAATAAAATTCATACATGGATAAAATTGACATTCGTTTGCTGTTTTATATGGAATTTTTCATGGCATATATAGATTACGTCTATTGGGAAATATGCTTCCCCTTATTATGTTGACCTATGCTCTGGTCTCAATTTCATCCCAGGCAATTTCCTGGGTTGACCTTTTTCGGCTTTTTTGTTCTAAATCAACTTGGCACACAATATTATATTCTCTTATGTATTACAAAGTAAACAGGAAGCTTTTAAATGACTCTAGATCTTGTACGCCAGCACAAAGTATTATACCTGATCGCCTTGTTCGCAATATTGATACAAGATAGCTTTGCTGCTTTGGAGGCAAGTCGGCCATGGAAACATGTCTGAAACACAAGTGATGGCCATTTCTCATGCCGCTAGCATAGACGCGGGGCATGCCACAGCAAATGGAAGCATTCATTTCCTAATGCACTCGTCTGGTGATCAATGGTCCTTTCAAAAGCCTGCAATGGACTTGAAATACTCTGTATTGAAATCTCATAGACTGGCACTGTTGTGTTTTGTCAGATTCTCAGATTTGCTAACAGGAATCTTCATGCACCTGAAAGCTGTGAGAACATGATCTCTTTAAATCAGATTGAAGATATGCCAAGAAAATCTTTTTTCGTTATGTTTTGGTGCCAAAAAAAAAAAAAAAAAAAAAAAAAAAAACATTTGCCATGTGATAAGAATTCACTGGTATAGCTTAATCAAATAAATGAACACATTTTGGAATGGATATTTCCTGTGACATGCAAACTGACTTCTTTTCTTACAGTGGTACATTTGATGTGATAGTTTACCTAAAAATCTAATATGAATAAAACAAACTTGTTTTCTTTTGTTCATTTTTTCTCATCACAATCATGTTATAAATACAAAAATACCTCAAAATCACTTCTCAGTTACAAAATAGAGGATAGATTAAAATATTGATTTTCTATATGTTCAAACCTCGTTCTATCTTAATTTGACAGCAATATCATGAGAAAATAAGGATTAAATAAATTTGAGAAAAAAAAGGATATTGCAAACAAAAGAAGTATGAGGCTTTGATGGTGGAGAGTGGTTTTCTATGAGACGGTATGTGGTTGTACTTTATGCCTCAGTCTATTGAGCTCAGCAGCAGGTGGTCTGACAGGTCCTCCCCCAGATGGCAGAACACGGATGAACGTTTTTTTATTTTTTTTATGGGTGCTGGTTATTTCATCCTGCAGAGAGGAAGCCTCACAAAAGAGATCTTAGATGGATCACCTCAGCCAACGATACAGCTCAGAACTGATCAAAATGGTTGCCAGGCATGGCTCATATGTTAGAAGGGGTAAAACAGAACTTTTATCTTATTTTTTTTCTATTTTCTGATGTTATAAAATAATAAATTGATTTCTGTGTAAAATACAAGATACTTGATACCGAGCAACTCATGTATGTAAATTGTTTGTGACATTTCGCTAAGCCATAAAAATAAATTTGCTATTTATTCAGTCTGAGATTTGAGGTTCACATTAAACAGCTCATAAATCATCATGTTAAATACAGAGTCATAAAGCTGTGAGCGGGGTGGGCCGGGTTGCAGAGTCGGTGTGTGGGAGGGAATAACAAGGCCTGGCAGGACAGCAGTCGCTGCTTCCGTTTCTGGGGCAGCCATGCTTGCAACAGGATGGACTACCAACTTCCTAGTCTCCCGTCACTAATGCATCAAAATTAACTCTGAGCTGTGGTACATGTCTTCATCACGTTTGCCGACACCGCGAGCCACGACTATAAGAGGCAATGTTTGATACTTAACTGCAGCAACTTAACGTTTTTGCTTAGCTTGGCACTTTTTGGTCTTAAATTTCCCTGCAATGATTAACTCCTTTTGTGTGGCAAAATACAATAGGTTAACTGAGAAGCCGCCTTCTCATGTTCTTATATTATGTTTATAGTTTTGTAATATATTTCTCTTTTACCCCTTTGTATCATCTTGGACCTCATTTCAGCCCATAATGTTTAAGTATTTTCCTATATGTAAAAAAAACATTACAAAAAGAAAATATGCTATCTTATAAATGACAAAAGTAGACTTATTCCTTATTTCTTGGTCATCTTTCTGACCTGCCCCCAGAAATAATCTTCTAATAACATATGGGAGAATCCTGTCAATGTCTGGCAGGACAGAGATAACATACAAGTAGGGAACAAATGGAGAAACCCTAAACAAGCAGTCCAAGGTGCAAGGATTGTGCTAAAATACCATTATTTCTCCTGCTGTCAACCCAGTCTCTCATCATCTGAATACCACAGAATCCTCTATTGTATATAACAGTAATGGAAGAATTGATTGCTTCACTAGTCAGACCTCAAAGACCACAGCACTCTATCATAGAAACCGCAGAGGTCTGCAGCATATATACTGTAGACTAAGTACTGCACGGCAAATACTGTAGACTACCACACAATTAATACTATGTGTGAACTATGACACTACAGACTGCATCACCAAGGAGGCTTTAAGCATGATGTCTGTATCTTTAAAAGCGTTTGATGGATCCTTTGAAGCTTACTGTGTCCTCTCTATTCTGAAACATCCTGAGTATCAACATTAAGACTTTAGCACCATTAGGACTTTAGACTATAGCACCTTAGAGACTATAGCACCATAAAGACTACAGCACCATTAAGACTCTAGGTTACAGCACCATTAAGACTAAAACTATAGCTTCATTCAGACTATAGGCTATACCACCATTAAGACTATAGCCTACTGCACCAATAGGACAACAAACTACTGCAGCACTAACATTTTAAACTACTTTACCATTTAGATTTTCGAGTAAAGCGCCATTAAGATTTTTTAAACTATTATATCATTAAGATCAAAAGACGCCTGCACCTGAAGACATTATACTCCTACAATACTAGGACAGCAAAGTACTGCACCAAAGATAAATCAAAGAATTTTAGCTAAGTATCTTCTTATCATTTAATAAATATGATCATCATTGCATGTAAGTGGAGTCAATCTGAAATGCCCCGTTCCAGCAAATCCATTTACCTTAGTTGTATAACAGTTCAACTAGAAAGAAAAAAAATGAAACAAAAAACAAAAAAAAACAAGTAGTGCTTTTTTTCAACAAATAGCAGATGATTTATATAATGGCTACTTGTCGTGCTTATTCCTGTGCACACTGGTTGTAACACTTGGTTACAGAGCTTTTAACACTCCCTATATAATTTGACACCAGGTGGCGTGGCAATCAGAGCTAGGTCCTTGCTGTGTGATGGATGTCTTGAGAATTGACACACATTAAAATTGACACATAATAAATACTGAGATATGCCGCGACCTGCCATAAAGGCACATTAGATCAGTCACAAGATTGGAAAACTACAACTGATCTAATATATCCGATGCCAAATTGATATCTGCATGCTCAACATTGGCACAGAGTCAAAGATGTGATCACATTTCTGTGAATCGCTCCATCTGCTGGGGCTGCCACAAAGCCACAGTGATGAAATCAGCCGAGTGTAATTCTTTTTTAAGTCAACCAAATGAATTGGCAACTAAAGCGCTCAAAGATAAAGAGCAAGGAGTATCACTTTGACAATTACATGTTACATCATAAAAAAAATCACTGACAGTGCATTCTGGGGAGGCCATTGCTATAAATGTTAAAGTTAAGTACGATACCTGTTGTAAGGCTAACATATGTCCGTCCGTTCGTTATGCGTCCACAAAGCGGAATGATGAGTATCTCCTTACAGACAGCGGCCTGGCACATTCTGATATTGACTCTGCACACAGGAGAGTATTGCAATCGCTTCCCCTCGGCAAACATCCCGCGCCCGCCTCCACTGATAGAATGACGGTACTCCAGCCGACGGACACCACTGCCTTGTATTATATGTCTGTCTCAAATGTAAGCTCCTGTTTTGCCTTTCTTGTTTTGCATACAAATGACATCCTTAGTATTTACTATATAATCCCCTGAAGAAACATATTGCAGATGAAGGCATACAAATGCATAATAATAAAAAAAAGTTGGTAAAAAATCTTTGGCAGTCTCATAGAGTGTATTGATCTCACGACAGGAAGATATTAATCAGAAATGTAAATGTACATTTTGATTTGATTGCCTGTATTAAAATGGCATCGGCTGAGCAATTATACGCAGTCCTGAGGATGATGTTCTGCTCTGTGTTTCCATTCAGTATGGTAATTACACAGGAGACTGGCTATCACAGCCTATATAACCTGTGATGGTGCATATTGCAGAGATCAGAAATAAAAGATGCGGCTCATTACATTAAAGAGTCCCTCATATGTACTAGGATTCTAACTCTAGGAAAAGCAATATCCTTTTCATACAAACCAAAATTGATGTTGCCAACCATCAATAAATAGTAAAAAAAAAAAACATAATTGCAAGAAAGACAGGTGGTAAAAAAATTACAAAACAATTTGCAAAGCTAGACATGAACAACTGCAATTGACATTGACACGTTTTTACGTCTTCATTAGCGGACCTATTTTTTTCACTTATTGCCTGTCAATATTTATAATACCTCATGCTCCCATCAGCCATTTGTTTCCTCCATATGTTTTGCCTATCGTATTGACGGTTCGGAGAATAAAAGTGCAAAGTGTGTCGGCCTGCGATAAGAGTAGGTGGCACCACGAGGTGTTATTTTCAGCGAGGAAAACAAACCATTAGTGCAAACTCCTGCAGTATTCTCATATGCTGTCCTCTTCTATATTTGCCGAGACACCCCAGACCAAATATCGACCACTTTATTTAGTTTAAGCTGGCCCCATCTGTCCGAGATCCGCTAATTGCAAAGAATTTTCCCATGGAGGAAAGTGATGCGGCATAATCGACTTCAAAATGATATTGGCAAACAAAACTCAAATGAACAACCCGTCTGAATCCCTGGAAGACAAATGATCCATTTCATTGAAGTTAAGACAAAATGGAGAGTAATCAAATAACTGATATCTATTCTAAAATTTGACTACTCATTGTAGGGTATATGGAAACCCATAGTAATGTCACCCATAAAAACAGCACAATCTAAATTACTAAATTCAACACTTCATTAAATACAGTACATAGAAGAAAAATATTCTCTTGTATTTAAAGCGATTCACTTTAAGAAGACTGAACACAAAAAGATGTATTCAGCAACTAATGAAAATATTTTTTAAAAACATTTCAGGTGTACGAGAGATGAGAGAACCCTTCAAAGAATAATGTCACTTTGATGAATAAGTTTAGCAAAATTTAGGAAGTTTCTGCATTTTCTACAATAACTTCTGCATGTCTATCATTAATTATGTGTGCATGTGTGTGTCAGAAACATCACTATTTTTCTATTTGGCCTTGCCATTTTGGACTGGAGCTGAATAATAGATATTTAAGTAATCTATATAAAGCATGAACTCTAAATAAAACATGTACACTTCATTTCCACAATACACTCACTGTAGTACTCAACACACTTAGCACTAATTAACCCTTCTCAAATATCCCCTTTTCTGTACACCATTACAACCTTAAGGTGATCTCTGTCCTCAGAACTCACCTATCTGTCATGAAATCTCCTGTCTATCATGAAATCTCCTGTCTATCATGAACTCACCTATCTATCATGAAATCTCCTGTCTATCATGAACTCACCTGTCTGTTATGAACTCACCTATCTATCATGAACTCACCTGTCTATCATGAAATCTCCTGTCTATCATGAAATCTCCTGTCTATCATGAAATCTCCTGTCTATCATGAACTCACCTATCTATCATGAAATCTCCTGTCTATCATGAACTCACCTGTCTGTTATGAACTCACCTATCTATCATGAACTCACCTGTCTATCATAAACTCTCGTCTATCATGAACTCACCTGTGTATCATGAACTCACCTGTCTATCTTCATCATTTGTGTCTCTCCAAAATAAAGGTATCAATTTGCAGAATAAAATGTAATTCCAGATAAATATTCTCTACTGCTTTCTATTGATGGACAATACACACATAATCACACAGATATGGCCCTATACAGCTTGGCAAGCCTACCACTGCAGACACAATGGCAAAGATAGAGCCATATCTAGACTGATATGTCTAAAATCAGACACCTACATGTATAACAACTGAAAGAATTCAGCAATAAGAAGAAGAGGAATGTTTTTTTATCCCCAGTGGTGGATGCTGTGTCTTGTATCCTGTCACTGAGTATCTAGACCCCTGACAGGTACTCTGACACGCTGGTCACCACCTCACCTCCTATTCTCTCTACCTTGATTGGCTGGTCACATCTACTATGCTGAAGTTGACTGGTCTCTGCTCTTTTCCTGATATTGACTGGTCTCTGCTACTACCTTGATTGGCATGTCACATCTACCATACTGAAATTGACTGGTCTTTGCTCTTTTCCTGATATTGACTGGTCTCTGCTCCTACCTTGATTGGCTGGTCACATCTACCATATTGAAATTGACTGGTCTCTGCTCTTTTCCTGACATTAACTGGTCTTCAATCCTATCCTGACATTAGTGGTCTCATCTACCAAACTAGGGCCATTGGCTATGCCACAATTGGTTAGAGCGCAAGCATATTAGCACCAGTTCCTCTGTGACGATCCAAATGTCATGGGTTCAATTTCCAGCCATGTCGGCATTGAAATCATGTTACAATTTCTCATATGAGCTATGGCCCATTCTGAAAGGATTGACCTGTTGTCCCTGTAAAACCAGGTGGGTTATCATGTCAAGGAGCTGTAATACGACAATTCAGTGAGGCAGCACTGTATCTGTTTTAAGTAGGTCTCATCATGATATGACTGAAATAATATTGATTTAATTCTGATACAGACAAACAAACAAACAAAATCTACCATTCTGAAATTGACTGGTCTCCACTCCTGTCCTGACATTAACTGGTCTGCACTCCTGTCCTGACATTGACTGGTCTCATCTCCTGTCCTGACATTGACTGGTCTCTGCTCCTGTCCTGACATTGACTGGTCTCATCTCCTACCCTGACATACACTATCATGATCCTCCATGCTGATGACATACACTTGGTTTTTTTCCGAACCATCTTGACGCTAACTGGTGTTGCCTACAGCTCCTGATTAATTGATTGTTGCATCAGGATGCAAATCCAATTAAAACTATGCAGCCTTTTGGGACCTGAGCTAAATCCTCAGCACATACTCCCAATACTACTGGGCCATACTGCCTACCACCAAAATATATAGGCTGGCTTACTTGTATACTCTACTCGGTACCTCCTGTAATTAAAACAGTTAACAAAACTTTCCAATACTCACGTTGATCACAATGTAACTTTGACTGAATGGAGGTAATCACACAAACATGTCCATACATCATTTAAAATAAATTTCGTCCATATTTCCTCAACTGATTATAATGTTCTAACATTAAACCTACATGTAAGTTCAATACAATTCCATTATCTGCTTATCTGTATAGACGACAAACGCGTTATAAGTGAAACGCGTCTCCTGAGAATTCCATTATGCATTTAGTTTTCCATATTGTACTGGCAGATAAGCTGGCCAGCATTCACCAGCCTGGCTAGTATTACCAAGTAAATTGCATTATCCAGATTTGCCAGCTTATCCCTATTGAGAGTGAAGTCCATTGACTGCCGACGTCCGGCCTCGTATACTTTTCTGCCAAGAATGACCAGCACGTAATACCGGAACTCCACATCCGAAACAATGAGAATATCCTCACGGAGGAGTGTGTATTTTATAGATGATGTATCGTTTTACCATACATGTTTAATGACATTTTCATCACTGATACACACAATGCACAGCAATTTTTTTTTTTAATTCTATAGAGCCTGTTTATATATATCTATATATAGCATACAGTGTACTGGGCTAATAATGCATACCTGTCAAACCAAATGAGAAAAATGTGCTTTAATGGCAGATTCTCACTTGGTTGAGATGGATAGCATTATTCTCAACATCAGCATCAATGCAAAACCGGCCCATCCTTTCAAGGGACATTCTCATTCAATAAATCTCACGAGACTAGTTCATTCACCTCGCATGCAAGAAACATAAGATATTTCCTTCGTTATGTATTGAAATAAAGACATTGATATATATGCGATCCATTGTGAATCCCTCTGATAAGATATTCAGTTTTACCATCCAAAAACAACCTATTTATGGCTGACAAATGAGTTTATCTTCAACCAGAACAATGCTAATGAAACTGCGTTCTCACAAGAATTTAATTAAATGTTCTTGTTACAATCAAACTTTTCCATTTAAGTATCAGAATTAATATTAAAATCTGTAAAAAGAATAAATGAAGTGTATCATTAAATAGACATTGCCTACCAGAAATGTTTCACATTAGCCTTCAGCCTATCCCCTCATCCCACCTTGCGTGCAAACCTCTCCGAGTCTACCGAAAAAGATAATCAGCTTTAACAGTTGCTGTCTATGGAGGGTATTATGGAGTAGCAATGCCGGGAAGATAGCCGCGCGACAACGACAGTGGTGGCCAACACAGGCCAGGCAGGGAGAGCCACTGTGTGAAGAATGCAGACAAATTCAGGTCCTGCAGCTGCAGGCAAAACTGCAGGTACTTACCTTCACCTAGGACAGGCCGCTGCAGCGATTCACATGCCATCACTTTACATGCCACCTTGGTGCATCACGCAAGCCAACTGAGAGGGTGTAAATATATTGTATATATATATATACGGGGAGAGAGAGTGAGAGAAGGGGTGGCTGTTACAGTGTTGTTAAAAGCAGGCTGGTCTTCTCTCTCTTATATCCCATAGGCATTTTTCTATATTGATGTGAAAAAATGCCACCTTGCAAAACAACTCAGATGACTTATTATTCTGTGACAAGTTTGGTTTGTAAAAAAACTGATTCCAAATCACAATATCTTGTCACCACGAGAGTGAGACTCCTGTCAATGTGGTGCAGCTTGTAGACATCATTCATCACAATCACAAATGCCTTATTTTTGTTTTTGTTTTTTCATCAAGCATATCTTATGAAATAATAGCATTGCATTCTATCATAAATCCTTTTATGATTCAACTGCTGTTCTTATTGCTGTTCTGAGATATATAAATAATAGAGGGGAAGAGTTGACGGGTCTCCTACCCTCGTTCTCCTCCCACACTTATTGGGCTCACTGCCAGCATCCACGTCAGCCCACTCAAAAATACTTAGCTTTGTTTAGGCCAGCAGAATCTAAGATTGTGTGGTTGGGTTTCTTTTTCCCTCATTAAAGTTACACCAATTTATGAGATAATACGGAATTCACCTTTTTTAACTTGCATTTGATGCTTTTTCCACAAAGTTCACAAGTTTGCAATGTAGGAAATCTGTATCAAATGTCATCTAATTAGAAAAATAGCTCTCATATGTTATTTCTCCTGTTTATTTTGTTATTTTTATCATATCCTGAACTCTACAAAGAACTCTCCATTTGATAGCTCTGGCAATAAAACAGATGGTTACTAACTTCAAGAAAATATGTCCCAAACAAAAACATACATATTGATATTCTCATAATAATTTTAATTTCCATTGCGTATAGACATCATGTCAAAATAAAGAAAAAGTGAACAAAACTTCTCTACTGACATTTATAACATTTATAAAGATAACTTCCCTTTCAAAAACCATAAAAGATTTTGTCAAACATATGCCTTTTATCCCTAAAATGTTCTTTTTTTTAAGCTCAGTATGCCTAAAAAATTATTAATAAATCACTTTTTACATTCAGGTTTTTGTTCCAAGCAGGCATCATCCATACAAGGCAGGTGTTACCATGCTTCATGTCCCAATATCATATAATAGATTTGTTCTTCTCAAGAGAAATCAATACTCTTCGATCAAAAGATCCCCTATCTCTCATCCCAGGGTCCATAATGGGACTGAGGATAGGGAACCAGATTATACTCTCCAATCCTTTAGATTCAGTGCTATTTTGTTCTAATTCCTTAAATCATTTTGCTATTTCTATCTTTTTCATTGAGAATATAACTCTTTTGCAAAACAGGATTTTGATTCTCAGGTATCTTGAGTTCATAAACATTTCATGAAAATTTATGATGAGAATCATAAAAATCAATATGGCTGCTTTCCTCAACCAAAACATAAATGCGTCAAATCTCTGGCTGGCTTGCAACGTTGCCACCTTCAATACCAAAAATTGGTCCTGGTGATAAAATCTGACAATAAGTGTAATGGCTGAGAGGAGTAAATCGGGACATTACTGGCGAACGGAGAATCGGTCAGTGGCAAGGCTTGTGAATGCCGAAGCAGATATTATTCCCAGGTTGAATGGGGTAGGCCCTCTGAGGGGAGAAGGCGATCAATAAATACAACGCTTTGATCTTACCCTGCCCAGAATGGCAGTTGTCTCTAAGCCATAGATCACCCTCTGACTTCTTTTTTTTTATAAAAACAAAACAACCTGAAATTTCAAATATTTTGAATATATTTACGAATTATAAATCAGAAAATATTGCTTGAAAGATATCTTTGAAGTTCAAAAAAGAGTGGCTTTTTTATATGTAATATAAGACCAAAAAGTTGCAACATGCTGGTCAAGATAACCTAATGTAGGTCATATCTGCTCATGAAATGCTGTTATTTTTTTATTCCAGAGGACTCAAGGGAAGCCTAAGATTGCCTGTATCTATGTCTGCTCTCTGCTCTTAGTACAACTGAATAGCTTATCCAGAAATATTATCCCCAAAACACCCACCATTTAAAGTAATATAAAACAAATTAAATAAAAATGTGTTTGTCAATCTCATATTAGTGTCAAATCTTTGTTACTGTTACTACCTCAATATTATATCAGTGTCAACTTAATATGCATTTCTTCATATGTCAATATGACATTTTGTGTTAACTTTATCCTATTTTTGTAACTCCTTTGATCTTTCATGGGTGTTACTACACACAAAATTTAAATTATCTATCTAACATGGGTGTGAACTTATTCACAATATTCTAAATCTATTTATCATGTGTGTTTGTCATCTCTCCACAATATTTTAACTCTATCAATCACACAGGGGTGTCAACTTTACATAACACATTTAAACTCAACAAACTTCACTTGGGTGCCAATTGGACATGCTTCTTTTCCTGTGGCGATAATCTCTCATTCATCAAGGCTTATTTCTGTCGTGTCAAGTGCCAACATAGTGTTAACTTGGCTTTGTTTGTGTCACTGCCGTTTTTCTGCATAAGATCAGCAGTCATTCAATGCATCACTGGGCCCATCCCTCAACACTGATCGCACTTCACTCTCTACAGATTCCTAGGTGAGGTTCATTTTATAATCCGCCTGTTGTCATTCAATGCATCACTGGGCCCATCCCTCAACACTGATCTCACTTCACTCTCCACAGATTCCTAGGTGAGGTTCATTTTATAATCTGCCTGCTGTCATTCAATGCATCACTGGGCCCATCCCTCAACACTGATCTCACTTCACTCTCCACAGATTCATAGGTGAGGTTCATTTTATAATCTGCCTGTTGTCATTCATTGCATCACTGGGCCCATCCCTCAACACTGATCTCACTTCACTCTCCACAGATTCCTAGGTGAGGTTCATTTTATAATCCTCCTGTTGTCATTCAATGCATCACTGGGCCCATCCCTCAACACTGATCTCACTTCACTCTCCACAGATTCCTAGGTGAGGTTCATTTTATAATCTGCCTGTTGTCATTCAATGCATCACTGGGCCCATCCCTCAACACTGATCTCACTTCACTCTCCACAGATTCCTAGGTGAGGTTCATTTTATAATCCTCCTGTTGTCATTCAATGCATCACTCGGCCCATCCCTCAACACTGATCTCACTTCACTCTCCACAGATTCCTAGGTGAGGTACATTTTATAATCTGCCTGCTGTCATTCAATGCATCACTGGGCCCATCCCTCAACACTGATCTCACTTCACTCTCCACAGATTCCTAGGTGAGGTTCATTTTATAATCTGCCTGCTGTCATTCAATGCATCACTGGGCCCATCCCTCAACACTGATCTCACTTCACTCTCCACAGATTCCTAGGTGAGGTTCATTTTATAATCCGCCTGTTGTCATTCAATGCATCACTGGGCCCATCCCTCAACACTGATCTCACTTCACTCTCCACATATTCCTAGGTGAGGTTCATTTTATAATCTGCCTTTTGTCATTCAATGCATCACTGGGCCCATCCCTCAACACTGATCTCACTTCACTCTCCACAGATTCCTAGGTGAGGTTCATTTTATAATCTGCCTTTTGTCATTCAATGCATCACTGGGCCCATCCCTCAACACTGATCTCACTTCACTCTCCACAGATTCCTAGGTGAGGTTCATTTTATAATCTGCCTGTTGTCATTCAATGCATCACTGGGGCCCATCCCTCAACAATGATCTCACTTCACTCTCCACAGATTCATAGGTGAGGTTCATTTTATAATCCGCCTGTTGGCATTCAATGCATCACTGGGGCCCATCCCTCAACACTGATCTCACTTCACTCTCTACAGATTCCTAGGTGAAGTTCATTTTATAATCCTCCTGTTGGCATTCAATGCATCACTGGGGCCCATCCCTCAACACTGATCTCACTTCACTCTCCACAGATTCATAGGTGAGGTTCATTTTATAATCCGCCTGTTGGCATTCAATGCATCACTGGGGCCCATCCCTCAACACTGATCTCACTTCACTCTCTACAGATTCCTAGGTGAAGTTCATTTTATAATCCGCCTGTTGGCATTCAATGCATCACTGGGGCCCATCCCTCGACACTTCACTCTCCACAGATTCCTAGGTGAGGTTCATTTTATAATCTGCCTGCTGTCATTCAATGCATCACTGGCCGATTCCAAGGCGAGGTTCATTTTATAATCCTTACAAACAATAAACATGCAGTCACATCGGATGCTTTGATCTATTTAACTAAATCTTTGCATCATCCAAAAATACAAAATTCATATTTAGAATACAAAACACAAATCCTGATCATGATATGATTATAAGTAATGGAAATGGTGAGACACACAGACCCAAGGTGTATTTCTATAGTCGTCATTAAATATTTTTTCTAAAGATTATACAAATCTGAATCTAAATTTGGCACTGCATCAAAACAACAATACACTGACACATTTAAAACAGTTCTGCACCATTAGCTGTTGACTTGATATAAATTGTTTGCAGTGAGAAAACTAAACAAATTTCTGCAGAATTTCAATGATGGTCAATAAGAAACGATTATTTGCTTATTACCATGGTGACCACACATCCAGCGGAAAAAGAATATACACCTCCATGAAAATATTCATAATTCTGACACCACAACTGCTCAGATTTCTTTGTGATGACATGTTTTTCATTGAAATTGCAGGCAAACATGATGAATTGTTATACCTTTCCTGTGAATATAAAACTTGCTAGTTGCATCTAAGTGTATATCAGTGTTACCGACTGAGATAGCGAAATTTGACTGATTTTTATCCATAACTACATAACAACTACCGGTAGTTGTCTTCTTTCTATCCCAGAATCCAGATTCTAATTCACTGAATATATATACTTTGGTACCCTCCAAAACAGGGACCTCATTAAAATCAGTAAGTACAGGGTTGACTACCAAAATTTAGCACTTCGTTATAATTCTGAAATATTTGCATCAAATCATAATTCAAACTTGTAAAGTACTTACCTAAGATCTTGTTTCTGCAGAACCCTCAGAGAATATCCAATACTTCCAATTAAAATAATGGTCAATATATCACATTCCTTTCCTAATTAGAGCACATTTCTCACAATAAATGAAGTCAATTCAAAACTACTGACAATAATTCGAAATTTCCTGAGAATATCACAGTAAAGTGATTGTAGAACACTTTGCTTGTCAAGTTAGCTACTACAACATCAGTTTGTGATTTAATAGATCTATATATCTGTTGTGAACTTGTTCCCATATAATATATGGTTAATCCAATGTTTACATCTACATAACGGTGGCACTATGCATGGTATCAGTGGCGGACAAACATTTCCTCCCTTGCAGTATTAATTTTATATTTCCGGCTAATCCACAGTGTTTGATACAAGCATATACCTAAGAGAGTTTTGAGCCTGTATGAGGCAAAACAACTCCCTCTAACAAGTGGGCCTCTGCTACTTAGACAAAACAACTCCCTCTAACAAGTGGGCCTCTGCTACTTAGACGCACAACATATCCAGCCCAGTCAACAAACACAGCATACTGGCCCCATACAAGACTGTCAATACTCCATGAATATATGTCCAGTTTTCGACCATAGATCCCTCCACTTAGGCTGACAGTACAAAAATCTATTCCAATCATATGATGTGCAATTACGTGCACCTATTTCAGCCTGCTCCTTGATTGGGCCGAAAGCTTCGCGTTGAGACTGGTATGCACGTGAGGGTAAACAGATTAAAACTAGTAACGTATTAGTGCTTTAATTGGTGCCACCAATCAATAACAGCAGATTATATATGGCGTGTTTGAAGCAAGTAAGCTTTCATTTAATTGCAAATGGTGCTTGAAGCGCTTACACAAGCAAGATCCTGAGCATGATTCCAAAATGGAATTCCCACTTATTGCATAGTATTAATGCAATCTTTGTTCTAGATTTCATGGAATTTAACAAAGTCCAATTATTACTGAATGATACTATATTTTAGACATTAAAAGTGTAAAGATTATTTTCTTATATTTGAATGAATGAAGTTTTATCATATGATATCTCAGATCCTTTTCTTCGCAGTTGGTATAGCAGTTTGTGCCAAACCTTTATTCAGTCATTCATGAACATGACCAAATGAGTGTGCTTTTTTTCAATAAAAATGATTTAAATAGAACCCCTATATATAAACTGCAATTGCAATTGTTCCAAGTTCTCTAATCAATATCAATCATGAAAATAGGAATCGCATCAATAAATGGTCATAGTTCTAATCTGTAGAGAGTGGGGTGGGATGGACGAATCTCAATATTAACCTCATATAAATCAGTGATGTAATGAATAAATGGCAATGAGAGATGTAGGTGTCCTCAGCCCTGGTGGCCAGTACATTACACCACCTTGGGCCTTGAAATTAGGTCAAGGTCACCCATTACCAAACTCATACAGGTTTAGTCAAGGTCACCCATTAAAGAACTCATACAGGTTATTCATGAAAAGTGAATACTGATTTCCTGATGTTGCAATATTAATGCCAAGATACTGTGTTCAAAAGAGTTTGACATAAATATCCCCAAGACCCACAGATATTGAGTAATTATGGCCAACTAAGAGATTCTAAGAGATTTTAATATCCAATAATCTGGCTAAGAACAATAAAAATGGTTGGTGTGAGTGATCCGCTTATTTTTGGCAAGTGAGGATGATGATGAAACATAAAATGTATGGATTACCGTATTTACTTGTGTATAAGACGACTCGTGTATAAGACGACCCTCTAAAATTGAGGTTATTTTGCTTGAAAAAACAATTTCCGAATATAAGACGAGTTGGTTTTTCTTGAGATATCGGCTCTGCTACCATTCATGCTTCAGTTGACGCTTGGCGGCCATATTAAAAGTGAAATGTAAATATGCTTACAAAACAAGATCATAACGGTCTTATACGCGAGTATATACGGTAAAACGTAAATATGATGTTCACATTTTCGAAATAACGAATATCGGAGGTAGCGGATCGATTTTAATTGCGTTTTAAATGATAAATAAAGGTATTTACCCAATATTATCACAAATTCGCTTTGCAGGTCAAGAACAGAACAAAACCATCCATTCATTTATCATGCATTACGCAATACGAGGTCGTCATTTTAAAAAAGCGGGAGTGACGTAGCGATATCAGAAGTAGCAGATTGATTTTAATTGCATTTAAATGATAAATAAAGGTATTTACCCAATATTATTTCGAAACGCTTTGTTTTGAAGACGACCCCCCAAACATTAACTAAGAGTTTTTGTAAAAAAACCTCGTCTTATACACAAGTAAATACGGGATATCAGAAAGAGTCAACATGATGCAGAAAATACCATACCTAGAGCCACAGCTTAGAAACTCACCCACTCTATATCATGTATATTTTACATTGTAGATTCAGACAAATCTAGAAAGTACCTACGATATTAACCAATCTTTTTGTAGTTGTTCACATTTCAAACCTTCGTTTAAAGCGCTGGTGTAATTTGTTATTATTTGAATAGATTTATCATATATTTACCTTTTTTCAATTTTAACATTTTGGCCATGTATGTTATAGGCTGCTTAATATCTAATTATTAAAAAAAAAAAAAATTGGCACATTTCATGTATATTTTGCTAGGCTAGGCAATCATCTCCATCAGGAATATATCCATATGTTATGCACACATCCAAAAGCTAATAAATAATTAAACACACAGTACATTGTGAGCTGAACCAAGAAAGTACATTGAACCTTTCATGTTTGACCACTGGTATATATTATGGATAGAGGCGACATTTCAAAGCCACCTGATTAATTAACTAGGAATCATATAAGTGTCATCAATATGCCATTACAAGTCAAATGTTTCCAAGTGTTAAAAACAACGAATATGTTGCATTATATTATTGTATATCAGTATTTTCCATGAATCACAGTCAATGAATCAAGAAGTGTAGATTACAAAATGTTCCAGCTGAATGGGCTCAACTTTGGCACACACTAAATATTGTTGACAACTTTCCATTAATCATCTTGTAAAAATGGCAAGTAAATCAATTTCCTTTTTAAACTTTTCATATGAGTATTGGTGGTTAAATTCCTAAATTCCCTTTTTTATTCCATTTCTTAAGATTGACTCAGTTTTTTAACTGTGGTAATTCCTTATAGTATATCATGATCATGGATATTTTCTCAAGTCTTCTTCTTATTTTTTTTTAATGTCAAAAATAAATAGAAAAAAAACAGGTAAAAGTGACCAATGAGCTGACCTAAGATTTGATGTGAAAAGCTGTTAAAAGCATCAGAAAGCTTCAGGTACATAGCTGTGATGTTGTTCACACTGTGATGTTGTTCACACTGGTTGTCAACAACATATGGGTAGTAATAAATGCCATGCACAATTTATGTTCACAAACTGAGTATGAAAGCTGTGACCATCTCACTCTCAGATATAAACCATCAATTAACTGTTCAATATTGTTTTTAATGTGTTTGTCATGGCATAAGGGATGGGAATAAAAATTACAATTAAATTTGATAAAGTTAAAACTTGACCTTTCAGGATTTATGAGATCCAATTGCTCTGATATTCATTTTGAAAAGGCCTTCTTTTGAAAAAAAAAAAAAAAAAATCTCATTGATTGAAATATGATATATAGGGTCTCTGAACCCAGGTGATAATAATTCTGCTTCATGATGAGACAAATAAATCCCTGACACTCAGCATTCAAACAGAGTCACTAAACAATTATCTTCCATCAATTTTAAAAAGTAATTCTCACTTTTCTCTTTTTCATCTTAAAGTTCTACTTTGATAAGATACAGCTGCACTGTAACTATACTGTATATTTTTTTGACATGTTTTACAAGGCAATGGTGAGATACTATTCTGTTTTATAGGAATATTTTAATCTAACAGACCTTACAAAATCTGATCTTGAAAGTGTTTAACTTGATTTTGAATTTGTTTTCCCTTGTAAGACTGATATCATGTAATGATAATAATAATGATAATAATAATAATAATAATAATAATAATAATAATAATAATAATAATAATAATAATAATAATAATAATAAATAATAAATAAAAAAATAAAAAAATAAAAACCCCAAAAACTTAAGGTTAATTTAAATTGAAAAGTACCTGCTGTTAATTTATTTTGCAGCCTTGGGATGTAGAGTTCACTGGATTTCACTCATCAGATTGAACAATTCCCATAATGTCACAAAAAATGTTCCATAACTGCATCTTTAATGTCAAAGACAATGTTCATATATACATACTCTGTACACACTAATATGTGTATTCAATGAGCTTTACACTAACAGCACCTACTAAACAGACACACTCCCTCAGTGGCACTCTAACTACACCACTGCCACTGCCACTGTCCCTGAAAGCTCAGCCCATTTGTACCGTAAACAGAACTGCGCCCAAGCAGTTAGGAAATTTAAAGGTATGAATTATTGATCTATGGCGTGTATAAACTCTCACCTGCATCCCCGTCGTTGCCCCTTCACTTGCTGAAACCATCTAGACGTGTCTCAGGCTCTCCATTTTGTAAGACAATTCCCTGGTATTGTAATCCCCGTGCACGAGCCAGTGACAGCAGCCTGTTTGCATTCTGCAGCGGGGCGATGATGACCTTGACATTGGCCAAATTCTTGTCTCTGTGTGTGGTGTCCTCTGGTGGACAAATATTTATTAACCTTTGTCCAATACCCCAATACGAGTTTTTGATTTACATGTTTAAGAAAAAAAAAAAAAGAAAAAAAAAAAAAAAAAAAAAATCCCACATACATGTACTTGCCATTAACTTTCAGATTTAATAATTAGATAATTTCAAATAAAAGAGATAAGTAAAAACATCTAAATGTTGCCATTTACAAAAGAAATGGCTTAACTTTGGCAGGAATCATCAGAAAATACATCACAAAGCCAGAATCTAAACATTTTAATTTATGACTCACTTTAGAACATAAGATTATACGAATGTCACAGACAAAAGGGCATTTTGAGTGCCACAAGAAAAAAATCATAAATTTAATTTAGTTTGATACACAAATAAATCTATATCTATTCCCACAAGTATAGGTCTAATTATGAAACAACAGGCCAATGTATCAATTTGCTTGTATTTCAATAGACCTTTCAATCATTATTTCAGAAAAAGTATTTTTGGATTTTGTTTTCCAACTCTGTCATGAGACTAGGCTTTCACTGAAAATATTCACGAATGCAATGTTATATTGTTAAGAAATTCTAATAAACAAAATCCTTCACCATTTGAAATAAATTATTGATAAAAAACAAAACAAAAAAAAAACACCCCCCCAAAAAAAAACACAAACAAACACAAAAAAAACCCCAAAACAACAAAGAAACAGACAAAATGAAAATAGGAAGGTAGATAGTTAATATGTGTAAAATCGTTGTGATACTATATTCATGTATAGCAAACAACATGTGTTTTCAAGTGAGGGAAATATCATGAAAGGACAAAGTTTTTAAAGCCAATTTAAGAAAAAAAAAATATAACACAAAAGAGAAACACGTGTCACATTATAAGACATTTACCAATTATGTGACAGGAAAAACTCTGGGATATACACATTCTGATCATTCAAATGGGTAGCAAATCTTCTGGTCCAATTTTTGTATCTTTTCCTGTGGATGAATGTCCGTTCACACACCAGAGGGTGCTTGCCAGAATGTACATCAGAGGGCACTGTAAGCTCATCAGCTATTGAGTTATTGTAATAACACAATGGTGTCTTTTGGTCAAGCAGTCAGTTGTTCTCAGACATCTAATCTCTCACATACATTGCCGAAAACATTTTCTACCCACCAATAGCAGTCAGGAATACAAAATCTATGAATGATCATGCACATCAAGCACACACCATTGGGACGAGACTTTTTGAGAAACTTTGGCAATCTGTAATTTGTGACTCACTTTAGAACTGCTGTAATTAGCAAGGAAAATCTTATCATGAGAGACTGAGATAATTCAGTCTCTTATCATAAGTTGAGCATAAGATTCCACCATTTGATAACACAATGCTTATTTCTTGACCATTAATTAAGATATGCGTTAACTGACATCCAGGTTAGAAAACAATGCATATGAATAGAGTTAGAATCATTTAATTCCTGGCCATTGGTTGAAAGTGATTCAATTTCTGACCATAAGTGGAACAATGATCCAATATCTGAACATCACTTAAAACAATGATTCAACTTTCACATAAATCATGCCTGACTATGAAGGTTATATGAACACAGAATGAATTATTGACTTATTTAACGACATAACCCCTTTCAACCATTTGAGTAGTTTATAATTGAATCCCTGACAACCTGGAGGAGAGGAAATGATTTAAAACCATCAAATATTATTAAACAATCCACCCTCCTGTGAATATAATAAAATAATGATAAAATCCCTGCTGTAGGTGCACGGTATGTGAAAACTCTGAATGACAAATAATACCACATAAATGTAGCCACTTATGATAATGTGAGGTAATCTGTGTGGGGAGAGATCTTTGATGCTGCCATGTACTGTCACCTCTCTTACCTGTCCCTCAGGGACCTCTCAAACAATGTGCCTCTAAGTGCACACAGATCCACAATGCTTTGTGTGTGATCCAACCATAATGACAAAGTGGATCCTCTCTATTCATGTGTGAGCTTTGTGAAGATAAAAGCTGACTGGCATAATGTGTACAGTTGGCCTTATGGGGTAAGGGTATTAACATCATACTTCTATAGCACCTTTTCCATTTAAACTATTATAATATGTCACATATTATATATCTTTTTATTATATATACATACATATATTTTATCATATATACATATATATATTTTATCATATATCATATATCATATACATATATATATTTTATCATATAAATATATATATATATATATATATATATATATATTTATATATATATATATATATATATATATATATATTATATATATATATATATATATATATATATATATATATATATATATATATATATATATATATATATATATATATATATATATATATATATACGCACATTGGTCATGATTTAACTTCAAAGAATTCTTTAATAAAAAAAAAATAATTATTACTGCAATTGAATTGGCTTTGAAATGATATTTTTTATTGTACTATTAAAAACACCTCATATAAATATATATATATATATATTTGTGACAAGAAGCTATTAATTTTTTTCAAGATGTGGTTAAAACATGAAACCAACTTCAAACACCTTTTTAATAATTTAATTTAGAAAAAACATGCAAATCTATTATCAAATCAAAGAAGGAAGCAATCTAAGGAGCAGTGGCATGCCACAGTATGAGTGAGGACCCGGGAATCCTTGATGTTTATACATAGCTTTACATGTTTAAATGCATCATGTGTGCATGACGAACTTCACAGTAAGAGTACAAACATGAGAGAAATTGTCTCATCATATCTTGTTATAGCACTAAATGACCATAAAGAAGGGTGCCCGGGGTGAGGCATAGGACTACTACAGACACAAATCAAAGCTCTATGATTGGTTTATGGTGCCCTGAAATGTACCTCATGTCATCCCATTGCATTCCTTCAAAATTGGCAAAGGTCATGAGAGATTTAAATGTCAAAATCACATAAAAGCATAAGTATGACATAATTATGTTTTAAAAGATAAAGATTTTCAAAAAAAAAAAAAAAAATCCCAAAACCAATAAGAACACACGTGTGCAATATTGACCAGAAATAAAATTTGAATGGGCATGTATTGGCTTTTAAGAATTTTCAATTCATTGAGATTTAACCTTATAGTAGAACCTTACACCAATATAGTTGAGGCTGTACCTTAAAGTAAAACCAAGCACCATTCATCAATACCATACTTTACAGTAGATCCATACACCAGTCATTTTGACCTTGTCTTAAAGTTCATCCTGGCACCAGACATTTTTACTTTACCCTATATGACCCACATCCCATTGTTTGAGGACCTTACCTTATGGTAGACCCACACACCATTGATTAAGGACCTTACCTTATGGTAGACCCACACACCATTGATTAAGGACCTTGCCTAATCGTAGACCCACACACCATTGGTTGAGGACCTTGCCTAATCGTTGACCCACACACCATTGGTTGAGGACCTTACCTAATCGTAGACCCACACACCATTGATTAAGGACCTTGCCTAATCGTAGACCCACACACCATTGGTTGAGGACCTTATCTAATGGTAGACCCACACACCATTGATTGAGGACCTTACCTAATCGTAGACCCACACACCATTGGTTGAGGACCTTATCTAATGGTAGATCCACATCCCATTGATTGAGGACCTTACCTAATGGTAAGTACACACCCCATTGATTAAGGACCTTATCTAATGGTAGACCCACACACCATTGATTAAGGACCTTGCTTAATCGTAGACCCACACACCATTGGTTGAGGACCTTGCCTAATCGTAGACCCACACACCATTGGTTGAGGACCTTATCTAATGGTAGACCCACATCCCATTGATTGAGGACTTTACCTAATGGTAAGTACACACCCCATTGATTGAGGACCTTACCTAATGGTAGACCCACACACCATTGATTAAGGACCTTGCTTAATCGTAGACCCACACACCATTGATTGAGAACCTTACCTGATGGTAGACCCACATCCCATTGATTGAGGACCTTATCTAATGGTAGACCCACATCCCATTGATTGAGGACTTTACCTAATGGTAAGTTCACACCCCATTGATTGAGGACCTTACCTAATGGTAGACCCACATCCCATTGATTGAGGACCTTACCTAATGGTAGACCCACACACCATTGATTGAGAACCTTACCTGATGGTAGACCCACATCCCATTGATTGAGGACCTTATCTAATGGTAGACCCACATCCCATTGATTGAGGACCTTATGTAATGGAAGATCCACGCACCATTCACGGTGGACTTACTTAATGGTAAGTAGGACCTTTCCTAATGGTAAGTACACACCCCATTCTTTGTTGACCTTACCTAATGGTAAGTACACACCCCATTCTTTGTGGATTTACATAATGGTAAGTACACACCCCATTCTTCATTGATTTACATAATGGTAAGTACACACCCCATTCTTTGTGGACCTTACCTAATGGTAAGTACACACCCCATTCTGTGAGGGCCTTACCTAATGGTAAGTACACACCTCATTCTTTGTGGATTTACATAATCGTATATCCATGCACCATTTATTGCGGACCCTTACCTTAAATCGGCTATCGTGGATAATAGCAATGCTTAGAAATTGATATATTTACTTAATAAACTCGTATTATGCATTAGTAATTTAGATTATATAAGCATACCGCATTTGTAATCAGACATTATCTTTTAGCAGTAATATACAAGAGGACATACGCTAACATCTTTGCAGTCGAACCATGCACAACTATTTAAGACATGTAAACTTTCCTTGATAATTGCAACAAACATAAATCATTAATACTTCATTATCTTATAGAATTAGGGTATTATCTTTCAGATGAAACTGTAACTTTAACTTTACATACCACCAAGTTCACCCATTTGATACCTTGCATCAATATACAGGGCTAGCTTGAAACACTCCATCAGATTTCACAAGCCACGTGAGTACAAGGATTATTGACAAAGGTGAAAAATTGTAATATTGTAACTTTTTAGATACACAGAAGGGCTTATGATATCTTCGCCAAACTTCACCTGGGCAATCTATATGCTGGCTAAATTCTGTACTGAATTTTGTGTATAGAATTGCAATGCTTAAATTCCACAGAGCATGTTCCCAGCAATATTTTCCAAAGTCTCACGAGGAAATATTTTTATTCTCAAGAAAACTTTATTATTCTTTTCATGAAAAAATAAAATAATGTTTGAATAAAGACAGGATTGTTCCATTATAAAGTTTCCTAGCTCTGTTTATTGTCTCCTAGAAGAGAGATATTGCCTTTAGTAAGACCTTGCATCAGGGATAATTTGACTCTTTTAAAATACACACATATATTGCCCTCTTGTTATTAAATGGGCATTGTCAGTATCAGATATAATGTTCACTAACTTTATGAATTTACACTGGACAATACGTTTTGTTTGTTTGTTCGTTTGGGGTTTTACATCACTTTCAACATTATTTCAGTCATTTCGTGATGAGACCTACTTGTATAGCAAATATAATGCTGCCACACTGAATTGTCGTGTCGCAGTTCCTTGACATGACAATCCACCCGGTCACAGATTTACGAGGACAACGGGTTAACCCTTTGGCACAGACCTCAGCTTATGTGTGAAAATTGTATCATGAATTCAAACTCGGCATCGAACCCACGACATTTGAATCACCACAGAGGAACTTGTGCTAATAAGCTGGCGCTCTTACCAACTGCGCCACGGCCTGTGGCCTTTTACTGCAATACGACATTTAAGTTCTTTGATATTTTCCTAATTGCGACCTAAAATTACACGAGACATTACCAACTTTACGTCAGAAATATAACCACCATTGCTGCCTTAAATTATAGCATTACTCCATTCTGACCTTAAACATCAGATGTATTGATTGACCTTATTCTTACCTCACATTAGACATACTACTCTAATTATACCCAAGAAGTTTTGACCTTACATTGTAATGTATTGACCTCATTTTGACCTTACATTAGACAATATTTTCATCATTGACAGCCATGTTTGACGCCAGTGACATGCATCTTTGCCGCGATATCAGGGAGATAACCTGTATTGTTAACATAAACAAAAACGCTACCATGCATGAATAACCGTCAACTTGCATAACTTGACATATTGCCTCCATTGTGGCAATACAGTCACTACATCACTAAGAACATGCTTAGGGACAATAAACTATAAAATTTGGACGAATTCATGCTCTCTACATGTTAATATTACATGGGGCTTTGCATGTTCGAGACTGAAAGATGACTTTACTTCATGACAAGCAGACAAAGCGTGCCTGTCTTCAAGGTAGCAAATGGTTGGATGATGTCCTCCTAAATACACTGGGAGATGAGGTGTTAGAATAATATAGCCCCGCAGAAAGGTATCACTGGCTATGATTAACCTGAGAGCAATAATAATAATTATATTGCTCTTGGGTTTAACATGTGATAATGCTTTGCACCCTGTTCAATCCAGACCCTTTAAAAGTATAAAAACAATTTAATAATAATAATACACTGTGAGAAAACTAGTTTTTGCTTTGGTTAAATGAACGCTCTTTGCAAGAATGACATTAAAAAATGGCCAGACAAATCTGTGGTTAATGGTGTCCATTTGACAAACGATCTGGTCAATCAAGGATCTTGGGGTTAACCATATGTCGGTGTTAAGTTCTATCTTGTGGTGAGCCAACGTTGTCAAGTGACCTGGAGAAATCCAGAAAAACCGAAAACGAGATTCAGAGTTGGTTACGCGGTAACTGCATCAGCTAAATGGCACGACCCCATAAAAAAGCCAAATAAAGCACGTGACTACCATCAAAGAATCAATGGATGGTGACGCTGTAGCGAAGCGTTGATTTATCTCAACCCCATCCAGCCATCCATCCGCGGGACATTTTTTATTTCTTAAAGAGGCTGTAGACAAGTGAATTGGTTAAAGCTAGATGGGCGAACGGCTTCGCTCTTAAAGCAACTATCATGCTCACCTACCATGATAAGGACGGATCCCTATTATCTATATGAGATAGACTTCGGAGGGAGCATAAAGGCTGTCCTGTCATCGCCATCAGTAGCCTGGAAACGGCATCAGAACTAAGCTGAAAGAACACCAAGCTGGCTTATACCCCGGTAATTTGTGCACGTTATATTGGTATTCAGAACCCATGTGGAGTCCACATAATTTCTTGAGTTTGGTGAGCAAATCATGGAGTACTTTGAGAAAGAGGTGAGGTTATTATATATTTATATCTATTGATGTTTTCAGGTTTACCCCACTGGAACATGTCACACATGTAATTTCGATTCATGCACAAATTTGGGGTTTGCATCTATCTTGATATGCTGTTTCCATATGTTTTTTTCACAAGATATATTTTATGCTTTCTTTTATTATCTGAAAACCAACACCACATCTGCATTCAACAAGAGCATATAAATTACATATAGTATATACACTACATTAAATTTAAAACATTCCCAACACATTCTTAACGCATACACCTTATTATGATCTCAAAAATAAAATGTGTATAAAAACGACATACAAGAGCATTGCAATTTAATCACATTAGTAAATTAAATCTGTGACCAATTATTGCATAAGCTAACGAAATCTGAAATCTGGTGAGATCAAACAGCTGGCTGTGTCATGCAGAATATATATATATATATATATATATATATATATATATATATATATATATATATATATATATATATATATATATATATATATATATATATATATATTATTCCAGTGTGAAGCACAAACGAAACATTATACGACTGTCTCTCTATATTTACTTAAATCTGAACTCCATTGAACATAATTTATTTAAGATAGATTTTTTGTGATTGAGAAGATGAACAGATAGCATGATACTGTTTGTTGATGATGGTTAATACAAGGGGAGACATCTTTTAATCCATAACTTTGCATCATTGATAGACAGAACTTGGCCAGGCAGATAAAATCACCTTGTCCCTAATTGGTTGGATCAGGAGGGCAGACCCTACAATTTACTTCAATAATTTATTGTCATTCTTCTACTTTCTCATTTTTGGATCTGACAGATATTTTTGAATACTTCCTAGGAAACCTAGTTTTGTTATAAAAGTGTTCCTTTGTCAGACACATCCATCGGGGTTGAATAGATCTTAGATCTATTTTTATAAAAGCAGAGGTTTTTCAATTACTCTTCCCATCCACCTCCATTATGATATGTCTGTTTGCAGTTATCTGGAAACACAACATTCAATAGCAGTGAAATACAAACAGTAGAAATACAAAGCACAATGATGAATTACATCTGATGAAAAAATGTGTAATACAATATCTTAATTGATGGTGATTTTGTGAAGATGAACTTGTGTTTGTAATACATATCCCATGAGCCAAGACCGCATCAAAGAAGACTACATTGACATAGAAAAATTGCAGATTCTTGTCACAGAGTTGAAGATTGTTAAATTTACAAATATAGCACTTTCTAGAAAATTGCCTAAGGGACAATATATGGTGTTTGATATTGTAATGATGTCTTCAATTGTTATCTTAAATGGTTTTAGTATTGAAGTCACCTTATATGATACATGAGGCCAGAAGTAATCAGGGTAGAACAGGATCTCATAGGACAGTCTATTAAGTTTACAGCCTCTGTTTAAATCTGATATACCTTGGTTCTTGATCCTCTGATATTTCTAGACGAGAGTGAGATTCACTATGGTGTGAAAAGCAGTTAGTTTTCCAGTTTTGTAATGAAGCAGACAAATATATGTAATACTAATAACTTATAGTATAACCCTGTAGATCCCATAGATGCATGCATGGTTTAAATAATATAAGATGTATCCTGTGTTTCCTGACACCTGAGGAGAGATGCTTCACAGAATTTAATGGATCTAGTAACTTTTAACAGGACAAGTAGTTCTGTATAAAACAGTTTCTCAACTGTATTGAATCTTAAGGCCTAATTTTTACTATTTCATGCATTAAATTGATTAATTAACATGTAAGTTGTGACAGGACATAAGTAGTACCATATCTGACACCTTTAGAGTACACTGTAATAGCCAAATATGTCTCTTTTATAAATATATTCTACTTCATACTTAAATCGACATAAAGAAATGTCTCCTATGCTTTTGGGCATAACGTAGCCAATGTATTGAAGATATGTGTGAGAATTCCTGAGTCTCACAAAGGGTTTTCACCACACTTGTTTGGCACATGCCACCAGGAAGAATATTTTCTCTTTGACTTTTAGCAAGTATGGAAAGAAATGGCTAAAGGCAGACAAGAGGGCTCCCTTATGTGCAGAGAGAACATCGCATG